>JAJHJA010001035.1:0-237367 GCA_021202915.1 Heliconius himera
TGATGTTCATGGCCACCTTGAAGCCGTTGCCCACGCCGCCCAGCACGTTGGCGGCGGGCACGCGCACGTCCTCGAAGTACACCTCCGTGGTGTTGGAGCAGCGGATGCCCATCTTGTTCTCGGGCGGGCCCGACGACACGCCGCCGAACCCGCGCTCCACGACGAACGCGGTCACCTGCGCACACAGGTGATGATGCCTCAGAGCACAATTAAAGATTTCAATTTCATAAACAATTTAAATAAGAGCAAAATTTAAAAGAGTAAGGTATAATTACATTTTGTTTTTCGTCTCTCGGGAGAGAGCGCAAATGCACATTTAAAAGGGTCCCTAAGTCTTAAAACTTTTTGCAAGTCCTATGCAATGCTCGGAGATCTTCACTCTGCAAGGCAATGCGTGGCCTCGCACGATGAGTGAGTAGTTTCTAATCATATAAAAATAACAAACAGAGAAAACAACAACTAACTTTATCTACAGTTTTTCCATCTTTCTCCACAGGTGTCTGCGCAAAAACTGTCATAATCTCCGCGATGCCTCCATTGCTAATCCAGATCTTCGATCCATTAAGTATAAAGTGTTTCCCGTCCGGCGTCGGCACGGCGCGTGTCCTGGAACATCATAAGTCACAATGTAACATTGTCGAAGTCAGTCAGATGTTTCGGTCGAAATTCGGAACACACAAAGGTCGTACTTGATGGAACCGGCATCGGAGCCAGAGGACGGCTCGGTGAGGCAGAAGGCGGCGTACTCCCCACCGGTGACGCGCGGCAAGTAGTGCGCGCGCTGGCGCTCGTCTCCGAACAGAAGTACGCCTTTGAACCCGATGGACTGGTGCGCACCTAGCGTGATGCCCACGCCCAGGTCATGTGCACCCACCACCTCCACAAGGCGCGCGTACTGCGTGTTGCTGAGCCCCAGCCCGCCCAGCTCCACGGGCACCTGCAGCCCGAACGCGCCCAGTTCCCACAGCCCCGCCAGCGTACTTTCCTCGATCTTCGCATCCGCGTCGTTCTTGGCCGGGTCGTTCACCTGCAGACACGTATAACACTCTCGCATGATTGTCATAATTATATATATTATAAGTTATTATTATGTTTAAATAATACAATATTTAATGTATATTCATTTATTGAGCTCGGTAGCAAGACACAAAGTGTAACAATCAATTTATTATCAAATTACCCACTTGATTTATCTTTTTATACAAAAAGGTAAACAAATAATCAAATCATATATATAACAGTTATAACTGATTAATTGTGACAAATGTACCTCCTGAAAGAATTTCTCGACGGGCGGTACAAGCTCGACGAGCGTTTGACGTTGGTCCTCAGAGAGAGGCTCCGGGAAGGGGAACACCTGTGCGGGCTCGAACTGTCCTCGGAACAAGTTCAGAGTGAAAGAGGCACTCTGGCGTGCAGCGCGGGGCGCCTCCGCTGCCGCTGCTGTTGCCTTGCCACGGCTGTTATAACAAACCATCTTTATATCAAAATAAAATTTATTATTAAAGACCAAAAAAAGAAAAATTTTACTTAAAATATTGCATTCTCATAATTTTCAATATAAAATAGTTGTCCAATTTCAATAAATAACACAAAAAAAATAACATATTAATTGATTGAAATATGTGACACTGCTATCAGTACAAAACATGCAGGCCAGTTGCAAAAAGTATTATAAACTGATTTAGACCAAGATAAAGATGCTCTGCGCTTGACTGCCAATGTCTATACATATACATATAATAATAATGTGTACCAATGCATTAATAATTTCTTAAATTTATTTTTAAGCAATAACTTTGTAAGTTCAGATCTATTTTGATAAAAAAAGATGCAATTTACTCTCCACATACATTTATATCCATTAAAGTTAATTAAAATTCATACAAGTTCATTTAACTACTTTTTTTTTTATAATTATTGTTTGGCTTTCTTAAATCTTAATCAGGTATTTATTAATGGAAACATTATACAAGATTTCTTATTAAAGCTAACATAACTGTCCCTACTATTTTTATAAGACTATTTTTTATACAACAAAGAACTAATAATTTATTATAAACATTTAATAGATTATCTTTATCATAGACATCATTCTTTTCATCTTGCAATATATTGTAAAATAGTTAAAATTGTCAAGGTTAGATTAATTATGAAGTATTCTTCATAGTTATAATGTTTTTATTAAAGTGCTCATACGTGTTTGGGCAACAGTACAAAGTCCAAGGTTCCCAATGACAGAAACAGAACAACGGAGTAACGTTGGACTATGATTTCAAAACAATGCGTATGTGTCTGACCTGCGGACGGCGAACAGCCTGTTGCTCCGGCTGCTCAGGCAGCGGCTCGCGCATGTCGCCAGCTTTGTGCTCTTCATCTTCTCTAATTAATGTCACAAACAAATAACACGTACAACTAATTGCAAAGCACATTAACTCTATATCATAATAAATTCACCTTATTTCCTACTGTAAAAATATCACTATATATTATATTATTTTAGGAAAAAATTATTTTTTATTGAATCACAGTGGTATGTACAAGTTAATACTATAACGTGTTCATTCGACAGATGAACTATGAGACACCATAGTTCACAGCCTCGTAAAGCAGTTGGTATTTGGCAGCAGTGAATGGCCTACGGCTGGAGACCTGCCAGTGAGGTTCGTGGTAGGGCGCGCGCTGTCACAATGACACATGTCAAAATGTAAGGTTGTAGCTTGCTGACACCAATCTCAAAATTATAAAATCTTTTTAAAATTATTTTTGTTTAACAAAATCAAAGTGAGTTTTACTTTATGTTAAGTAAATTTATTTTTTACTTTTTAGTTTATTGTTTGAAGTCGGTATTTTTTGTTAATAAATAACTTACTTACTGTTCTACGTGGAAAAAACAGTAATAATATTTGTAAGGTTTCCATTACACTGAAACTAAATGCCATGGAACTTATATAGAATGAAAATTCAAAAGAATAGAAGAGTTCATAGCAAAAAATTTAAATAGTATGTAAATCTTTAGTCATAACTGGTTTAAACGTTAAAATTTCCTTAAGTTAAACTATTAGAAATATGTCTAATATTGAGGCTAGTCGTGGCGCAGGGGTACAAAGTGTGACAGTAATTGTGACTGGTTGTTTGGGTTCGATGCCTATTCGAAGAATAAATATAAGAATATAGAAATAGAAGATATTTATTTAAATTTATGTTTCCCTTTCTTCGCTCTAGCGTGGAGGCAAAGGGTGGCGTTGAGTTCCGCTACTCAATATGCAATGCCTCAAAGATTCGGCGGAACGTGGAGAACGAAGTGTCTTAACACACTCTGTCAACCCTGCTGTGTGCAGGATACAGCATGAAGCTGATTTAATTTATGAAACTTTTAATTAACAGGACTACAACCTCAGATCAAATGCATTCATCTACTCTAAAAGCTAATTATCATTATTCTCCGTAATTGTCATTTCCCATATAATGTCATTGTTTTCAATCCAGCCATCCAGCAATGCAAGCAAATGATAAAAGATGGCAATGATACTTCATTGCTATCTTTTATCATTTTGCTGGCAATGAATTAACAATCCCCGAAACAGTTGTGATCTAAAAGTAGTAAATAAAAATGTCAATGATGATTAATGAGCTAAAATTAAGAGAATGCAACTTAAGACTCATCTCTGCGTTGCTGCTAAAGCTTCCCTGGCGTCCGATACACCGTCGGAGAGTAAAGCTCTACCACACTTAGGAAAGAAAAATACTTATTAAGAAAACGTATAAAAATTTGAACGTCCGATTTGAATCCGCGTCGTTTTGGAAATGTCCAAGCTCTGCATGCTAACATTATTACAGCCCAAAATAAACAGTATATCTAACGTCGTTTCATGGTAATTTTTAAAACAAACAGTCGAGCGATCAAGAATATATATAAAGAATGATATTTTTATAAATTTTGTTGCAAATGATGTATACAGAGTATTTTTGTCATCATCACTTTAAATGAAACCATAGTTTTAATTACTCTATAAAAACCTAATAATCATAACTGCTTCACACGAAATACATTATAGATAAATATCATGAAAAAATGCCTACGCCTGAATTGTTGAGGTATCTTGATTAATTTCTTTACGGCTTAAAATATTTTACCCTATATGCTGTTCCCGTAAAAGGAGCGCTGACGCTTCCATCGTCCACCATGTATATACACCTAAATTATAAGCACATTTTATTATTCAAAATTTTAAGTATAGACTTATTTTATTGAGAGAAGTAAAATATAAAATATACTTTAATCTATGTATATAAAAGGACATGTACCTGACTGACTGAGGTAGACGCAGGCACAGCCGTAACCGCTGTGCGTAGAAACGTGAAATTTGGACACATGTTTATTTTCATAATCTGGACATCCACTACGAAGAGATTTTGAAAAATTTAATCCTAAAGGGATGAAATAGGGGTTGAAAGTTTGTATGGATTTTTATTTAAATCGGCACCGATTTTTATAAAAATTAAAAATCACATTGTTAAAAATATTTTATCAAACACGTGTTTCGTGGTTTTTTTAGAATTCACTCCTAAAGGTGCAAATAAGCGGGCGAAGCTGCGCGCGCCCACTTTTTATGAATATTTTTAAAAAGAATGTTTATGAATGTTTTTTTATTATGTAAAAAAACATTATAAATACAAGTAGAAAGAAAATTTTTTGTAGGTTTTTTTGTTAAAATATATTTTTGTACTTTTTTTTTATGGAAAAGGACAAGACACCTGATGGTAAGTGATTACAACCGCTACACCAGAGGAGCTACAGGTGCGTTGCCGGCCTTTAAGGTGGAGATAGACGCGCTTTTTAAAGGTACCCATGTCATATCGACCTGGAAACACTGCCGTGGGTAGGCCATTCCACAGTTCCGTGGTGCGTGGAAGGAAGTTCCTACGAAACCGCACAGTAGTGGATTGCCACGTATCCAGGTCGGGTGGATAATATTTCAGCTAATGGCGTACTGTGCGGTTAGAAAATTCAAACAAAAACTCACTTACTTAATTATTAAAATTACTTATATTACTTGTTTATTATTTTTTCAAATACTTATATGATATTAATGTTCATAAAATATTTTACAATAATGAGTCTCACAACACGACCTACTGGATTTCTAGCATAAAATTTTTAAATGTTACGTTTCAAAATACCAATTTATATCTTCTTTTTATTGAAAATCTTATTCTATATATATACGGTAATTAGTTTGGTTTGGTTTGGTTCTTCGATTATGGCGTTCCGAGCGTGCCAGTAGAGCACATATCACTTCGCCAATGTCACGTTGTATGGAGAAAACACGAAGGAGGTTGTACGGTAAAAGAGATAATGTTACACAATAGGAGAATGCATGTTAAAAAAAAAAAAGATCCAGTTAAAAATTGCCTTCACCTATAAAAAAATAAGTAAAATTAATATATACATTATATACCTAACATAGATGGTTAGTAATAAGAAATATAATACAAAGGTGTTAGCTTACAATTTAATTTTGTTATATCTAATAAATTTACATAGAGGACTAAACACAAACATTAACAAACATTGAACATTAAGGGGGCGGGGAACTTTATGAGGAAGGACATCATATAAGGGATGGATCAACTTAGGGCAAGTGAAAAGTATATGAGGAGGGGAACCGTCGTCTAGGCCACATTCACACAGTGAGTGGTCCCTGACCCTGATCTTAGCTAGGTGCACAGGTGCATGTCCAAGGCGCAAGCGACAAATAGTTGATATAATCCACCGTTCAGTAAATCTTTGAGAAAAAAACCAAGGTCGCCTGGGAATGTTAGGTTGAATGGCAGCATAAAACTTACCTTTCTGAGATTTTGACAATTCCCAGAATTCAGACCATGACACATCCAAATGAGTTGATGCAAGAGACAACATATCCTGGGCCGAAATAGAAAAATGATCAAAATTACCACACTGTATGGCTAATTTTGCACACGAGTCTGCAGATTCATTCCCACTTATTCCAGAATGCCCTGGAATCCATGCCAAAGTAACATCCAAACCCTTTAAATAGCATGAGTACAGTTCTTCACGAATCCTTAAAATAATTGAAGACCTTAATCTACTATGAAATTTATTTCCCTTTATAGCCAGTATGCAGCTTAAAGAGTCAGTACAAATGACAGTCTGTTTAAAGTCGTGGGAATCTGTGAACCGGATTGCTTCTAACAAAGCAACAGCCTCTCCAGTAAACACAGATGATTCGGGAGGACATTTATATTGTAATATAATTTTGAATTTTGGTATCCAGCAAGCTGCACCAACACAGCTCTCCTTTGAAAGCTTTGATGCATCTGTAAAGATGAGGATGTGATTTGAAAATTTTTCATTTACTATGGATTGAAATTTTGTATTGGTGTCAGCAGCTCCCTTGGTTAGACCAAGATTAGTGATAACAGAAGGATGGTGCACTAGTGCCTTATATAGGCGTACAGAATAAGGGATTAGTTGGATAAGAGGACAAGGGATGAGGAAGGGAGGTAAATCTCAAGAAACTATTGAGCAAGTAGGGTAGGGGACCGCTCCGAGGGATGAGGTCCGCTAAATCAGATAGCTTAGACCATAGGGGGTGGGAAGACAGCTGTAACATTTTACCAACAAACCGATCAGATAGGAATTGGCGACGGATAGGAAAAGGTGGATCTACACACTCCACCTGCAGTGCGTTGGTGGGGGAAGACTTCATTGCACCTATAATAATTCGTAGGCATTTGTATTGGATTCTATTGAGTTTTTCAGTAGCAACTTTATTAAAAGGGTCTAAAACAAATAATCCATAGTCAATGTGACTACGAATTATGGCATTGTACAGTAGTTTTAGAGTATAAGGGTGTGCGCCCCACCACACACCAGACACAGCTCTTAAAGCGTTAATGCCCTTTTCACATTTTTTACTGATATGTTCAGCATGTGCAATTCCGTTCAGTCTTTTATCAAGAACTAGAGAGCGCGCGCGGCTTCGCCCGCTTATTAGGAGTGAATTCTAAAAAAACCACGAAACACGTGTTCAATAAAATATTTTTAACAGTCTGAATTTAATTTTTTATAAAAATCGGTGGCAATTTAAAGATTTTTCCATATAAACTTTCAACCCCTTATTTGAACCCTTAAGGGGTGAATTCTTAAAAACCACGAAACACGTATTCAATGAAATATTTTTAAGAGTCTGAATCTCAAATTTTATAAAAATCGGTGCAGATTAAGTTTTTTTTCCATACAAACTTTCAACCCCTATTTCATCCCTTTAGGGTTAAAATTTTTCAAATTCCCTTCTTAGTGGATGTCCAGAATATGAAAATAAACATCTGCCCAAATTTCACGTTTCTACTATCAGCGGTTACGGCTCTGCGTGCGTCTTACCTCAGTCAGTCAGCACAAGCCCTTTTATATATATAGATCATGCCTAAGAATTTAACGTTCTCTGCTAATTGAAGAGTATCATTACCTAATATAATTTCAAAATCAGGAGTTACTCTCTTTTTGGAAAAAACTACTGCCCGGCACTTTGCTACTGATAGTGCCAAGCCATGGTTAGAGAGCCACTGGTCTAGATAGCGTAAAGCAGTATTTAAGCGGTAAGTGATGTCCTCCACAGATTTTGAGCTGTAGTAAAGGACGATGTCGTCAGCATACTGAAGGATATTACAAAAACTATTTCCTTAGCCATGTCAGCATAGGATCTGCGGACAGGAGGGAAACGAGCGGAAGCCTCTATATATGATATACATTCCTGAGACATTGTAATTTTGATGGACTGTTGCCTTGCAAACTCAGGACAGTCCTTGTCTGTTGCAAAATGTTTACTTTCACAATATAAACATACAGAATTTTCCCTACTAGTGTCACATGCATCACCATTATGGAACTCAGAACACTTATAACACCTTGGCTTCGATCTGCACTGTGATTTTACATGACCAAAGCGACAGCAATTAAGGCATTGGATGGTGGGATATTTGTAGGGTTCGACTGGGAGGGAGGAATGGTACGAAAATACCCTTTCAGGCAACATTTGACCACGGAATGTAACTACAACCGACTGAGTCGGGACCCATGTAGTCACACCCTCACTGACACACTTTCTATTTAAACGTCTCACTTTCATTACCTGTACACCACCTGAGGGAAATTCTAATGAACTCACAAATTCATCCAAAGAAAAATCTACTGGAACGTCTCTTACAATACCCATTCTAGTAATATTGAAAGTTGGGATAACAGCAACATATTTACATAGACTAAGAATGGGATTGGATAAAAATAAATTCGCTGCAGTAGCTGTTGAGAATTCAACGCTAATTTTGTTGCGACCAATGTTTTTCACACCATCACTGGTGATATTTGAAATTTTATTTATATGTAAAAATTGGCCAAATTTAATGGCTTTAATAGATGTTCCAGCTGCAGGGTCTGGAGTTTCCCTCGACACGTACACTAAGAAAGGGCCTTTGTCCGTATCAAGATAGGACTTAGGACTTTCAGAAAAGGAAGGATGGACATATAAATTCTGAATAGACGGAGTCGCGGTAGCAGGATTTATAATGGTTTTTTTTATGGTTTCATTATTATTAGAAGGTGGGTCACCACCTTGTCTTTTACGCGATGTCGAGTTTAAATCGCCTATGCCACCTCCAGGGTCAGGGGGATCGGGCGGATGCTCAGCATCCATTTTAAAACTTAACCTTTAACCTTACCTTATAATATAACTAATCTACTGACAAAAACACCACAAACACTCACAACAACCTAATAACTAAGAAATACAGATCTTTTATTTAGAAACCGCAATTTGCACTAAAAATTTGTGAAAAATAACACAAAAATAAGAATCCCTCACTAACACGTGTGTTAACCAAAACAAACGTCAGCAAAGTCCGGTAATTAGTTTAGGTAATTTGATAATAGAATATTATAATTTTTGAAAATAAAAAGCGGTGTTGACATATTGTTCAGATGTCATCATGTCAATGTCAAAGTTTGAAGTTGGCGATGAAATGTTATGAAGTTTGAACTTGCAGATCAAATCAAATTATAAGTTTCCTGTTAGAGTGCTCACTGCACCATTACGATTTTACGTTAAATATGTTATTTATTTCAAATTTTACTTGTTATTTATGATTAAATATTTATTTAAAAGCAAAAGGCATAATGTTAGGAGTTTTTTTATATATTTTCGAAGTTAAGAAAGAGTTTCTAGTGTGCATATCGTTATCATTATTATACATAACCTATTATCTCGTAGAAGTCGTCAAGGTAAGATTAATCAACTTTATGATTGTGTAAATACGACACTTCTATTCATTCTAATTGATAAAACAAATATTTTTTTTCAGAAACCTATATTGGTGTGTCGAAAAGGAGAGTTTCGGCAACTTTTAGAAGAGAATGTTCCTTTACTAAATGAGCCGTACTGGCCCACGCCGTGGTGCGTCGAATCACGACTGCAGACCGTGCTCGGCTCCGTCATACGGTCGCATTTCCTTCCGACAGTGAAATATAGAAGGTATGATTATTTATTTTACTTTAACAGATAACTATCAGTTAAACTTGAACAATTTTTTATCTATACTATGTGCCTAGACTTATTTTCAATCATTTGTCAGGGTTATCAGTATATATTGGATGACTGCTTTTCTTTTTTCTATAATCAGGGCTGGAAACTTCTGACACACTTATTTAAAACAGTTTTAGGCCTTAGTAGGCTCAATCCATATCATCGGCACACCAAATTGAAGCCCTTTACCTCACAGTATCATAAAGATTCTAAAGTTTACCAATGATATTGGAAGATTACCGATGATATTTTATGCAAGTTTTATGTCAAAGTATGTTTGGTAGATTTTTATCTGAAATTAGGTGACTATTAACAATTTAAAATAAATGATTTTTTGTTGTGCAGCATAATCACTTGAAAAATACAACTGGTGACTAAATGATGCTATCAAACTTTGTAACCTTATAAAAAATTAACAGCAATTGGGCATAATGGTCTATTAGAAAAAATCAAACACTTGTTTCGGTCAGAACACAAATTTTTACGCTTGGTTCTCTTTATTAGTTCAATAATGAGGCAAGAAATATAAAGATAATAAGTATTTATGTTGTTTCGGACATCGATCATTTGTGTGCAAAAATAACCATCTGTGACACAACTCTACTAACATCAATTTCGAAAACCTAAAAAAATTATAACCCAGGTAATTTAAACAGGAAGAACTGAGGTTTTCCTGAACCTTTTCTAATTCTCACTCTTGCACAACTGGCCCTTGTAATGCCTAAACCACATAAGGACATTTATCTTATCCTACTGTAAAATCTGGGTTGTGTCTCCCATTTTGTGAAACTTTTCATAGCAGATTCCATTTGCTAAGCTGACTCTACATATCTTAGAAAAGAAGGATGATGTAGAGATGAAATATATTTATGTTGCATCTCAACATCTTTCTTTCATTCTTCTTCTTCCATTTCGTGTCCTTATAACAATGTTAGTATCAGCAATGCATTGTGTACAGCAGATGTGTAACTATGTTGATGTTCTGCCATCCCACCTTTCTTTTCCTGTAAGCGTTATATAATAAACTAGCGACCCGCTCGCGGCTTCGCCCGCTTTAACTACTGAATTACTCATATAATGTACCTATGTTTGCAAAGCACTTAAGATTACTAATGTGAAAATTATTGAAACCTTAATGCAACCCACATTTTCGTAGCTCCAATAAGGATGTTCCAATTGTTTAAAAAAACACACACCTGCACAAACGACACAAACAACAGAAAACTTAAACGAAAGAAATTATAAACAACAGACTACCTACTATTCTCTTACCCAAAAATACTTAAACGAAAGATGTAACCAACAATGCTGCGACGAAATACATTATAATTATTGGATAACTCCAAAATACGTGCAATCGCTTCTAAATTTACTTTGCTATAGAGCCAGGCGCAGAATTGAAGCATTCTCTCGTCCATCTCCGTAGTAGCTCCGAACGACATTTGGGCGTTGGTTCCCTGGCCGTGGTCTCAAGCGATAACCTGCTCTAGAGCAGACACAGAAAAAGAGGCGTGCGGGACGGGATTGGAAAGATTATCAAATGCCATCTAGGCGGTCAACTCAGTCAGGTGAGACCCTCGGTTTCCTGAGGGAGGCCCAGCTTAAACGACCAAGGATCAATGCAAGGCTCATGAGTCGCATTTGGAGGAGGATAGAAAGTCCCTCGGTCAGAGACGTCTGACCTCGGGCGGCCGGATATGCCACGTAGTGCTGCTCCTTAGGTGCAGGTGACCCGATACATTGGCGCAGCGGAATGCGTTGGACGCGAGACGACCAATGTGTACCTCCAGGCTTTCTATTTTTAAGTTGCGGTGATGCGAGGTGTTTCTCACGTAGTATGGCGCCTGCGTCACTCGACGGAGGATGAGTAACCAGAGTAGTATACCCGCTCGCCAAACTGCTCGCTTCATGGGTGGATGTGCGCCTGGAGAAGTGAGAGGAATAACTTCTCGGACAGCTTGGAGATCGCGCAAAGGAGGGTTATAGATCGGTACCCCTCAGGCTGCTATGGGCTCTTCCCAGCCTTGGGCAACATGATGAGCAGGCCCTCCTTCCATGCCCGGGGGAAGCTAGGCGGGTACGGCGGATCCATTTTTATAAATAAAATGTCGAGGGCGCGGGGGGAAGCGTGGAAGTCGGCGAGCCGTTACACAGCAAGAATTTTTAGTATCGTAATTTCAAATCTGTGCTACTAATCAACATTTTGATCTACATTAAATGGCCAAGATAACTAATATACTTATTTATACACTGAGAGTAAGGGATAACATGAGTCGATATAGCTTTTCTCTAAAACTATTTGTAATTTCGAAATATTGTAAAAAGCAAAATTTTTCTTTGTTTAAATTAATGACTTATTTAAAAGGGTAAGAATTAATATCATTATTGACACACATCCCTCTCAATAAGTAAATATATTAAAATTACTATGTAATTTCCGTCTCATATACGCTTTCATTACTAAGATTTAAACGATTTTTATTTGCATTTCTTGTTCTACACGACCTATATATATTTGAACGACTTTGTCGTGGTATAATTAAATTTAAAACATTTCCTATATTTAAAAGGTAAAGAAAATAATAAAAGAACAGAAGAAGAGTAAACAAAATAAACAACAGGATACTTAAACGCAAGAAATGATAAACAAAAGCCTACCTACTGTTCTCTTAAACTAAAATACTTATACGGAAGAAATTATGACAAAAGACTACTATTATTTATTATTATTATTATGTTTGTAAGTTGTTTTTGTATCTTTTAAATGTGCAATAAAGTATATTCATTATTATTATTATTACTATTCTATTAATCAAAATAGACGAAACTAAATATCCAATACGTACAATCGCATCTACATCTACTTTTCTACAGTACAGAGGCAGGCGGGCGCGGGGGGCGCGGGGGGCGCGGGGGCGCGGCGGGCGCGGCGGACGCGCTTCTATAAGCAAAAGGTCGCGGGGCGCGGGGGGACGCATGGCGTGTGGCGAGCCGTTTCAAAGCAAGGATTTTTTGATATTGTAACAACTTCTAAAGTACTTATTAAAATGAAAAACAGTAAAAGACAGTTTTGATCTACATTAAATGGCCAACGTAACTAATGTACTTATTTATATGCTGAGAGTACGGTAATAAATAAAACTTGCGCCAAAACTGCGGTTTATAGCCAGCGCGATGTGTCAACAATTAAATGCGTTTTTCTCTAAAACTATTCGTAATTTCAAATTAGTGTAAAGAGCAAATTTTATCTTCGTTTAACGTAGAAAATTAATAAAGTATTTAAAAGGATAAGGATTGATACCATTATGGACAAATATCCCTCAAAATAAAAAAATATATTCAAATTACTATTTTTAGACAGAAATATGCTCACTGTATGTTATCCTTAGAAGATACGAATATGCTGTCGCTGACTTTTTTGTAAATCTTATTAAGAGGAATAATACTCTAGTACATTGTTTTCATGTAGGACTTACCGTTAAAGCAGCGCATGCGTGAAAGTGTCTGAACGGGTAGGACTTTATACACATTTATCATATTTATGTCAAATTACAATAAAATATACATATAATAAACCATATATGATCCTTCCCTGAGAAATACTCTACATAATGGTGAAAACCGCATCAAAATCCGTTGGGTGGTTTAGAAGAAGATAACGTAGAAAGGCCAGACAGAGAAAAAAATCGTTCTTATTTTATAAGATATATAGAGATAGAGATAAATCTAGATATAGTGTTTCATTTATTTGTTCTAATATCTTTCCATTTACATTGCTTCTTGCGTTTTGCTCTTCCATGTATTCCAAATGCCTCAGATATCTTTCACAATGATGACTAAATCCTGTAACTTTCATTATTCTCTTCAAATCACGACGCAAGCTTTGGAGCATTTGATAAACCATTATAATCTTATGATTATCCCAACATATTTCTTAGTATCTCTTAAAAGTTTATGGAGCCTTAAATGGTATTCACCCAGTACAGTAGAGCTACACTAGAAAAGTTTCTTGTGACTTTTGCGTCTAATTTTGTTAAAATGATTTATCGCCTACAACTATTGTCGTCGTTTAAGTTTTCAAAATCGCTGATATAGTCGTAGCTCTATGTCAGGCTCTATAAATATTAACTTTATTCTTAATAGCTTTATGAATATTTTTTCAAATCTGCCAATATCATGTGGACAAAAATACATTTCACAGATTCGTGAGTCTGAATTGAATGTTACATATCGCTCATTTATCATGTGACCTGGAAAATAATTAGTATTTCCCGTTTTTACTTTACTTTTACCTATTATTATTAATATTGGCGTTTAAACCTTTTTGTATAATTATAAAAAAAGTATAAATCGTGCCATTTTGGATAAGCTACACTTATTTTGCAAAGAAATATTTATATAATCATGCAGTTAATATGTCATTCAAAATGAAGACTGAAGTCTGTGCCTAATGTTACCTATTTTATATTTTAACTCAAAAAACAACGAATATAAGTACTCATTATTATTGTAGTTCTTATCAAATAATATTAAACTTTAGTTTGATTTACGATCCTTGGATACAAAGGATTCCAAAATTCAAAGGAAAGTGCGTGTGAGATTGTTTTCAGTTAGTAGTATTATTTTTTAATATATTTTCTATATGTAATTATCTCACAGGCAAATATTGAAGTTATCGGATGGCGGGCAGGTCGCATTGGACTGGTCGGACGAGTGGTTGGCGGAGGAGGGCGGCGCGGAGGAGCCCCGGCCCGTGATGCTGGTGCTGCCGGGGCTCACGGGCGGCGCGCAGGCGGACTACGTGCGCTGCCTGGCGGCGGCGGCGCGGGGCCTGCGCGCGCGCCTCGTCGTGTTCCACAACCGCGGCCTGGGCGGCGTGCCGCTGTCCACGCCGCGCCTCTACTGCGCGCTGTCGCACGCCGACCTGGCCGAGGTGGTGGCCGCCGTGCGCGCCGCCGCGCCCGGCCCGCTGCTGGCCGTGGGCGTGTCGCTGGGCGGCCTCATCCTGGGCCACTACCTGGCGCGGCCCGAGCACGCCGCCGCCGCCGCCGCCTCGCTGCGCGCCGCGCTCGTCGTGTCCTCGCCGCTGGACGTGGAGCGCGGCGCCGACGCCATCGAGCGCCCGCTCAACGCGCCGCTGTCGCGCCACATGGCGCGCAACCTGCGCGCCACGGTGCGCGCGCACGGGCTGGCGGCGCGCCACCCGCACGTGGAGCGCGCGCGCACCGTGCGCGAGTTCGACCGCGCCTTCACGGCGGCGCACTTCGGGTTCGCGTCGGTGGAGGAGTACTACGCGCGCGCGTCGCTGCGCGGGCGCCTGGGCGCCGTGCGCGTGCCGCTGCTGTGCCTGTGCGCGGCCGACGACCCCTTCCAGCCGGCGGGCGCGCTGCCGCAGGCCGAGGCGGGGCGCAGCGCGCGCGTGGCGCTGGCGCTGACGGCGCGCGGCGGCCACATCGGCTTCCTGGAGGGCTGGTGGCCGGCGCCGCCCGCGCGCGCGCCGCGCCGCCAGTACATCGCGCGCCTCGCCGAGCAGTACTTCGCCGCCATGCTGCGGCACCCGCTGCCCGCCGTCGACGCACCGACGCAGTAACCTAGCATTTACGTGTTCGCACAATTGTTGATTATTTAAACATTTATGTATCTATTGTGATATTTGACAAGGAAACTAGTATTACGCCCGTCTACGGCGAGATGTAAAGAGAGTATTATATTCAAATTTATTATATTTATACAATTACGCATAAGTGAGAAGTTGGGGAGTGATGGTTGAGATTGTATGATTACATCTGCGAATGTAAGTCTGACGGAACGACCGAGAAGTTCATTGTTGCGAAGCGCACGCCTGAGAAATGAGTTATATACATTTTATACGAGATAGTTATATAATATGCATACATTCGTCCAAAGAGATAATAATACTAATCTGTGATGTTTTCGCACGAGCACGCGCACGCTTGCTGCGCGCCGCCTCGCGGCCGCGCGCTGTACATATCTAAGTTTTTATTATTTTTATTATTCAATAAATAACCATATTTTAAACGCCTTCTTTTATTATACCCTTACTGAGCCACATCATTTTTATGTGTACATTTTAAAAAAAAATATCGCTAACCAGCCAGGTTTTCTGGAGCCTACAACCATCGGCAGATGCTCGGCAGATCATACAATTTAAATTATATTCTCTATTTTTCATTTTCAAGAAAGGTATTTAACATCAAAGATCTTTTCAACTATACAGTGAGAAAAACAAATAAAAGTACATGTAAGAGCAAGTGATATATTCAGGTGTATCAGATAGTGTGCATGTCGACGCCGATGGAGCGCAGGAAGGCCAGCGTGTGCCGCTCGGCCGCGAGGCGCCTCTCCGCCGCAGGCAGCGCCGCGCCGGCCTCGCGCGCCTCGCGTAGCGCGCCCAGCGCCGCCGCGAACGCCTCCGCCTCGTCCTCCGCGCTGCCTCGCTCGTCGTGCACGCGCCGCAGCCCGCGCCACGCGTGCGCGTGCAGCGCCTCGCGCACGCGCCGCACGCCGCACGCGTCGGCGGGCGCGGGCGCGGGCGCCTCCCGCAGTGGCACGGGCTCGTAGCGGCGGCGGCGCGCCCAGGCGGCGAGCGCGGGCGCGGTGTCGGCGGCCGCGCTCGCCACCACGCGCACACCCGCCTCCCCCGCCTCGCCCCCCGCACGCGCCCACCGCCCCTCCGCACGCGAGCCTGCCATCTCGTCCTCCTGTGCACACGTTTTTGAATACACAATTATAATTATTGCAAAGGTATCTACTTGTAAATGCTCAGAAAGCAATGCAAAGAGAAACAGACCTACCAGAGAATGAAATGTACCTGACATCATGCGGGAAGAAATAGTTATGTTTCTTCCTGAAGGATGCAGTAATTACACCAATACTCACAGAAATTATCGAAAATTGTCGAAAATTTATGACTTCTGTGCTGAACGATACTGAAATCATCCCAAAATAATGGACTGAATCAACCATAATTTTACTATTGAAGGAAGGCATTTGTTACAATATTTACCAATATTGTAACTACCGGCCTGTTTAATGTCCATTATTTAAAAAATCTTTGCAAAGATTATTTTGAAAAGAATAGAAAGGAAACTAGATGAGCAACAATCAATATAACAAGCTTGATTCCGCAAAGACTTCTCGGTTCCATCTTCGGACATTCTGTAAGACAGAAGAGTTGTAGAAAAATATACTTAACAGCTACCAGCTGGATATATAACATAGCTTATGTTGATTAAAATTCTAATTCAAAAAAGATTATTGTAAGGCTTCCGATTCTCTAATACACTCAAAAATCTGAGAAGCTGGGTATAGAACACAAATATATAAGAATTATAAAAAATATCTACAGATACGGTATGGATTGTATCCAACTAGAAAAGGAAGGAAATATGTTCCAAATACAAAAAGGTGACCACATATCACCTACGCTTTTTCTGGCCGTACTTGAAATGATTTTCAGGAATTTATAATGGAAAGACAAGGCCATCACTATTAATGGCACATTAACGCACCTAGGATTCATCACTGATGACATTGTATTATTAACAAAAACTCCAGATGACCTGACCAAAACGATTAATGACATAGCATAAGAAAGTGCAAAAGCCAGCTTGACCAATGGCAACAAGGATCCTGTAACTGTGGAACAAAATTAAATCCCCTATGTCTCCAGAAGACAACGACATCAAAGAAGTTGAAAGAAAAATTGTGAATCCCTGGCAACACATCTTGACAAAAAGCCTGCCTGTATTGACATATAGGAGTGAAATTTGGGCTTTAACAATAAACATAATAATGAGATTCCATATGCCAACATGCCATGGAAAGGTGTATGATGGATAAAAAAAGATTAAGTAAGGAATAGCAATATCAGGAACAAAACCAAGGTTTAGGAAATTACTCTGGAAATCTCATTTCCACTATTGTCTCCTTATTTTCAAAGTTATTTCCTAAACCTTGGTTTTCTGCCTGATGTTGCTATTCTTATATAATAGGATAAATAGAGTAAAATAATCTCACAGTGGTACACAGGAGAAGGAAAAGAGTTGACGAGGCGAAAGAGTTATGTAGCCACCATAACGTTTGGCGATCCATTCTCTCTGACTAGGGATACAGTGTGAAACGTAGTTAAGTTAACATTGAAAAATGTCCCAATTAAGGCTTAAAATAGGACATGACACTAAAATAGTAAATTTGGAGCATTCTATATGAAGCAGGCAGGTAAAAAAGTAGAGGTCTACGATTTTGGTAATTTTTTAATGTTAGACCTATATGGTTCCTCAACACAATTGCACAATATTTTTATAGTAAAGTGTTTAATTTAGGAGCTATGAGGGCTCAGTCATAAGTCTCTTTCAAACATTATTATCATTAATAAGTGACAAATAAATAAATATATAAAATAAATATATAATAGTGGAATACATTTTTGATTAAATGAGTTTTTAGCGATATTTTAGATAAATAAAATTATTATATTTTTCATAGAAAAAAAAAATGTTTTTATTTTATAAAATGGTATTTTAGAAACATTGCAAAAATTTATTTATTATTTTGTCTGAAAACAACTAATAGTGTATAGATAAGCCTCACAAAATTCACCTTACGAAAATCTTTAATATTTTACTATATTTTAACTAAATTGATTTAAAGTTTTTAATCAAGAAATAGAAAAGGCATGAATTCAATCATGTATGTACCTCATCTTCTGTTATGTAGATGATATGTGCCTCCAGTCTATCTGCTAGTGACAATGGCAATGTGTCGTTATCAGGCAGAGGGTACAGTTCCACTTCTACTGTGTAGTATTTGTTCTCAATTTTCCATATTCTGCTTTCTGATTTATTTTGAGTGTTGATTTCTTCTTGTGCATTTGAGTTTATTATTTCTGATGATTATTACAAAATAAACATGTAGGTGTACATATACTTCATCTTCATAACACTTAGTGATAAAAAATTGTCAAGAGTATAATAATTGTTTGAAGGATAACATGCACATACCTGATATTAACACATTAGCACTTGCTACATCACAAGCGCTAACTAAGATTAACGGCATGGATGAACTTGACGATGACTTATCTTCCTCTGGTGACTCCATTATAATTTTTTTATAATGTTTGCAAAATTCTATCTTAGATGCGTTTTACTTATTATTTTAAAAAATAATCTACTTAGTCATTTCAAAACTACTTATGGCGTACAACATTGCTACATTATCTAGCAATATCAACGCTTATATTTATAAACAACAGATTTATTAAATATTAATACAATGCACCAGCGTCTATCTATCTTTATAATTTATATATAATTATTATGATTTTACAATAGCAATGAATATAATATAGTAATATACTCGTGAGTCGTTTTGTATTATGTTCATTATAGTATATAGTGCACAGAACACATATACCCAAAGGGAAGTGATATAGTGGAAGTGGTATATAAATGTACTCTGTGATTATGTTTCACTAATAGAGTAGGGTTGCCCGATGATCAATCGATTGATCGATGTTAGCAGTTAAAATATCGATTACGATGTTTTATTATATATATATATATATATATATATATATATATATATATATATATAATAAAACATCGTAATATCGATGTCAGCACGGACACAATCGATATTTAACCACGTATGTACACGTCCTTTCAAAATTATTATTTTTACAGTCGATTCACAAAAAAATATTGGGACATATGTGTTTTTACGCACTGATGTTTTAAATTTTCAATAACTTCTTGATTTTTATTTTAATTAAAATGTTATGTGATATTGTAGTTGTTTGGGTTCGGTACCTTTGAAGAAAAAAGATCCCTTATAGGGATCACTTTGTTGTCCGTGCGTCTGTTGGTTTGCCTATCAAGAGCCTTTATCTCATGAACGCTTGGAGACATCGAGTTGAAATTTAAACCGTATACATAGAACTACGGCCCCCTGATTTTTGTACGGAACCCTCGGTGGAGTAGCCCCACTCATGCTTGTCTAGTTTATTTATTTATTGATGACATTGGCTAACATCGATGTTTTTCTTTCGATTTTTATCGAACATGGATGTTTTTCTAACATCGGGCATTCCTATAATAGAGTAATATGTTATAATAAAAAATGACAAATCACAGTCTAACGTAAACATCAGATGGTTGGGAACCATCTGATGTTTACGTCAGGCACAACAGAATACTAATAAAATAGGAACTTAATGTTAATTAATAATTTCAATTCTCAATGTGTTCAAACATATCTATAGAGAGTCTTTTTCTTACTTGTTCACTTTCAAGAATTATCGAATTTTAAAGTAAATTTGTTCAACTGCTAGGTTTCACTGCGGCCATACTGGCATTAGCGCAGATTAAATAGATAGAGCGTGCATTAGATTAGGCATTAGAACACATATACCCAAAGATTTTTTCTTGGGGTGCTGGACTTAAGCTTTGAACAGATATGTTCGTAGTATCTAGAGATATTTTCTTAGGGGCTGGATTTTAACTTTGAACAGATATGTTCGTGTAAATGTTGTTTTTTTAATTTTTCGGGGCAAATTATCTTGTAAGTCAAATTTCTGGGTTGGGTATAGCCCATCCGGCCTCTTCTCTTCTTACGCCCGCGCCCATGCGTACTGTACATTGGTGTTAGTAGAATTTTGAAAATAGAATTGCTTATAAAACATAAACATAGTTATCACTTATCTGTAATTCTGTAGGTATCTGCTGTCAGTGTCAAACGTCAATAGTTTTTTCTTGCGAATTTTGTGTTAAAGGAATTATGAAATAAATAAAAAAGTATAAGTGGACAACGTAATCCGAGGCTTATAATACGTATTTTATTGTAATATGCTATAAGGGGCGATGTTAAGTGACACAGTTCTGTACTAGTGTGATTTGTGAAGCATCAGTGGACCATCATGGACAACATCGTATCGTGGACTGCAGAAGACGAGGCTATCATTGCAACCAACACAGATGCTACTGAATGCAAGAGATGTGCTGTGGAGTTGGGCTACTGGAAAGACGAGTATATTACTTATTTTGCTAAACATGTAGATCGCAAAGCTCCTGAAATAAATCGCGGATATTATGCCAGAGTAAAAGCCATGGAAATGTTTATTCATCAGTTCTTAGAGGTAAGTTTCAAAAATTAATTAATAGCTCATTATTTTTTGATGTTTTATTATTTAATTGTTTTATGTTATAATTAATTTATCTTTGTGTTTATATTATAGTTATTTATCTTTCGTATATATTTTTTATAGTAAACATTTCAACATTTGAATTGGATATTATTGTTTCTTTATTGCAGAGATGTGGCACAAAATGTCAAATCATTAATTTGGGATGTGGATTTGACACCCTCTATTGGCGGCTCAAAGACACCACTCAAGCTGTCAGTAACTTTATTGAATTGGATTTTCCTTCAGTCACAAGCAAAAAATGTCACATTATTAAGCGTAACAAGCAGCTTCTTGAGAAGATATGTAAGGAAGGTATGATAAATTTAAAAGAATTCTTTTAAAAGGCTAATGGTATTTATAAAATACTATAAATAATATACAGTTAAGTTTTGAATTTCTAATTTTAAGGAATTTTGTAACACAACATTATAGAAGTTTACCTATTATTAGTTTGCTTCACAAGTCCTCCTAAGTTACACTTTACTTAAAAAGAAAAGTTTCTCAAGTTTTTACTAACTTTACTCAGCAAAATTTGTTTTTTACCTGCAGTAGTTGTGGTAGTTTTGGTAGGGCTGAAATTTTTATATAAGTTCATTCCGAAGTGCTTGTAACAAACAGCCTATTTGGATGAAGAATGTTTTCTGATGTGATGTTTAAAGGTTAAAAAAACATCGTTAAATATCATTTGTACCACCTGGATATGTGACTTTACTACTGTGCTGCTCCATAGGAACTTCCTTCCATGCCACACAGTCATCTGTGAAATGTCTTACCTGTGGCAGTGTTTGAAAAGTCACATAGTGAAAATTTCAATTTTACCAATGCCATTGTCTTCTTTAGAAATTTCAATCAGGATCCATTTACCTTCTCTTGTGGGTAACTTACTCTATTAGAAAAATGAGACAGCTTTCAGATGATAATACTGCTCAACTAGTTTACTATAGTTATTTTCTTATCTTGTCCTATAGAATATTACTTTGGGGTAGCACTGAAAATGAAATCAATATTATTACATTAAAAAAATAATACATTTTAAAATTAAATATCCTGTAGTAATGCAATCAACAGATTACATTTTTATACATTTATTAAATATTATTTGAATGAAACTTTTAGTGATTGTTCTTTATATGTATTTGTAGTATTTAAAAAAGCCAGTACAAAAAAATTACTTATGAAATATTTTTCTACAGCCTGTGAAAATTAATATTAACCATCACCCCAAGTGCATTAACCAATTCACAGCCAGTGTTAGGATAGTTTTAAAAAACAAATAAAATAAATAATTTATTTGGATATAACAGAATATATAATTAATTTCTCCTTATACACATTACACATATACATGTAAATACAAATACAACATAATCTTAATTAAAACTATTCATATATTTGGTGCTATTTTATTTTCTGTAAGTCCGTTTGCCAGTTGGCAAAGGCCTTTTTTTTCCGTGAGGAAATCCTTTTACGGATACCAGTCCGAGTGGGGAGTCGAGCGAGTTATGTGGGGCTAACGGAACGGCAGATGGTAGGCCGTCCGAATACCCACTAAAACCTCACGGTGCTCCTCCTCGACCGCCACTGGCCGCGAGATGCGGGGACATTAGTCGCCCGCGAAACGCGGTGGCGGGAGCCTGCCAGGCATCCCTAGTCGCTAGGCCCCGACGTCGGCAATATACAGAGAAAGCGCGTCCAGGTCCCACGGCATGACGGCTAGCACGCATGCCACCTCACCGGAGTTGGTCCGATATCCCCATATCGCCCGGATGGCCATCACCCTCTGCGCACGTCGCAGCAGAGTGACGTTGTGCCGATCCAGGGCGTCCGCCCATACGGGAGCACCGTAGAGGGCCATCGACCTGACCACTCTGGTATACAGACGACGGCTCGAGGCGCTCGGCCCATTCACGTTGGGCAAAAGGCGCGCCAAGGCCGCCGCCGTCTTCAACAGTTTCGGGGCCAAAGATGTGAAGTGGCCCCGAAAGCTCCACCTGCCGTTCAGAACAATTCCGAGGTACTTCATGCTCCTGCTGACGTCAATATTGACGCCACCGACGATGGTATGGGCATCTGGTGGTGGGCCCTTACGAGGAGCATAATGCCTCAGACTTATTTAGGGCGACTTCCAGCCCTAGCCGCCTAATGCGGCCGAAGACCTCAGCCACCGCGGCCGTCGCTAGGACCGCCACCTCCCGGTAGGTCCTCTGCTGCGCCAAGACCAGCGTATCGTCGGCGTAGCAGAGGACCTTGATCCCAGCCATGGTGCCACTCCGCAGCACCCAGTCGTACGCGATGTTCCAGATGATCGGACCCAGCACCGATCCTTGTGGAACACCGGCCGACACCCTAACTCATGCCATCCTCCTCCGGAAAGATCACGGACCTCCTGGACAGATAAGTTGCGATGAGGCGACACAGGTATGGAGGCACCCGGTGGTATATGAGTGCCTCCTTAATGCAGGGCCAGGGCAGGGAGTTGAAGGCGTTGGCGATGTCCAAAGACACCGCCAAGACTCCTTCGCCCCGGGCCACCGCATCCTGCGCGTGGGACTTCACCTCCAGTATGGCATCCACCCTCGAACGCCCCCTGCGGAAGCCATACTGTTGGTCCGAGAGGTCCGGACCTGTCCTCTCCAGATGATGTTGCAGCTGCCTGGCTACAACACGCTCGAAGAGCATGGCGATCTCCCTCAAGAGCACGATGGGCCTGTAGGCAGAGGCTGAATCCGCCGGGCGACCCTTCTTCTTGATGAGGACTAACCTGCCTGTCTTCCACCGCTGTGGAATTATGGCTTGAGCCAGACAGGCAAAGAATAGTCCTCGCACTCTGGGCCCCAGGGTGTTCAGGGCCAGAGTTAGCGCCCGGCCGGGAGGCCTCCTCCAACCTACTACATTCTAGTCTATCTTTAGCTACTCTGCTCCACAATATGCCTGCAACCTGCCTAATATCATCGTTTACTTATGTTTTCCGTAGGTGATATCAGCTGTCCAAGGTAGGATATATTCCTCAAAATAACTGATTCGTGACTCTCCTACGTTTATGCTGCTTTTATATTTATTAGTTATTGCTTTTGTTTTTTCAGAATTCAATTTTAATCCTACCTTCTCACTTTCAGATGCTAGATCATTTTACGTTCTGCTTAGGTCTTCTGGTGTTTTCGCGAATAACACAATGTCATCGGCAAATCTTAAGTGAGTTAGGTTGCGGTCATCTATGTTTAAGCCTAAATTGTCCCAAGTTTCCTAAAGTCATTTCCAAAACAGCTGAGAAAAGTTTTGAAGAGGAGGATCTCCTCTTCAAAACTCCTTTTTGCTCCTGAAACTTTCTTTTCTAGTAAAATACACACTGAGCTATTCTTGTATAAATTTCTGATCAATCTTATATATTTTTGTTCAATTCCTTGTTCTTTCAACGCCTCCCATATGTTTGTGTATTAACGAGTCAAATGCCTTGCTAATAATCAATAAATGCTATATAATATAAAAGTTGATTTGCTGCTTATTTCTCGATGATTTGCCTAACAACTTGGATATGATCAACTACTGTGTAGTCCCTTCTAAAACCTGGCTGTTCTATTGGCTGTTGTTCGTCGAGTTTTTTTTCTATTCGTTTGAGTATTATCTTTGCAAAGAATTTATAAAAGTTGGCCGTTTGGAATCGTTTCTGTGTTCATAATGTCGTTAAAGATTTCTTTAAGAATAGGTGTTATTGTTCCTTTCACTTGTTTAAGTATTTCGTTGCCTATTCCGTCGGGACCTGGAGCTTTATTATCTCTTTGGGATTCTATTGCGTATTCTATTTCTTCAAGCATGATGCTGGTTACGGGTGAGATTTCTAATAGTTCTATTTCTTTTTTGATTCCTTGTCTTCTATTCTTTTTCAATGTGTTTTTACCTTTCATCTGTACTATCCAGTCCCTTGTATTAGTTAGCGCCTTGTACTCCTTTTTAATCCCCCTGTCTGTGAAATGTGTCTGTATTGTTTCTTTCTTCTTTGAGTTCTGTCTTTTCTCATCTTGAACCTTGTGTGCAAAGTTTACAAGTTTCTCTCCGTTTCTGCTTCTTATTTTTTTCTATATAAAAATGGTCCCAAGATTATGTCTTCGTCTGTTTGTCGTTCTACAATCTGGGCATTGAAATCCCCCAGCACAACAAGGTTTTTGTGAGCATGGTTGTAGATTGTTTTATTTAATTCTTGGTAAAATAAGTCTATTGATTTTATATCTGATTGTTCTGTGAGTATACTTGTATGAGGGACCAACAGTCTTTGTATCCCGGAAGCTTAATATTCATTACTACAATGCGCTCTGATATTCCTATAAAGCTCTCCACATAGTTTGAGAGATATTTTAACTCTGTTGATGTTGAACCAACCCCGTGATGCCCTGGGGTTGTACCTATGTGGTATAGAAGGAAATCTTGTTGAGAAATAATCCTCTCCCCCATTCGCCTTACTTCGCTCAAACCTATGATGTCCCATTTGATTTTAACACATATGTAAGTTCTGTAAGATTTTCATCATTTTTTTGTGTGAGTACATTAACGGTTGCAACGTAAATTTTAGATTTTCTGTGAGTTTTTTCATTATTTCTTTTGTGCTTAATTGGAGGCTTACGGT
Source organism: Heliconius himera (assembly GCA_021202915.1). NCBI lineage: Eukaryota > Metazoa > Arthropoda > Insecta > Lepidoptera > Nymphalidae > Heliconius > Heliconius himera. Next base: position 25,427 of record JAJHJA010001035.1, read on the forward strand.
TTCTTTTCCCCGCGAGGACCAGTCGGCTTGGGGAAGATTGTGTTGTTTCTTTTGTTTGGTTTTCGTAATTAAGTTGCATAATCCGTTTGACGGTTGTTGATTGCTATTGGTTTTTATGTGGGTGGATGTCAGTAAGAGAACTTGATCGAGTTATCATCAAATCATAGGCGTTTGTCCTGTTAGTTTTAATAGAAGTTATTGTATGTTGGGTTTTTGGTTTAATTGTCGGCCTTAATTGTGGTGAAGTAGATATTTCTCTTTTCTTTTTGTCGTTACTGGATCCTTTAACTATCATCTTATCATATTTCAAAAAAACAATATTTTCATTTTTCTCTTCTTTTAGCTGTGGTAGTAAAGCCTATCTCTTTTCTATCATTTCCTTAGAATAGTCTTCTGATATATTGATTCCCTTTAAACTTTTTTTATTCATAATTTGATCTTTCTTCCATTCATTTACTAATGAAAGTACTACAGGTCTATGTTTGCCCTCAGTTTTATTTCTTCCTAGACGGTATAGTCTATTCACTTAATTTTCTGCTATGGATATATTTAAATCTGTTTTGAAAATTTCTTTAACGATATCCAAGAGCTTTATTATCGAATTTTCACTCTCTTCTTGACCATAAATAACTATGTTATTACTTTTCTTTTTTTAAGTAATCAATCTCACCCTTCAAGCTAGAAACTGATTGTTTTAATTTTTCATTTTCTTCAGTTATTAGATATTTTTTTTGTCTATATGGTTCATTATATTCTTCGTTCAATTGACTGTTTCTGCATTTCTATCTTCATATTATCGAATAATAATAATTGGAATTGTTAATCCATATTAATATAATAATGTGAGGAACGGAACGTAAATTGGTAGAAAATATTTATTTTGTGATAGCAACACTTGAGGTAGTTGTCAAAGTTGCCGAATGACATTAAATTTCGAACAATTGAATGTTGTTGTAAATTATTACCTCAATGATTGTTGGTATTTGCTTCGTAGTTTGTAAATCTTGAAAATATGCCAGAATTATTGGTTCTGAAGTATTGATGTTTGTGGGAAGGGGCACGAAGTGACATTTAGTTTCTAATGCGCGCACGGGCATACAAACCTATGGACGCGGTGACAGTTGCGTCACGGGCGTGTCGCCATCCCCCGCGGACAAAAAGTCACCCAATTGTCACGTATCCAAATGCGCGCACCTTCATTTAGGGTGATGTACACGGTGACAGTGACGCAACAGTCACGGTGACAAAAATCACTAATGCGCGCTATACCTTAGTCTTATATAGAATTGACTTCAAGCTACAATGCCGCAAAATTACTGTTTCCCAGTGTAATATTCATAATAAAAAGTAAATACTCAAGTACTTTCCACGCAAGATTATATTTATTTTGTATAGATATATTTATATTATTTAGAGAGATATATATATATATATATATATATATATATATATATATATATATATATATATATATATATATATATATATATATATGTATGTAATGTATACCGTTATTATTATTATTATTTTTATGTTTATTATTGCTACTTTCTATTTCTCAATTTCACTGCACTGTATTCTTGTCTTTCCCGCTACTTTGCACTTATCCACTTCCACGGGTTGGCTGGAAGAGATCTCTTCTAGAGATAAGTCGACCGTTGAATGAAATTTCGAAATGTATGTTTTATTATGTTGAATTTGGTGCAATAAAGAATATATATATTTATAATTTATAAATCAGCTTCACGCTGTATCCCGCACACAGCAGGGTAGGCAGAGGGAACCTAGTGTTAAGACACTGCGTTCCCCACTTTCTGCCGAATTCTGGAGGCATTGTGTGTTGAGTCGCAGAACTCAACGCCGCGCTTAACTTCGACACTAGAGCGAAGAAATGGAAATATAAATTTAAGTAAATATTTCATCTCCTCGAGTGTATATTTAATAAAATGCTACAAGTGACTTTATTAATTATCATTATAATATATTATTAACTAATACTAATGTACTAACGATAATAGTGCGTGAAATTAAATTGCTGATGATGTTCACTCGGGAAGGTGATTAGACTTTAATAAATAAAATATATTTTATTTATATACCCGACAAGTGCGAGTCGGTCTCGCCCACCGATGGTGCTGTACAAAAATTGGAATTTTCGAGCTTTTTCTGAAATTCAAGCATAGTTTAGCCAGAGCCATTTCATCTGATACCTCTCGAACTGGCAGCTTTAATACCAAATTTCGCCCCACTTTTAAGGCCATTATTTTTTAGGATTATGGTACCGTAGATCTGAGTAAATGGTTTGAATTTCAACTCGACATCCAAGCGTTCCTGAGGTAAATGATCTTGAAAGACAGACAAACTGATAACAAAATGATCTTATAAGGGTTTCTTTTTTCCTTAAAAGGCACGGAACCGAAAATATAGTTTTAAATTGATTTAGCTTCGCATTTAATTGTATATTTTCTAAAACAACAATAAAATTTTGGAGTAGCGTTTGCACAGATGTAATATTTGCAGACGGCGAGGTGATGATCAGGTCGGGCGACCTGCACTCGGACGGGTACCACCTGCTGGGCTGCGACCTGCGCTGCCTCAGCGAGGTGCGGCGCAAGCTGGAGGCGGGCGGCGCCGGCGCGGCCGCGCCCACGCTGCTGCTGGCCGAGTGCGTGCTCGTGTACCTGCGCCCCGACGCCGCGCGCGCGCTGCTGCGCCACCTGGCCGCCGCCTTCCCGCGCTGCGTGCTGCTGGTCTACGAGCAGTGCAACCTGGCCGACCGCTTCGGCGAGGTCATGCTGCGCAACCTGCGCGCGCGCGGCCTGCCCAGCGCGCCCGGCGACGCGCACCGCCGCGCGCCCGCCGACCAGGCCGCCCGCCTGCGCGCGCTGGGCTTCGACGCCGCGCGCGCCTGGGACATGGAGGCCGTGTGGCGCGCGCTGCCCGACGACGACCGCGCGCGCGTGGAGGCGCTGGAGATGCTGGACGAGCGCGAGCTGCTGCTGCAGCTCAACACGCACTACGCGCTCACCGTGGCCACGCGCGGCGCGCTCTTCGCCGACCTCGACCTCAACGCCTAGCCGCCCGCCCGCTACCGACCCTTGTAAATAGTGTCACAGTGCTCGTTTGCGGGACAACTTGTCTCGCATTTTGGAGGGTACATTACAAATAAAATTCTTTGAGTAGGTTATGAATTTACATTCATTATATTCAATCGCATACATTTCAAGTGTTTCGTTGGTCTCTTTATTTAGTTACTATTACATAAATTTTGCAAGTAGGGATGTGTACACCTAAATGTGAACTTTTAATAATATTTTCTATATAAGGTAAAGTTATTTTATATATATAGTATTAAGAACGTAGAGAGTTCGAGTCGAGACGGCGCAGGCGGCCTCGAGCCCATCACATCTATACACTTACTCAATTTATTACATCTAAGTGTTAATTATTTATTAATAAAATATAAATGATGTATAGCGAGGCGCAGTTTTATTTGGTGGTGTCTATATGTGCGGCAGGCAGGCGGCCAGCGCGCGCCGCAGCGCCTGGCGCACGTCGGCGCGCCCCTCGCAGAACACGTGCGTGGCGTGGCGCTCCACGTGCACCAGCGTGTCGTGGCGCGGCAGGTGCACGATGCAGCCGTCCGCGCCCGCCTCCACGCGCGCCTCGCCCACGCCCTCCCGCGCCAGCGCGCGCACCAGCGCCTCCACGTCCAGCGCGCTCCAGTGCAGGCGCCCCACCGCCGCCTCGTCCCCGCCGCCCGGCAGCGCGGGCGCCGCCGCCAGCTCCAGGCGCGCGTCGCGCACGCGCAGCGCCGCGCACAGGGGCGCCGCGCGCAGGCCGGCGCGCAGCTCGCGCGTGCTGCGCGCCGCCGCCGCCGCCAGCGCGCCGCACAGCGAGCCGCGCGCCGCGCGCCGCCGCACCGCCAGCGAGCGCGCCGCGCCGCGCCGCACCACCACCGTGGGCACGTCGCAGCTGATGTGCGGCCGCGCGCCGCCGCCGCCCGCCGCGTACTGCTCCGGCAGCGCCAGCTCGCGCGGCCGCAGCTCGCGCACCAGCTTGTTGGCCTGCGAGTAGTTGAGCGACGTGTCGATGGGGCAGTGGAACGCCTTCATGCTGAGCGGCTGGAACGGGGCCAACGCTTCCAGGTACGGGAAGTCGGGCTCTGGAAGAGGAATTTCGAGATGTTGACTTTCCGCTATTACTAGAACGACACAACGGTCGCGGCGACAATTCACCTGTAAAGATGATGGCGTGCGCGGGGTTGCTGGCCCACAGCTCGACGAGGTGCACGGCGGCGCCGAAGCGCAGGCTGGGGTGGCCCGCGAACACCACGCAGGGCTGGCGGAAGTCGGCGCTGAAGGCGTCGTCGTGCAGCGAGCGCGCGTGGCGCAGGCGGCCCGAGCGCACCAGCGCCGCGTGCGGGAAGGGCTCCTCGGGCAGGTACACGCGCGCCTGCTTGCCGGCCGACACCCACTCGGCCAGGATGTTGCTGTAGGCCAGCGAGGAGTCCGCCACCGGCGACACCACGTACAGCGGCACGTGCGCCAGCCCGGCGCCCTCCAGGTGCGCGGACAGGCACTCCAGCAGGTCGTAGAGCACGCCGCTGGGGTACACGGGGCACAGCGCCGAGCCGCCGGCGCGCAGCGTGACGGTGGCGTGCACGCACAGGTCGCCCAGCATGTGGTCGGGGTTGTGCGCCGGCGTCTGCGTGAGCGCGGCCAGCACCAGCAGGTCGGCGCCGCGCAGCGCGGCCTGGTTGATGGGGCGCGGGTGCGTGGTGAGCGTGCTGGAGCCGCTGACGTAGGCCACCTTCTCGTGCGCCGAGCGCAGCACCCAGTTGGCGGAGCCCAGGCAGAAGCCGGAGCTGACGGGCGTGGCGTCGAGCGCGCCGTACACGTCCACGCGCTCGTCGTAGCGCACCACGCGCACGCGCGCGAGGGCGCGCGCGAGGGCGGCGGGCGCGAAGAGGCGGCGCCAGGCGCGAGGCCGCGCGGCGTGCGCGAGCGGCGCCGGCAGCACGTGCAGCAGCTCCTTCCAGCGCCGCGCCGCGCCCGCGCCGCCCGCGCCGCCCGACACCCACTCCGACAGCTCCTCCAGGTAGAACCTGCGAGCGATTCAAAATACTCCACAATCCAGGGCGGCGGCAAATTTATTGCTAATATTTAATATACATCAAAATTTGCCAATGTAAATATATAATATGTATGGTTTCCCTACTAAAATGAAATGTAATGTAAGCATCATAAAACTTTATTTTATTTTTACAAATACTAAATCCATACCAAGACATTGTATCAAATCAATAGTCATTGTATTTTTATATTATACCTTTATATAAATACTAGCGACCCGCTCGCGGCTTCGTCCGCTTTAAGTACTGAATTATTTACTTAATAGACTAAATTACGTTCATCTCTATATATAATAAGACAGTAAAAATATTTTGTCTGTACATTTAGTAATTTTGACTGAAATGGATAGAACACTTAAAAAGAATAATAGAAAGCAAAAGTATTTTTTTTTAATTTCTTGTCGTCTGTCTGTCTGTCGGTGTCAAAATTACCCTATAATACCACGTTAGTATCGACATTGTAGTGTTGATAGAAATTAAAAATAGTTATACTACAGGAGGATACCTTTATTCATGAAATATTTATTTAAATGTATATTTTCATTTCTTCGCTCTGGTATCGAGGCAAAGCGTGGTGTTGAGTTCCGGTACTCAACACAATGCATCCAGATTCCGGCGGAAAGTGGGGAATGGAGTGTCTCGTCTCATGATTTATTTCGATTTTAGGATAACGTTATATGCAATGTTAAAGCTGTTTTTATGACATAATGTAGACATAGCGTCACTACTAAGATGGCGGCTCTGTTCCCGCATTTGTCTCTAATATGGTAATAATGAGCCATATTAGATAGTATATCGATATAAATAATTAAAATGTAAAACATCGAAAAGAAAAGGAGAAACGCAATTGTATTGCAGTTTTTCTTTTTTTCTTACTTGAAACAGATTAATAACTTTGCATACAATTAATTTCTTTTGACTCAAACATTAAGTTTAATTCATAAAATATATTAGGTACTTCCTTAACATGATTATTTCATGTATTTTTTTATATACACTCTTGAGAAATGTATCTATTGTAAATTAATATATATACGTTAGTGTATACCAACGATTCAAACACAGTATCAAACCCATCCCGACAAATATACTCACTTAAATAAGTCTTTGATTTTCATGATTATTACACATTTTAAATGAAAGTACTTTAAGTTTGGTTTTTTAGCTTTTATATTTAACGATATATTTAACCAATCAATATTTTTTTATATCTTTCATGTACAGAATTGACTTTTTTTCTATCCTTTTATTATATATAGAGATAATAATATGTATAAAGATATTTCTCCTGCCTCTATTTTCTAAAGATATGCATATCTACATTGAGTATAACTACTTACAAACTCTATCTAAGGTTTCATAAAGGTTTTGTTCAATAGAGGGTCAAAGGAAATTACGGAGCTTTTCTTAATAGTTTTAGAGAGTAGTTACATACTTGTTACAAAAATTAAGTAAATTCTTTAACCCATTAAAAAATTAAACTTGTATGAATTCCTCTATATTATAAATTTTATATCTATAATAATTCTAGTTACCTTCCAATTTGCAAAGTGGGTTCTGTAGCATACACCTGCCCCTTGAAGCCTGTGTCCTCAGTGATGAAGGGTAGAGCCATCATGCAGGTGTAGTTGGAGATGAGGATCACATCTAATTGGGAGAAATCCACCACCTTGTCTAAAGGTGGACAGAACTCTGGTATACTGTCCACAAACACTCGACCACAGCATTCTTTTAGTTCCTGGAAATTATATGGTCCCAAATATCAAAACAGCAGTCTGATGTTACAAAATCAATAGTGTTGAATAAAAATTTATTTGATTGAATTAAAATTTAATTCTGCAAAATGAATTACTGTTTTTTTTACTGCTGATTATAATAATTTTCATGGTTTTACAGCTAGGGTTTATATAATCTCAGTATACTGAGATTTCAGGGATTCCACATAATTTTCCAGTCCCGTGTGCTGTGTGATTGTACGTGTAGGATTGGCGGAATTTGCTTGACTGGGAAGATGCATGTGCTCAACCTTCCCCAAGCACTCACTAGGGAAATTAAAGATTTTGTATGATATGTGATAAGAATGAACTTCAGCTCTTCAAATTTGATATTTTCAATGTGATGGATAGGCTAAGAAATGTGGAAGCCATGTTTAATTGTTTAGCAGTTACACAGCAGGGTGGACAGAGAAAACCTAGTGTTAAAACCTTTCTTTATAAATTGCTCTCAAGTTTTAGATTGATTTTGAGATACTGTTTCCATTCATAGATATGTAAATTATGAATAAGACACTTCCACTCCCCAGGTTTCACTGAATTCTGGAGACATTGCATATTGTGGGGCCGAATTAAATGCAGCAGTTTTCCTTGTTACCACAGTGAAGTAATGAAAATATTGGATATTTCATTTCCACAAATGGGGATTGAACCCATAATCTGAAATGTTTTCAGACACACATTTTTGCACTTAATGCCGGAAGTTTAACAAAATATATTAGAGAAAAGTACATTAATTTATACATATATATATTAAACATTAAAAATAAATTAAATTAGCTTCACGCTATATCCCGCACACAGCAGGGTAGGCAGAGGGAACCTAGTGTTAAGACACTCCGTTCCCCACTTTCTGCCGAATTCTGGAGGCATTGCGTGTTGAGTGGCAGAACTCAACGCCGCGCTTAACCTCGACCCCAGAGCGAAGAAATGGAAATATAAATTTAAGTAAATATTTCATCTCCTCGAGTGGGGATTGAACCCACAACCAGTCGGTTTTGCAGTCACACCTTGTGCCGCTGCGCCACGACCGGCCTCAGTATCATATATATATATATATATATATATAAATATATATATATATATATATATATATATATATATATATATATATATATATATATATAAATGGCTTTAAAAAGTTGTGGTTTTATTATAATTGCAGCTAAGAATTTCTTTATTTGCAAATGTACAAATAAGAAACTTGGTATCATTTGTTTGTGCATCAGCTTTCTTTGCATACTGATGAGTGTCATTCATACTATTTGCCAAGTCAAATTCAGTACATTATTTACAAGAGACATAAATATTACTACTTTTAAATAAAATTAACTAAATACCCCTTCTAGTAAAGGATCGTTGACATGTGGTGGTGTGTAGTTGGGCAGGGAAGCAAGTCGTGTGCTCGGCACTGGTGGCAGCGGCAGGAAATTGAGAACAGAGTGGGCAGAAAGCCCACAGTCCAGCATAATCAGAAGTTCTTTAAAAGACAGCACGAAGCATGGTTTCGATGCGTCGCTGCTTAAACAATACTATACATAGATTTTGTTATTATAAGTATGTCAACCAAATGAGTTCCAAATAAAATAATATTGAAAAAGTTACTACTTACAAGTTTCATATTGATTTGTTCTTGAGATTTCTTTTTTATATTCGTAGCCACAATCTCATTGTTTGACTTAGTTATTTTAAAGCAACTTATTTATAATGTTCTTAATTTTAAGCAATAGGTGTGCTTATTGATGTACAAGTTATATGTAAATTTAATACACATTTAATAACGGTAAATACTGAAGTAGACTTCAAATAGTACGGTATATATGTAATAATGTTTTATTAACAAACATTTTTAAACTATTGTATTGTAATCCGATTCGGTGCTTTTTGACAAGCATCTGTCGCCAATTGTCCCAATTGATATTTGATAGTTGACACTTTGCGTTGACAGTATCGAAACCACAGCTTAAAAAAGAAATCGAAAAAAATCTATGAAATTAGAATTTTCCATTGAATTGTACAACAAATTTCAAGTTACTACGTACCTACTATATACAAAGTTACTTATGCTTACTTATTAATAGAAGAAGAATTCATTCACTCATTTTAAGAAGGTGAATATCATATTAAATACTTAACTAAATGATAAGTGGTCTAAGTAATTTTAATGATTAATTGTTTTGGTGGTTCTTCCAAAAATTTTTATTTTTAATCAAAAAATACATCTCTTTTAAAAACAGCGAATAAAGCTGAAATTTTGCTATAAGACAAAAGTTTGGTAATGATGTTTCGTTCCGGTCGGAACATGGTCCCTGAACACAAAACGTTAGACGCCTGTTTCAGAACGGTAGTCATTGCAAGTTCCCAACAATTTTGTTTCGACTGTTCCTAAGTCGTTCTACTAATTCCAAAAAATTTAGAGTTTTAAACTGTTTCGGCCCAAACATCTATTTAATTTGAACGACGTTAACTGTCCAAATGATTGTTCCGTGTTACTTTCTCTATTCGTGATTTATGTTTGTTTCTGAGATTACAAGAGATATCTTTTATCATTCATTTAATTATTTCAAATTAAAAATGTTTATTTATTTGAAAATAATTATTTAATTATCGTCGGGCAATCTGAGTCTGCGTCATGAAAAATAAGGCCGGCTGTGCAGTGTCGAAATGATGGTGGACGGCATTTAGGTGGGAGACCCCTGATATTGCAAAAGTCCACGTTAAGCGTGGTAGGGGTTGCCGTAGAGCGTACGCTTCGTTTGCCCTGTCCATAGCGCGGAACTCTGCCCTCAGAATTCGACGGGTGGCCTGAATTTAAAGACTCAGGGAGGGATTCTCCATGGTCCAGGACATTGCGCCCCTGTGCCACGCCTTTCTCAAATACAAAATTTTATCTACAACCTACATACATGGTTTTTTAGTATTAAATTAATACTGCTTCCGAAAGAGATATACCTACATTAAAACGTGATGTATGAAATTTATATAGTCATTTATGTGGCGTGGACATTAAAACAATATAATTTATTATGTATTTTCTATTAAATATCTCTGTAAAAGTTTCCTTGATGCTGATTTACATTTCATATATTATTATTTATAAGGATAAATATTTAAGAATAACCTTTGTAATAGGTCCCTATTCCCTATACAAGTTTAAGAAGAATAATTTATGTTTAATTCTGAGACGTTGTTGGAAATTAACATTGAAATAAGTATAATAAAATATATTATTTAAGTTACAATAAAAATATTATAGCGATTCGCTTCTAAAGTCTATCTCTTATAAATAAGTCACAATAAGGAATTTTGTGACTAAAAATAATTGAAAATTGCAAGCTGATATTTCATGGTTTTTTTTTATATTATTTAACACGGATATTTAAATTTACGAGCTTACATCATCAAAGAATTTTATGAAGATAAGCTTTGGCTTTTATAGCATATAATTGGGCCCTATACTTTTTGAGAAAATGTAAAATAAAATAGCCTATTGCCGGTGATGACACCCTTTCAAGCAGTGCTTGCAGTTTCTCAGAATTATCGAAACAAGTTGTTCAGATTGAATTTATAAATTATATAACCGATCTATTGGCAAATGTTATAACTCACACAACTCTCTGATAACTCAACTCAACACAAACACACTCAACTGACAAACACTATCAACATATGATCAACATTTTTCATGTTGCCTACAATATATTGGTAAGTAGTAGGTAAGCACGCTCGGTACCTCTCACGTGTTCGTAGATGACAAAACAAGTTAGCTACCTAAATGTTTATAATAAAAATGCAATAAAATGTTTATTTTGTGTTATTTTTTACCTTTTCTTCTCTCTTTCATGATATGTACCTAGGTCGGGACAGGAAAAAGACGTGTACATATAGATAAGTACTTTAGTTCATAAAGTGTATTTTTAAGAGAATATAGACCGACGCCAACTTTATGTATTTTAGAAGATACGCTCGAATACTTACACAAAAGGCGTATTTTAGATACCTACAGTCCGCCCTACCGCCGACCTCGCTACCGTCGAGGCGATCCGGCCAATACTCGAGGACTGGCTCGGGAGAAGGCACGGCTCCCTGTCATTTAGGATGACGCAGTCCCGTGTCGTAGGTACGCGCGGGTGTAGACGCACGCCTCTGAGACGATGCACGAGTTAGCTCACCACCTCGCTAACCCGCGCAGAAGATGAGGCCTGGACAGACCCGGCCAGCACTAGTGAGGGGCTGCGGATGAATGTGGACTCCCGCGGCCCCACGCTCACGTGCGAGGTGACACCGGGGTGGTTTTAGCCGGTAATAGTCCGGCACGCCCCTCCGTCTTTCCTAGGCAGGCAGTCCATGAGGATTTCCCCCCATAAAAAATATATATATATGGATGTTAGTATGTTGACACAGGTTGCAAAAAAAGTTAAGATTGAGGATACTTCAGTTAGATGATTATCTGATTTTTTTACGCTGCGTCACGCATAAGCATAGTAGGCAGAAGGAAGAAGTTAATGCGTATTGAGAGTCGGAACTCAACACCGTGGTTTGTCTTACTAGGGAGAGATAATGATAGTAACTCAGTGTGAGTGAGAATAGAATCCTCAAGCGGCGTTTTACAGTCAAACGCTGTGTTTTCGCACCGTGACTGCCTGAAAGTAACATTTGTGCTGTAAAAATAAATATTAAATGAATGGGAGACAAATAAAAATAAAATAGCAAGTTTCATAAAGTCCACGCAAATGAAATCCCCGAAATTTTCCCCGTTCTCATAAGAATTTCGAAAAAAGCGTGGTGCTTCCGTACAATCTTAAAGTGCAAGACAAATTTCACCTTTTTTAAGTGTAGTAGTTTCGACTGTGCTTTGTTTATACAGTAACTAAAGAGTTATATTATATCGCATATCAATTTATATTATATGAGAGGAGGATGGAGGCAATATTTTTATAGTAGCATTGGTCTACTTTAGATCTCCAGTTATATTTTTGATTCATGGTCGTCCGCAAAAATATTGTAATTATATAGAGTCAAGATATTTTTTATCAATTAAGCTAAAAAAGTGAAGTTAAGAAAATAATTTAAAAATTATTGGCTACAAGTAACGGTCACTTATAAAAATGCATTTCATTTTCAGTAATGATTTTATATTTATTAGTTTTAATATTCGCAATAATTTATTCCATATCCATCAGCCTTTCGAAGTCCACTGCTGGACATAGGCATTAGGGGAGCCTAACGTTCGCCATTCCGCCCGGTTCTGCGCCCTCTGAATCCAGCGGATTCCCGCTGTCTCCCTTAAGTCGTCGGTCCACCTGGCTGGAGGGCGGCCTGTACTCCTTTTGCCGAAACGTGGTCGCCATTCGAGGACCTTTCTTCCCCATCGGTCGTCAGTCCTCCTGACAATATGGCCTGCCCATTGCCACTTCAGCTTGCAGATTTTGAGAGCTGTAATAATAATAATAAAATAATAATTAATAATTTATTATAAAAATGTAAATCAACCTCTTTGTTTAATAAAAATATGTTTTTTAAAAAGAAGTAATATAAGTTTATAGAAATGTCACCAGAGAACATTAATAAAATGACGCTTTATGTGTTCGGAATAAAGCGGTATCCCGCATATAGGAGAGAAGAGGTCAGAGGGAAGGTAGTGTTAAGATACTTCGTTCCCATCTCTCCATCGCTATCTTCGATCCATTGTGGGTTGAGTGATAGGAACGCAGCGCCGCGCTTTTTGTTACCAGAGCGAGGGACATGGAAATAATTAATTCTCCCGCATAGGGACAGAACCCAAAACCGTCCTGTTTACAGCCAGACAAATAACAATACAGTGTATGTACGTGATTACCACGTCAACGTCGTTTTGCAAAAGCATCATTTTCTGAATGGCGCTGGTAGGATTCTTGGCTAAAGAATGATATTCGAACCGTCTTGAAAAAATCATATTAGAAGTCAGTATAGTAGTCAGTCATATGTGTTTATTAAGTCAATGGTCATGTAGTACAAGCGGGCGAAGCCGCGGTCGGGCCGCTCCGTATGCTCACTACTAGCACGAAAGCATGCTAATATTGAGCAATGACTCATATTAGCACGTGTGTCAAAGCATTGCCAATAATGAGCATGCTAAGTTCGAGCTTACTCGAAAATAATAAGACAGCCGTTCGATTTTTTATGCATGTTACCTGCAGCGCGGGGGAGGGGTGCGTCCTTGGAGCACGTGTTAACATGTTTGCTTATATAGCATGCTAATAGCGATCACCGACCACGGAGGTGTGCGAGCATATCTCTGGAACAATGTCCTTCTGGGGTGAAGAAACAATCTAAAATTTGCTATTTTATCGGGACAATGAGTGCCTTATCTTTATACTTTATTCCTTCTTATCTTCTTTCTTGATAAAAGTTTTGGGATACATTGTATTGCAGTGAAACTGATCATATTATTTAGTTCTATAGGGAGGGCCACATCAAGTTTTACATGTTTCACCACCAGCTTCACTCCTTTTACCGTTTTGTTTTTTTTATTTTTGTATTTGGTTTCTTTTATTTTTTTATCTTGTTATTTAATTGTATTTGTAACTCTTTTGAATTTGAATATTAAAATTTGATTTCCTTAGTTTATCTTCTCGTCGATTTAATCTTTAAGATTTTGCTCAAAAAAATGCTTTGACTTTGACATGTGATGTGAGTAACATTTGTATTATTAATGTTCAATAAAGTGGTATTTCAACTCTCAACCGTCGTAAGTATCATTCAAGGTTCCGTATCAGATTCAAAAAAAAACATCATAAGCCATAACTATACAATTATTAAAATATTTAATTACTCACACATTTATATGTTACATAATGTGGTCAAAAAAAATATATTTTAGTAATTACTAACTCATTATTAATATTAAAGGGAAGGCTGTGTTCAGAGCGCTTAGACAATTTTTAAGAGGCGCGGGTTTGAGTCCCGCTCCAGCTGCGCTCAAATTTGGATACTTATTCTAAAATACTTTTCTAATAATAATACTTTAACGATGTTAAAAATGTAAAAAAAAACATCTGTGCCCTGTATCTTACACACAGCAGGTTAGGCAGAGTGAATCTAGTGCTAAGACACTCCGTTCCCGAGTTTCCGCCAAATTTTGGAGGCATTGCGTGTTAAGTGGCGGAACTCAACACCGCGGTTTGCCTCGGCACCAGAGCGAAGAAATGAAATATACATTTAAATAAATATTTCATTCCCCGGAGTGGATCAAACCCACAACCAGCGCCACGGCTGGCCTCAGTACTGTACTTATTTACTTATGGTCGCGGCACTGTTTATGAATAACAACAAAAAGCACATTTTCGTACCTCACTTAACATAAGGAATTTGATTGCAGTGTGGGTTCAAATATAGGAGATATTATGAGCTCAAATACTTTATATCCAACGAGTGTCGACAGTCAACACTAAACAAACACTTGTGCCTTTATCGTTTACGGATGTTATCTACCTTCTCCGCACACTCTGCTTAAGTAAATTATCCTCAGGTAAATATTAAAAGACACTGTACCAAAACAATACCAAATCACATATATTAATAGAATGCGTTTATAATAAAACAATTAAGTAAAAAACTAACGAACAATATGAAACCTCGACGTCTAGATAACAACAACCCCGATGATTGCAGCCTACAGTACAGAGGTTGCACAGGTGTACTTATACTATACATGTGCACATAAGTCACTTTCAAGTATTGCGAAGTTTGTTGGGAATCTTTTTGTGTTTAACTAAACAAGTAGGAGTAAAGCACGGTGGCGAGCAGGCCGAGCACCACCGGCAACTTCCAGGAGGTGAAGAAACTTCCGTTTTCGTCTTCGCTTTGCGGCGCCGTCCATATGTTCTTGGATCTGCTGGATTCAATCCTGTCTTCGGTGACCACCTCGCCGATGAGGAACTTCTTCATGAGCTCCTTGGCGTCGAGGCTGTGGCCGATGTCGTCGAACTCCTCTGTGGCGTCCTTGCCGGCGTTATTGAGCAGCACCTCGTGTCCACCGGGGTGATCGTCCAGGAACTTGGTGACGTCGTACACTCGGTTGTCAATGACGAACACCGCATCCAGCCTGGTGTTGTGGGCGGCGATATCGCTGCGTTTAAATTGTTTGAGCGACATGTCGGAGCTAGCGAGCTTCGGACTCGGCGAGCTACAGCTGAATGGCTGCACTCGACGCCGGCCTCGCTCCTCGCTCCTCGCCACCGCCGCCGCCCCGTCGCCCCGTCGCCGCTACACGCGCGCTACTATCATATTATTATTACCCAAACTCACGCGCCGCGTCAGCGTGACTCGCCTTGATAACGATAGGTAATTATAATTTATCCATTTAAATAAACGATAATTTACCTACACTTATCTATGTTTTTTAAAACTTTGGTAGCTTAAAATGTGATTATGAATATCTTTTAAAAGGTAAAATTTAATTTACCTGCTGCCCTACATACAGGCGAGATTAACAATATTAAATATTTGTAAAATAAAATACTAAACTTTCACATAATTAAATATTTTAACAATGCAACGAAATTTTATATAATTGAATAGTTATTAGTTATGCTAAGTTTTGTTCGGACGCAACCTGTTGCGCTTGCGCAAGAGACCTTGACTCTGCGACGGACCTTCATTGAAGTGTTTCAATATCTACATTTATTTTATTTTTAAACATTCCTAATATTGATGATTATAAAAACTTCCAAATGCAATTATGATATTAGACCATCTATGTTTTGTATACAAAAAATATTTAGAAAAATACTTCTGTTCTAAATAATTCGAAACAATAACGTGAATGTAAAGAACTTATCAATTCCACTTAACTCTTCATAAATGATGAGAATAAATGAAAGTAAATAAATTTATTAGTTTCTCTTATTTCTTTACACCTTTTTACATGTATAGTTTAAATAAATATGACCTACCAATCCCCATCATCTTGTAACATAGTATATGAATGTTTACTCATTATCTATTATAATAGTTTAAATGAGTATCTATCTACAAATAGTTTTTGGAAGAAATTCCACAAGTGAACCCCGACCCGTCGCGTCGTCCTGATCGCACCATCTTAGAGCACACCGACACATAATCAACGAAAATATGAACAATAAGGCTCTTTCTCAACACCAGTTACATATATATTTTACACAACACCTTATTCTAGGTTCTTGTTTACGACCACAAACTACGCCGACATCGATACTTGACACACATTACAATATGTAAATATACATTAAAATAGCGATCGCGGCGAAGGCCAGCGGTGGCGTCCAAAGATCAATCAGACCTCGAAGCGTCAGCTTATGGTGGCTGTCTACAATGTTAGGTTCATCCTTGATGACTTCCCAGCGGTCCTCGACGACAACCTCTCCGATCTTGAAGGTACTGCGCCAGTTCTTGGCATCGTCACTGTGGCCGACGTCGTGGAAGCAGCGCGAGGCATCCTTGCCGGCGTTATTGAGCAACACCTCCACGCCGCCGGGGTGGTCTTCAAGGAACTTGGTGACATCGTACACTACGTTGTCGATGATGATGGCCGCGTTGTTCCTGCGGCTGCGCTGCTCGATCTCCTTGCGCGTAAAGAGCTGCATGACTGAACGCGTTGACTGAGGATGTCCGACTGGCGCGGGCGGTGGCGCTGCCCGCTGGCCGGTGGGGACCTCTCCGTATTCATACGTCCCTGCGAAATAGCTTGCAGGAAGTTTCGACACGCTTAACCTTTGATACAGTTACACAACTTTTTTTATATTCGTGAATTTAAAATAGTTATTGGAAATATCTATTTGTGTAATAGGTACTTTGCTTAGATTTTTACGTAAAAGTAATTATTGTTATGTACGACATTTAAAGTAACGAAAACTATTTCAAATGATGTATTTAAGACATTTTTACAGATCTCAAAGTTTATAGCTATTTTAAATGTTTTGTGAGCAGATTACAGAAATGTAAGAGCTCGTTAGAGGCAAGAGACCGAAAACATAACAACAGCGTCTATGACAGTTAGTGTTGTTACGTTCCGAGCAATTTCGTCAGAAACGAGCCAGAATTTTATAGTCCGTAGTGGATGGAATTGATCTAAGATGGAATTATGCAAACAAGTTGTTTATATGGTGGCAGATTACGTCAGAGCGCGAGAAGAGACGGAACAGCGACAAGAGGACCCCCGCCCCCCCCCCCCCCCCCCCCCTCAACTTACCTACCTACTGCGGTGTATACCGTGTATATGCTGTACTGTGAATAGATAAATACTACATTTGTACCTGTATCAATTAAATATATTACCTTATTACCTTACTGCACTTCTCCTATATACAAACTTTGCCAAATTTCATACTTCTTCGTATGCGCAATTTCCGTAAGAAAGGGGCTACAAAGTTTTTGCTTCACGTATTAATATATAGATAACTTGAACAAATGGATATTTTATAGATATAGAAACTTATTCAAGACAAATCAACTCAATTATCTTGTTTCGATATATCTTAGATGTCTTACACATGTCCGTTATGGGTTTGATTCCCATTCGGGAGAATTAATCATTTTCATTTTTTCGCTCTGGTAACGATACAGTTGCATTAAGTTCGAAAAATTGGGCGATGCGTAGGAAATAGAATCTTAAACTTGGCGTCTAAATGTAATAAGGCACCTCCTAAGCATCATATTATAACTTAACATATCAATATAGTAAAAGCAATGAGTCATACCTACTACAGAGTCTGCGTCTCGTGTATCCTTTACAGGACAAGTCAATATTCGCTCTCGTTAGAACTGCAACAAACTCTGAGTTACGCCTCTTTCACCTTCTTATCGCGTAAACTTACGTTAAACATACTAAACAATAGTTTAACAATAGTATTTTTTACATACTAAACAATAGTTTTCCCAACTCAAAGTAAGGCCCGTGAGGGTCGTCGTGGCGCAGCGGCAGTGGCTCAGCGTGTGACAGTGTAAGCGCGACGGCGGCGGGCAGTGGGGCTGGAGCCCCATTTAATGTAATTCACACTAGGTTGGTTACATTAGTATCACTAACTAATGGACAAATACAATCATTAAGCCAGCTACCAAGTCGATTATATCATTAAACGTATATAAGGGGTTTTTAATGAAGGAAGAAATAGAGAGATGTAATCGTCCTTTTGTAAGCGAATACAACTATATAACAACTACTGATGTGCAACAAATGTGACCGTGGCACAGTGTAGGTGGTTGTAGGATCGATCCCTGCTCCGGGGGTATAAATCAATGTTCTTATTTTCCCGCTTTCGCAAGATAAAGCTTGGCGTTGATCTCCGCCACTTTATACACTTACGAATTTGAATTTAGGCGGAAAGGAGAGAACGGATTTTTTTGTTACTCCTGCTACAGAACTGAATAAGCTTTTAGTTTTATTTTGCTTAATCGAAAATATAATTGGATAAATTAACTTTGTGCGGTATTGACTGATTTTGTGCCTGATTGAAAATTTTAGCAATATCACTATTTATATTTTATTTTATACCGTTAATTAATTTTACACTAACACTCATTTTGTAGGTAACCTCATTTTGTTCGTTGTCTTTATAGATTTTCTTGTTAAATACTAACCTTTCTTTAAAATACGAGTATACTACCTGATTTCGGCGACATGGTCGATGGTCCACCGGCCGCAACTATATTATCAGTTACCTGTATTGAAAGGAAGATTTTTTTGGAAAAATAAGTGAAATTACGAACATAACCGAATGATGCGTGTTTTATGGAATTAAAGCAGTACCTATATACCTATTCGATACTTATGTTCATCCGTATAGTGGTTACTATTAATTAGTCATTATTTATTTTTGTTCACTTTTACTAAAATTGTAATTTCTTCCTAATAATATTATTGCAATTAAAAAAAACTGATGTAGGGAACTATTATTTACATTTATAGTTCATTTAATATGTGTTATTTATATATCGTTATTTATTTATTTATCATTTATATACAAACATACATGTAATTGAATTTATGTATTTCATAGTAAGTATTCGTTTTTAGTTTATTTATATGAAAGCGCTCGCTACCGTCGACCGGACCGGTAAGGTGTACCCCCTTGTCGACGGCATATTTTACATATAACAGTCGACGCTTGCCACTCGATGCGTGTTATATACGTTCCATTGTTTTCTCAGTTATTTGTTAATATTATTGTAATTTTTGTGTTCTGTTTTATATGTTTGTGGTTGACTTTTGTATGTTTTACTATTTGTTTTTTTGAAAATGTGATATAGCCTATGTTGATTAGTAAAGATGCAGCTTTCTAATAGTAAAAAAAATTTTGAAATCGGTCGGTAACTTTTTAAAAATCCTTATTTAAGTTCATTCTATGGACGTATTTAAATCCATTCTATGAGTTGCTCAGAAAGGAACAATGCAATTGTCGTATTCTAATAGCCGTGGCGTATCTTTTATTTACTACAAATCTTTTCAGCTACTTCCCCTACCATTTGTCTGTACTTCTGTACAGGCGAAACCACATCTCCTTTCCAGGATGTAGGTGGCCCCTTCGCCTCACCTGCCTGCTGCTGCTTATATTGAGCGTTCTTAACACGAGCCTCATTTATTCACTTGTCACCATACATACGTAGCACTCCCTCATAGCCGCTTCGCACAGTTCCGATCAATCCTTTCAAGTCACCACATATTATTAATTTTTCATTTCCTCTAACAACATCTAGAACATCCCTGACACTCTCTCAAAACTTTTCGAGTTCGCTTGATGGAACTGAGAATAAAGGCGCATACGCCGCTAGCAAGAATACTCTTGTTATCCCCAACTTGAAGCTTGAAGCTTTTGACTCTCCCGATTGGGAATCGAACACCACCTGCTTTTACAGTCAGTCACTGTGCCGCTGCAACACGGCCTCAGTCGTCTGTTGCATAAGCATTTTATATTATGTTAATCTTTTAATATTTCCATAATAAATATATGATTTATGTTAAAATACTTTGTTTAAGGTAATTGTTGCTTGGGTGGACTTAAAAAATAAAGTAGAAAAATTATTTAGAAAACGTATAAATTTTTTTTTCAAACGTAGCGGGACTCGGACCCGCGCCTTCTGGAAATCGACCAGGCGCTCTGACCACTAAGCTATACGTTCTTAGATTTTACATCGTTTTTTCATCTATTCCGTTGTTTCCCGTTTCCCGAGGAATTTTTAGAAATCCTCTCTTAGTACTCTCTAACCTACCTACATGCCTAATTTCAACTTTCTACGTTGAAGCTAACCTGAAGTACTCTCGAGTTCATCGCCTTATATTTTGCCATTGGGGGAAACAAAGTTACTGGTGTTAAATATTTTTTTGTTTTAAACGGATATATAGCATTCAATGGGACAAACAGTTTGAAAAGATAAAGTTAATAACTTAACTTAGCTTCAC
This sequence comes from Heliconius himera, assembly GCA_021202915.1. Lineage (NCBI taxonomy): Eukaryota > Metazoa > Arthropoda > Insecta > Lepidoptera > Nymphalidae > Heliconius > Heliconius himera. Next base: position 45,750 of record JAJHJA010001035.1, read on the forward strand.
GCTTTATCCCTAGCGGGGTAGTCAGAGAGAACGGAGCGTCAAACGCTACAGTCTCTACATACCTCTTTCGCCTCGTCCACTGTCATCAACCTCTTCATACATGCCCTCCGGAAGGTCCTCATGCTTTTTACGTGGCCTTCCTCGTTTCGTGTGTTTTCGAAGGTCAACCGAGGTCTCCTCCTATCTCTCTTACCACTCACTTTTCCATCATAAATCTTTTTTGCCATTCTTTCATCACTCATTCGTTCGACGTGCACAAACCAGGTGAGCACGTTCTTCTTCATTCTCACCGTGACATCCTCGCTAGTACCTGCCATTCTGTGTATCTTTTCATTGCAGTTTCGATCAAATAAGCTGACTCCGCATATGCTACGAAGAGAAAGCATCTCCACGGCATTCATCTTTCTAATACCACTTGTTCTAATATCTTACCATTTACACTGATTTTGCATTCCGTCCTTTCTTCATCTCTTTCAAAAATCAAAACCTTTGTCTTATTCGCATTGAAAGTTAATTGTTATTAATTATTTTTATTATAAAATTGTTTGTGCAGCGTTAAAAAGGATATTTTTTTTTGTCGAAAGCAAGGAAATATAAGAGTTTAATCTGACGCAAGATTCTTTTTTCCTGTTCCCGTAAGAATTACACGAAGCCTTCTCTTCTTCCCCTACACTCTCTAATTTACGTACGAGTACTTGCCAAATGTCAATGTCAGTCACTCAGTCAGTAGTCAGTAGTGAGTGCACTTGGATACGTTTGAATTCATATCAATTCTAATATAATCTTATCATTTTAACAAATAGCTTGTACTCAATAAAGCGTGGAGAAAAACAACTTAAAACCAACGTCGACTTTAGATAACGACGTTATCAACTAGGTACTCGTGCATCATGATATATTAATCATTGAATGATTAATGTTTTTATTATTATAAAATCTATAGTACTAAGAAATATACTAAAAAACAATAGTTTAAAATAATTTTAGTGTAATTTATCATGTCGACTGTAGATGTCTTTATTTTTCAGTTATAGAAATTATCTTAAGGTTTATTTTGCGTGAAATTGCAATGTTATAGTCCAATGACGCTTAGAATCGTATTGAGGTAGAGGTGTTAGAGGTGTTAGAGGTCGTGGGCGCCGACCGCCTTCCGACCGCCTTACACTGATATAAAACAATTTCACGCCCAGCTACGGAATGAAGAGGTGAAAGACAGAGGCATTTACTTTGTCTACGATTTTTCCGTTTTACTGCTCCAAGACTAAGATCTTAATATTTTTTTTTATATTAAGCTGTAGTCTTTAAGCTGTATCTCGCATACATCATGCTAGGAAGAGGGAACGTAATGTTTATTTATTATATTTATTTATACGGATTTCCCCTCTCACTATCGTACATCGTGAATCTATTTTCACATTCACACATTCTTAGGTTATACTAACATACAATTATGTAGAACTCCTTACGTTTTAACTTTTACTCTCCCGATTGGGAATCGAACACCACCTGCTTTTACAGTCAGTCACTGTGCCGCTGCAACACGGCCTCAGTCGTCTGTTGCATAAGCATTTTATATTATGTTAATCTTTTAATATTTCCATAATAAATATATGATTTATGTTAAAATACTTTGTTTAAGGTAATTGTTGCTTGGGTGGACTTAAAAAATAAAGTAGAAAAATTATTTAGAAAACGTATAATTTTTTTTTTGAACGTAGCGGGACTCGGACCCGCGCCTTCTGGAAATCGACCAGGCGCTCTGACCACTAAGCTATACGTTCTTAGATTTTACATCGTTTTTTCATCTATTCCGTTGTTTCCCGTTTCCCGAGGAATTTTTAGAAATCCTCTCTTAGTACTCTCTAACCTACCTACATGCCTAATTTCAAGTTTCTACGTCTAGTAAGGTAGTTTCTTCTGTGCTTTGGCTCTCAATCACTCAGTAAGAGAATAGTTTTATATATAGATTTCATTGTGATTTATCTGTGTAACAGCTACAGACACGCCTCGGAGGTTTTCAAGGTACAAGACTTTCTTTGTAAAATGGGGAGATGCTCTCAATCAACCTGTGACTGTGGCGCCAAGTCAGAAACAACGGCATAGCTTTGTGTCTCCTGCTAAAACTCTCCGTCTGCCTGTTCGTTCGTAACAATGTAGTCAGCGTGGCGAAATATTTCCATTTGAACAATCCAACTATTTGACACGAAGAAAAGGCAGCTATGAATATATAAAGACCTTGTATTTTCAATTATTATATTTATATATTGAGGCCGGTCGCGGCGCAGCGGCACGAGGTGTGACTGCAAAACCGACTGGTTGTGGGTTCGATCCCCACTCGAGGAGATGAAATATTTACTTAAATTTATATTTCCATTTCTTCGCTCTGGTGTCGAGGTTAAGCGCGGCGTTGAGTTCTGCCACTCAACACGCAATGCCTCCAGAATTCGGCAGAAAGTGGGGAACGGAGTGTCTTAACACTAGGTTCCCTCTGCCTACCCTGCTGTGTGCGGGATACAGCGTGAAGCTAATTTAATTTTTATTTTTTTGTATTTTCAAGGAACACTATGAAAAAATGTGGAAATATTGAACTTTACAGATGAAAAAATATGTACATACATACCTTATATGTCTTATGAATGTTATTATTTTTTCCACCATTTGGATGTAGATAAAACTAGCTTAGGACTAGATTCTAGCGCTCGCTGTCTAGCTGGGGGGTAGGGCCCGATTCGGCTTCATCATTTAACTAAACAATAGCACATGTTGAAACCAATTTCATATTACAAATGACTTCCACAGACTAGTGAAATAAAAGAATAAAAGCATCTTACAACCAAGGGCGTATCGAGAGAGATATTCTCTGGGGGGAAGGGGTCCTGGACTTTAGCTTTGACAAGTTTTGTTTGAACAAGATAAGTTCGGGTAAACGTTCTTTTTTTATTTTTCAGGGCTAATTTTTCGTTAGTAAATTTCCGGGTGGGCCCAAGACCTCTCGCCTCTTCCTTCGCTCATGCATACAACATGCAATTTGGAGATTAAACGATATATGAAATGTTACGCATAAAGATGCTTCGAAGTTTCAATCGACTAATAGTACAAATAAAAGGAAAATCGTAATATGATTGCCGATTCATGTTTGCTGACCTTCTTTGTCATATATTTATCTTTACATTTTATTTTTTCTTTTAATACTTTTTAGGTGTTAATCACAGTATATATTTAAAAACATAAAAAAAATATTAACGCAGCGGGACCCGGAAGCTACAGAATTGCTAATTTGTTTAAATAACGAGTTTCTGTTCCGCTACGGTCAAATTTTAATACGTTTCTAAACATTAATCCTTCACACTCCAAGTATATCAATGATCGTTAGTAGAAATAGAGTGATCATTTAGCTTCTGTGGGCTATAGGCTGCTTTGTTGAGGCGTGGAGGCGGCTCGGAGGCGGCTCGGAGGCAGCGGTGCGTCTCGTCCACGCCGGATTACTCCAGTCTAAGCGTCGCGTCGCGTCGCCCGTAAGCCGCCCGTAAGCCGCTCCCAGCGACACGCCACCAGCTGTGCCGCGTCTCGCTATTCCGCCTAATGAGTGCTCTTGCTTTTTTAAAACATTTTCGGTGTAGACGGCTTCATCCTCCAGTATATTGCGAGTCAGATTATACGAAAATTCTAATTATTTTAACAAAAATACGCGCGAGGAAAAATAGTCATCTAAAAAGATTTAAATTTCTAAATATTTTTAGATTTAAATTTTTCCAAGCACCTAAATTGCTGCATGTCACAAAGTTTAGTTTTTTTTAAAAAAAGACAACTTATCTATATTTATTACTAGCGGCCCACTCGCGCATACTCATGTGCATACCACTTATAATTCTTTTATTATGTTGCATTTGCCACAATGCTGATAAAAAAAGTCTACATTTACTTAGAAAACAGGCATGGCCGTTTATATCGAAAAAAACGCGTATTTCGACCACGATAAAGATAATCAAAATCAGCTTCAGCTTCACGCTGTAGTGTTAAGACACTCCGATCCCCACTTTCTGCCGAATTCTGGAGGCATTGCGTGTTGAGTGGCAGAACTCAACGCCGTGCTTAACCTCGACACTATTTCATCTCCTCGAGTGGGGATCGAACTCACAACCAGTCGGTTTTTCACACTTCGTGCCTTGTACGGAATTTTTGTACGGAATTTATAATTAATTTTTGTACGGAACCTTCGGTGAGCGAGCTCGTCCCGCGCTTCTCCTAGTTTTATTTGGAAGCTAGTGCTTCCACTGTGGTTACATTTTCTTTTTTTATTAGAAAAGATACACTTCAAGGATAGTTTAGTAAAAGTTTGGTTAGGTTATGATTATGGGATCCGGTTGAAATTGAACAACTTGATATTTTATGGTAAAAAATATAATTATAATGTACTAGCGGACCCGGACGCGGCTTCGCCCGCTTGAACTATACGAATGCTTATTAGATATATTTATGAAATTGTTTTTGAAAATATCTAATTTGAATGAAAAAAATTATAAGTAAACGTAATCATATTAAAATATTTATAAAATAATTAAACAATACCAGCTACATTATTAATATCATCAAAGTAAAATAAATATTTAAAAGAATTAAAATTAAATGTGTTGTGCTATGTTTTTGCAAGTGCATGTGGCTATTTACATAATACTTAAATACAATAAAAAATATTATATTTTTTGTCTCTGTCTGTCTTTCTATTTCCCCGAGCTAATGTCCAGAATAACTGAACTGATTTTTATTGGACTTTCAGTGATCGATTTTACTGATTTACCCGGGAAAAATATTTTTACACGTTTTCCTTGCGCGCGTACATAGATACTATATGAAATACCTAACTAAAGTCCTTTCTACATTAAATATTATTAAATATGATAAGTTTTGCGAGCAATATCAAATAAAATCCCAAAAAACTAAAACCATATTTTATTAAGTGTATAACAACGCAATAGATAACCATCCAAGATGAAATAACCAACAATTCTTTCCTTAAATAATAAGTACTTAAATAATATTATGCCGCTGCCGCACAGGGCCGCAACCACACCAAGAAATTTATGAAAATCTAACTATACTACTACTCGAATAAGCGAAGAACCAAAGAAAAGTATAAATTAATTATAATTACATAAAAAATAACAGTAGTTCGAAAATGTATGAAAATTTACAAAACTGTCAAAGTCATCTGCCCGTTCGCGTCGGTCATACTATGCCGCTCGTAGGCTAGGTCATTTCGAATCAGTGACATCTCCTTAATTATTTATTAGAATGTTATACAGTAAACTATAATTTCAATCCAGATGAAATGTTAAAAGTGACTATTATATTCATTTTCATAAGGATCAATATCAAATTATAGAAAATACATACAACAAAAACCCGATAAATATAAATTAATTAAAATATAAAATATAAATTAATTAAAATGATTACTTTTGCTTAACCTTCAGAGATAAACATGGTATTTGTATAGCGGACTTTTTTAAACATTAAAGAACAATATTTTTGTAAAACATTGTTTTTATGTATCTCATAAGGTTGAGTCGGCGCCCTCCATGTATGCGTTAAGCTCATTTTGGGTGACGTTTTCTTATAACAAACAAACTTTGCAAACCGTTGCTTAGCAACGGTCGGTTGTTATTAACATGGCGGAATAAATTGCCTGTCAAACTAAAAAGTATTTTAATATATTAGTATATATCGACAATATTACAAATATGAGAAAAAAAAGTAACCTATGTTCATCCGAAGACACTTAAGTATCTCTTTATGAGTATTTTATCACAATTGAATTAGCGGTTTGGCCCTGATTGCGTAACAGACAGACAGACAGACAGACAGACAGACAGACAGACAGACAGACAGACAGACAGAGTTACTTTCGAATTTATAATATAGGTATGGATTAGTTACAAGGAAAAACATTGTTAAAATTGGCGATCCACGGTTTACTTTTCGTCAGAAGTGAGAATTCGTTGCATTTTTTTTCAACTAACTTCAAAAAAGAGGATATTCTCATTTTCAAACGACTTCAAAAAAAGAGAGAGGTTCCCAATTCACCCAAATATTTTTTATGTATGTTCTTGTCAATAGATTGAAGTTTTACGTAGGACAACCACTACCTATTCGTTTGAGAAGCATGCTTGTAAGGTCTACCCATAACTTAAAATAAATTATTTTTTAACAAAAAAAAAACGATTACACACAATAAACTAAAAAGTAGAAAATAAGTTTACTTAAAGTAAAACGTACTTCGATTTTGTTAAACAAAAATAATTAAAGAAAGATTTTATAGTTTTAAAGTCGGCGCCAAGTAATATTAAACAACCGTAGTAATTTGTTTTGTAGTAAGGTTGTTATAGCTTGACATCGACTTCAAAATTATTAAATCTTTGCTTTGTAGCATGTATTTTGGACATACTTTTCTAGAAGTTCCTTTAGGCTTTCAACTATTACCATGCCAAAGATCATTCAATTCCATCCAGTAGTAATTGGTATTTTAAGTAATTTGTGTTTTTCGATTTTTAATATTTTTTAAGGAAACTATAATGAAAGCTGGGCTAAAATTTAAAAAAAAATGTATATTAAATTGTAATATCTAGTTCGATTGCCAAGTCCATATTATTTTTTCAAGTGTTTATTGATAGCAGGCTAAGAGGCTAAATTATAAATATGCTATCTTCTCGCGCGACTAAACGAGAACCAACCGTTAATTTACTATTATAATTACTAAATTGAACGACATCTAGTAACTAGACAAAAGGGCGTCTATATATTTATATGGATCTATTTGGATCTAGAAAGACTAAACTTTTATATGTAAAATATATGTACATATGTGTATTTGTTGTCATTGAGAGGCACCTACAGTCTTTTGATAGACAATCTTCCTTATTGGTAGCAACATTAATACGATAAAGAACACGTAACGTGCGGTTCAAGGGGTTAATAAAGGGGTGCATGCCGAGGGTGGCTAATTGTCGTAAATGTTTAATAATGATGGGTGCAAATTGAGTGACATGAGATTACCCTTACCCGAATATCCTTTATTAATTACAATAATTATACACAGATACACAAAACTCTGTACAAATCCTTTTTAAACAAAGGCATCCATTATTCTCTTGTATTTTATAAAGAGTTCTCACATTCGTATTGACATCTATGTGTAATGATAGACGTTTCTCTTTCCCTTTTTTGGAGGAGGTTATTAATTTCACTGTATTTTTATAAGTTTGTTACCTTACAGCTTTTGATTTGGTGAACTGATTAAGATATTTTTTTTTTATTTCAAAGCTGGTTTTTCTCATGTGGTCCTATTTTAATTTGGTTCATTCCTGACAATGTTATCCATGAGAAAATAACATAAGTGACCATTTCTCATTTTTTGCTACAGTTTTAAAAAAAATGTCCATAATAAAAATATCCACAAATTATTATTTTTTCATAAAATCACATACTTTATTTAACTAATTGTAGGATTTCTTCTAAAATACGGATTTATTAGCACAAAGTGTAAAAATCTAAATGAAGGTGGCAAAAAGTTCCTTCTTTACTACTTCTTATTTCTTTATTTTTAGCTTTTTCCAATCGCAAAATTTATACACAAAATGATAATATCATAAACTATATAATTAATTTAATGCCATAGTCATAAGTCACGACCAGAAAAAATAAAATATCGTTTACAAAGAAGTTGTTTAAATTCTTTCTGTTTCCTTTTACCTTTAGGTAAAAGCTATTATTTTTTGGGATTTAACTTAAAAGTTGTATAGTTTTTTCCTAAACTAGTACTACCCGTAGATGCTAACTGCCAATTTCATAATTCTAGGGTAACCAGAAGTACACTATTAATTTTCATTCCTTTTATAGTGTCGAAATACGCTTTGTTTGCTATATAAACGGCCATATCTTTTTTAACTAAATGTAGAAATACGTTTCTTTTCAGGAAATCACGGGGCCGTAGCTTTAGATACTCTTATATGATTTGACAGACAGACGGACAGCAAAGTGTCTTATAAGGGCCCTTTTTCCTGAAAAGGTACGGAACCCTATAAACGGAATAAAAAAAACAGATAGGGGCGGAATTTTACAGGGTTTCTCGAGAACTCCCGCCTCCCTTACTCTTGACGTCAATATCCAATTATCAATCCTCAATAAATGTCATTTCGAAAATTGTCATTTGAAAATTGTCAATTGCTAAGTCCACGACCGCCGTCCATACCACTAGTTGAGGGTTGCGTTAAGTAAAAATTGTTGTAGAATACGTTAGAATTGTGATATTTGGTACCCTTGACGCGTTTTTACAGCTAAAATGACACAGAAATTAGAAGTGAAATTGGGAATTTACACAATAACTAAAGTCTACTTAGAAATTGATTATATATACTGTCTTTTTAGAAATTGATTTGCTATTTTTCTCGTGAAAACGCTAATAGAATGGCACGTTTAGTGCTTACGTACTGTGTTTTGAGAAAACATGTAAAATAGACATTATAAACAACGAAATATGCGACAAAAACTATTGTCTGAATGAAAAATTCTATTATAGTGATACGAAGAAATAAGTAGAATTCGTCACATAAAACCCAAAAATCTAAAAAGAAATTAATGATTGTAACTTCCAAATACTAGATAAGTTAAGTATTAATCTAAGGATATGCATATATAATAGTAACTGCTGTTTAAAGTGCTAAGCAAAATCACTGAGTATTCATTTTTCAAATGTGTATGTACAGATTTAAATATATTGTCAGTGGATTCATCTTTTGAAGGAGTTTTAATTATATACTCATTTAAATACTATCACAGAAAAAATATATTCGCTTTGTTAAAATATATATAAATATATAGTATAAATATATAATAAAATATATATTTAATAAGTACCTATCAATGTATCATTGGTAAGTGAATAGTTATCTATCAACTACAATAGTAAATATCATTACAATACATATATGTATATCCGAAAGTGGGTATTTGATGACCTTTAGATGTAGATGCTTGCAGGAACTTTACAAGAATATTTCTCCAAAATTCACATTTCTGCTCAATCTAAATGAATAGACATGTTCACAAATGGAAACATAGGTGTGGCATTGTAAATAAATAACACATATATTAAGTGACAGCATATGTGATAAAGTATTACCTATAAATGAGTTGCAAGACTTGACTGGTAGTAAAAACATATAATAGCTGCACAATTAAGGAAAGAAACAGAAAATAGGTTTATTTTAATCCAAGAGTAAGTTATACAAATTTATGTTGTTTAATTACATAATTTAAAATAAAATATTATGTATGTGGCAAGAAAAAAATAAAAGCAAACCATTGCACAAAAAAAAATATTTTTAGTTTTCTTTATAAATAAATCAGCTTCACGCTGTATCCCGCACACAGCAGGGTAGGCAGAAGGAACCTAGTGTTAAGACACCCCGTTCCCCACTTTCTGCCGAATTCTGGAGGCATTGCGTGTTGAGTGGCAGAACTCAACGTCGCGCTTAACCTCGACACCAGAGCGAAGAAATGGAAATATAAATTTAAGTAAATATTTCATCTCCTCGAGTGAGGATCGAACCCACAACCAGTCGGTTTTACAGTCACATCTTGTGCCGCTGCGCCACGACTGGCCTCACTTTATAGCTAAAGGAAAATATTTGTCTTTTGGTTTTTCTTATACAATAAAGTATAATAACATTTTATGTACTTATTTATGGCACTACTGTACAGCTTTAAGCTTTATGATATTATACATAATATGATAATGGTATAAATATTCTTATTATAATAAAAAGGCAGTCAGTAGTTTTTTTTTATTGCATATTTTTTTTTATTTTTTTATTAAGACTTTTATTTTAATTACTTTTGTAAACGTAATAGACAAATAATATTTATTTCTTTAAATATGCATTAATATAAAAAATTATGTATGTTTCTTTCAAATAAAAACAACCACAAGTTTTCACGTGAACTTCAATAGCATTTAGCCTTTGTCGCTTTGTTATACTTTGCTTAATTATACATTTCAACCTTTTTTTTAATTTGTTTATAGCCTAAATGCACATCGATTGTAGAAATATATTTATTATAACTGACGATTATATAAAATATGATTTATAATTATCGTTTTTGGGGAAATGTGCATGTAAAATTATTTAAAGGAGTAATGAATGGTTATTTATGTATCGCAGATTTATTACCGATTAAGTATACAACACCAACAGTCAGTTATAACGGCGTTAGGATTGGTCAAAAAAATAATAATCCGACTTTGAGAGTCTATTGGTTTTGTGCCGTGTGATCCCGGCATAGAATAGGATCATCCTGGTACTAGTGGTGTCGTAAGAGGCGGCTAAAGTACGTGTGGTAGAGTCACGTCGCCAACAATGGCAACACGCATGGGCAGACTCGACCGGATCATTACCACCCCGGCATTTAAAACCGGCGTGAAGTAGTGGTTTATACCACTGCGTTTCGCATCAGGTAATGCCGGGCTACGGCGCCCAACCCACCTTGTCGGCCGGCAACGCACCTGTAGCTCCTCTGGTGTTGCACGTGGTCGTGGGCGGCGGTAGTCACTTACCATCAGGTGATCCGAACGCTCGTTTGCCTTGTCTTTTTCCATAAAAGAAAATATTGTTTTCAAAAGTACCAAAACTACGTCGCCGCAGAATTATATTGGCTAATGTTTGACATCAAAATGAGATTGAAATTAATTTCAAGAGTGAGGCCCCCGCTCTGACTAATTTCATTCATGATTTGATTATGTGAGATTTAGATTTATAAATTCATTTCTCGTTCTTGATAAATACAATATTAAGATTATGACACTTAATAATAAAGTAAAATCCCTTTTTATTTTAAATTTAAATTGAAAAACGTAATAAAAAAATTTGAATGAACATAAAATATAAAAATAAAGCAATTTGCTGGTAAAACACATAATTGAGTGGAATGTCAGTCTATTCTAATTAAGTTTACATAAATCAATCACTATTTTTTAAATGCACATGCATCGCAGCGGAATTAACTAAAATGAATAGCTTTTACAAGTTACTCCGCGGTATCAGACCATCGCCGTCGTGCATTGTATGAAGAGGTATGTATGTATGCTTTGGGGTTGATGCGCGCGTCCGGGGGTCATGCATTAGGACGAGGCGAGCTGCACGCAGGTTTTGAACCCCGAGCCACCGCAACCAGAGAGAGGTCTAGCGCTAAGAGCGCTGCTCTAAGTAGCGCGTTACTTTTATAAATGATTCAGAACCCATTGTAAAATGTATGTACGATCGCTTTGATTTATGTTACTTGAATAGTGAATACTTGACACACGCTACCATCACTTACTCGTAACGATGAACGTTGTACGTTGCTCTTTTGAATGTTTTACGTATAATAAATACTACTTACTACAAAGCACTTCGTTTACATCGCATACCATATTATCTTATTATCTCGCAGCTATTTGCTAATTTTGTTTAAGTGAAAAACACGAATAAACAATATTGTAACTGTTCGTAACTAACAGGAATATTACTGAATTAGAGTGTGTGGATTTTTTTGTGATGTTATCACATACCACTAGGTCTCTTGTTACGTTACTCTCCTATGAAGGCAGTTTAACGTATTTTGATAAAATAGACTGCCGATTATTTTATTAATATTTTTTATTATTAAAAAATATTTTTATGATGTCATACCGATACCCAAGAAATATATATATATATATATATATATATATATATATATATATATAGAACGATTTTTTTCTCTGTCTGGCCTTTCTACGTTATCTTCTTCTAAACCACCCAACGGATTTTGATGCGGTTTTCACCATTATGTAGAGTATTTCTCAGGGAAGGATTATATATGGTTTATTATATGTATATTTTATTGTAATTTGACATAAATATGATAAATGTGTATAAAGTCCTACCCGTTGAGACACTTTCACGCATGCGCTGCTTTAATGGTAAGTCCTACATGAAAACAATGTACTAGAGTATTATTCCTCTTAATAAGATCTACAAAAAAGTCAGCGACAGCATATTCGTATCTTCTAAGGATAACATACAGTGAGCATATTTCTGTCTAAAAATAGTAATTTGAATATATTTTTTATTTTGAGGGATGTTTGTCCATAATGGTATCAATACTTATCCTTTTAAATACTTTATTAATTTTCTACGTTAAACGAAGATAAAATTTGCTCTTTACACTAATTTGAAATTACGAATAGTTTTAGAGAAAAACGCATTTAATTGTTAACACATCACGCCGGCTATAAACCGCAGTTTTGGCGCAAGTTTTATTTATTACCTTACTCTCAGCATATAAATAAGTATATTAGTTACGTTGTTATTAGTAATGTTGATTAGTAGCACAGATTTGAAATTACGATACTAAAAAATTCTTGCTGTGTAACGGCTCGCTGACCACTACGCGTCCCCCCGCGCCCTCGACATTTTGCTTATAAAAATGGATCCGCCGCACCCGCCTAGCTTCCCCCGGGCATGGAAGGAGGGCCCGCTCATCATGTTGCCCAAGGCTGGGAAGAGCCCATAGCAGCCTGAGGGGTACCGATCCATAACATCATGCTTCAATTCTGCGCCTGGCTCTATAGCAAAGTAAATTTAGAAGCGATTGCACGTATTTTGGAGTTATCCAACAATTATAATGTATTTCGTCGCAGCATTGTTGGTTACATCTTTCGTTTAATTTTTCTGTTGTTTGTGTCATTTGTTTAGGTGTGTGTTTTTTTAAACAATTGGAACATCCTTATTGGAGCTACGAAAATGTGGGTTGCGTTAAGGTTTCAATAATTTTCACATTAGTAATCTTAAGTGCTTTGCAAACATAGGTACATTATATGAATAATTCAGTAGTTAAAGCGGGCAAAGCCGCGAGCGGGTCGCTAGTATATATATATATATTTCTTGGGTATCGGTATGACATCCTAAAAATATTTTTTAATAATAAAATAAATATATATATATATATATATATATATATATATATATATATATATATATATATATATATATATATATATATATATATATATATATATATATATATATATATAAAAATTAAATATAATTTTAAATTTTATTTTTATTAAAATTTTTTATAATAAATTTTACTTTATAAACAATATAAATTTTAAAAATTTTAAATTTGAATTTATATATATATATATATATATATATATATATATATATATATATATATATATATATATATATATATATATATTTATTATAAAAATTTAAATTAAAGCTTATCCCTTAATATATTTAATTTTAAAATTTTTTAATTAAAAAATAAATTAAAAAATATATATAATATATATATAAAAAAAAAAAAAATTAGCTTCACGCTGTATCCCGCACACAGCAGGGTAGGCAGAGGGAACCTAGTGTTAAGACACTCCGTTCCCCACTTTCTGCCGAATTTTGGAGGCATTGCGTGTTGAGTGGCAGAACTCAACGCCGCGCTTAACCTAGACACCAGAGCGAAGAAATGGAAATATAAATTTAAGTAAATATTTCATCTCCTCGAGTGGGGGTCGAACCCACAACCAGTCGGTTTTGCAGTCACACCTCGTGCGGTTTTGCCACGACCGGCCTATATATATATATATATATATATATATATATATTAGCGCAACAAAATAAAATCAAAATTAGCTTCACTCTGTATCCCACATACAGCAGGGCAGGCAGAGGTAACCTAGGTTTAAGACATTCCGTTCCCCATTTCTAGCCGATTTTTCGTGTCAGTGCGTGTTGAGTGGAGGAACTCATCGCCGGGTATTTATTTGCCTTTGTGCTAAAGGAAAGAAATGAAAATGTTCATAAATAACAATTCAATCCCTCGAGTGGGAATTGAGCCCACAACCGTCACGGTACAGTCACCAAATAAAAAAAAACGGTTTTAGAACAAATACAATAAGTCCTCGCTTATGTTAATTATGGGTATAAACAAAATTTGTAAATCACTAGATATTCATTTAGATTCACATATAGTAATAGTCCTTTAAAGGCTTCATTAAGTTCTTATCGATCAACAATAATTTTACCAAATCTTACTTTTTGTATTAGCAAATTGTTTAGTTATTAGTTATTTGTTTGTTGTTCGAGTTGTTGTTTGTTTTGTTTATTATTTAATTAATGTTTACGTTTTAGTGTTGTTTTGTTCTTTTATAAATTAAAAATAACATTTTAAAAAAATCTGTAAAATGTATAATACCGAGTTACAACGTGCGTTGGACGGTAGAAGATTAAACTTGATGGAATATTTATTTTTTAAATATTAATATATTCTGATTTCTTTCCTGTTAGACAAAGGACGGACCTTTATGTATTGGTACTGATAAATGTCTTTGCTTCATAAAACGAGGAAAATGTGTGCATTGATAGGTACTCACATAGAAAACAATTCATCTCTTGCAAAACTTCTTCTTGGAAAACGCTGTATCAAATGTACAGCAGGTATCTTGTACCTCTCCAGTCAAGTTACAAGCACACGCGGATGCAGTCTAAGAGTGCAGCATTTACCAACACCGTCCGCGACGCCCGGCGTCCGGCGCGCTCCACGAGGAGTAGAGGTGCTCCATGTAGGAAACGATAAAAACGCGGTTGTTGGTTCGATCCCCATTCGAGGAAATTAATTATTTATTTAAATTTATATTCACTTACAAATTATTCACAAACAAATTATTCATAAGAAATATATTGCATTTTTTCATTCGTTTCGAGTAATGTTTAGTTTTTTTTTACTGTTCCGTATCTCAAAACTGGAAATAGAACTCTTATAGATCCACTTCATTGTCCGTCCGTCTGTCTGTCAAGACCATCAATCTCGAGATCGCGTAGAGGTGTCAAGCTGAAATTAATTCAGGTCTGTGATCCCTGAGCCCAGAAAAATAAAAGTTTCTAAGTTAACGCAAACAAAAGACACTAACACTTATGCATCGATTTTGCTGTATATTTTATAAATGCATAATCAAAACCTATAAGATACTTCCCATGAACTTACAGTACAAATAAAGGAAAAAATCCGAAAATTCAAACTTAAATTTGTCAACCTTTATAAGTTGAACTTCCCGTTGACCTATAATCCTGAATTGGCACGGAGGCCTCGGTGGACGAGTCCGACTCGCACTTAACAGGTTTTTTTAATATTGATAGCATTACAACCAGCCTAATTCTTTCAGTCGTTCAAAGTATTTATTTTTTGTATAATAGTGCTTAGAATATTTCACTTGCTGCTAATTTGTTTCTAGAGATGAGGCGACACACTCTACCACTAGGCGTAATAAGCCCTCTGTCATCTCGCTGTCTCTTCCCTGTGACTCCTCTGCTCCGTGACGCCGTGACAGCGTGACACCGTGACACTGCGTCTCGGATGCCAGGTAATTGCTTAAATTGTAATTATCTAATGCTAATGTGATGACTATTTTATATTACTAAGTTGTTTTTTTTTTCTATCACCGTATTAATAAGGTAGTAGATACTTATTTGTGTGTGTGTGTTTTTTTATTTATTTACTACTTCTTATTTATATTGAGACCAGTCGTGGCGCAGCGGCACAAGGTGTGACTGTAAAACCGACTGGTTGTGGATTCGATCCCCACTCGAGGATATTTACTTAAATTTAAATTTCCATTTCTTCGCTCTGAAACTTTTATATTACTAAGTCTAGTTATTATATACTGTCTATTTAAAATTAGATTTAATTTTTATTGAAAGTTTGTTTTGTCAGTTAGATAATCCTAGTCAAACCAAGATAATTTGTTAGTTGACTTCAAAGAATATTGTAGATCTGACGCTGGGGAGTCCCTTAGGCAAATAGTAAATATTATAAAGAGTATCAGTCAGTACCTTAGCGTCTAAAATAAACACGATATTCTAGGCATTAGTTCACCCTAATGGTCAAAATGTGTAATGTATTTATGGGGATACTATTAATAAAACTAAGGATAAATATTAAATATTTTTATTTGAAAACAAACTTATCCGATTCATGTATACATAAAGTGTTATGTTTTACATACAGCACTGGTACATACAAACATACACACATACAGCCGCGTCTGTGTGCGTGCGCGCGCGTGTGCATGTATGCGTGTATGCACGTGTTCTCGTCTACTTAACTCAATTATTGTAAAACTTCTCTATCAATATATGTACAATATTACGCTATACAAAATGTCACTTTGTTCATTATAACCTATTCATCATACATTAATATAAACGTCTTGTCGCTTATAACATATCTTAAAAGATTTTTAGAATATTTGATAAATTATAATATAACAATCGATTTCCTCCGCACGAGTCGTTCGTACTCCGCGTTAGTTCTACCATTGTCTAATATCGTAACGATTAAGTATTATTTATTATTATTTAATGTGTAAATTTCATTTAAGAATGAACATCGACATGTCCGTGAGCATCTGTCTGTTCACTGTAGGTGCTAATTTTTCTATACATTTTATAGATAATATATTTTTGAACAGCCATCTGCAATAACATTTCTTTAAGAAAATATTAAATTACAAGAGCTAATAATATTATTACATATCCAGGGTGAAAATGGCCAGACTCAAAAATCTGTCACTTTTGGGTAAATCACCAAAAAACTTTAATATTTTGAGATAGGTCACTTTCATGGATATGATATTATGTTACTTGTACATATTATAAAAAAAAATATTCGGATTTCGCTTTGCAATGTGGTGGGATAGACGCAGCCGTAGAGAGGGGAGCGTCGCTTACGAAATAGGTACATTTTATAGCAATCTAGTCCAGTCAGTATACAATAGTACCTAAGTACGTATCAAATAGAAAACCTCACAGGACCTCTTTTATTTATAAAGTTTTTACTTAACTCGGCTATATGTATCAATAGTCGCTCTCCAATCCCTTCGGAATAATGCTTTTTACTTATAGTTAAAATAGTTTATAAAATCTTATATAAAACATATACAAGTATAGCTACTATAATAATAAACAAACGTCTAAATCGATTAACATAAATTTGGTGCTAAGGACGATTCGAGTACATTCTAGTGTTGACAACGACGTGTCCGTGAGGCGAGACGGCGCACCACCAGCACTGTCGCCGCCACGCGGTAGACGCGTCACTGCTCGCAAGTTTAAGCTTTGAATGAAATACTTTATCAAAAAACGTATAAAAATTTGAGCGCAACGGGACTTAAATCCGCACCGTCCACGGTCTATTTTATGCGTTTTCTATATTAAGAAGTATTTTTGTCTTCTAAGTGTGTATCATTTACAATGTTAAAAATATTGAAGGATTAAATTTAGTAGTGGTGACCTTCATGCTGATATCTATATAAAATTTAGATTTATTTTCATTGATCACACGAAGACGGCGTGTGTCAGCGTGTGTCAGCGCGTGTCAGCGTGTGTCAGGCGGGCGGTGTCAGTGTCTCCACTGTGTATGAGTTCGAGCCGGATAAACTCTCATTTTCTGAGCAATATGCGAGGGACAACACGGCGTTATCGTGTGACACTTAGGTGCCCCACGATTCTACTTATATAAAAAAAATAAACAAAGATTTCTGTCCTTTTTCGTAGGTCACGTAGATCTCGCAGCTCTAGCTCCCGCTACGCATACAAGAACAATTGCTAACATAGTGACAGACCGCTGATCAACTTGTATTATTGAACCTCTATCATATAACAAATCCCGTTAGTCTCGCGGATAGCGGATACAGAAGTTATTTCATAATTATATCTATATCAATATCTTAACTGCTTAATTTTAGTTACGTTCTATAATATACAAAAGATGTTGGAATGAAACTACTTGCAATTCAGCATTTAGTGGGTCCGTGAATGTATCTTGTATGAAGAGTGACGCTTTTATGTTGCACTTGAGCGATTTATGTGACACAAATACATGAAACAAAAACGACTATTACTTTATCGAGAAATTAGCAAACTTTCTATAAGTTGTTTAATTAGCATCTAATCATGAACATCCATCTTTACGTCGACAATGTGCGTTTTATGATTAAGCGAGCTGATTGCGTCGTTTTCGAGATATTAGTTTCAATTCATAATGTTTGTGCTCACATTAGTGGTTGTGTGTCGTTCGAGGAACAAACACAGTCGCCCCTGACGACAGGTACCATATTTACAGCGAGGAGGAGCGGACGCACGACGACGCTCACGGGAGGACCGAGGCCCGCTCTTGTAGTTACTTGTAGTAACCGATATGCAAATATCCCATCAATTTGAAGCAATTATATGCAAGATAGGACGACTACATGAATATTATCGGAGGGGGCGAGGGGCGAGGGGCGAGGGGCGAGGGGCGTGCGAGCAACGAGCGAGCCCGGCTCACTGTGACCGTACTAGCTCACTCATAAAAAGTTTACATAAAATGTGTAACGTTTTTAAATACTTAATGTTTTAGTTAATTAGTCGCTAAGTAAGTTCCCGGCGGGGCGGCGCGGGCATCAGCTGGCGAGCAGCGCCCGCAGCAGGCGCGCGTGCAGGCGGCCGGCCGCCAGCAGCGCCAGCACGCAGCGCCAGCTGTCCGACAGCCCCGCCGACCCCGTCTGCATCGCCGCCGGCCGCTCGCCTGTACACAGTAAGGAACCTAAGTACTAGGACATTCCATTTACCACTTTCTGGATTTTGTATGTATTGGATATTGCTTGCTCAGTGGTGAAAGTCAACGCCGCATTTTGTCTTTTCACAAGAGCGAAGAAATGAAAATAATTTATTGCCCCGAGTACCACAACTGCTGCATGCCGCGGCGCCACGACGCACTAGAGAAGTAAGCAAAGGGAACCTATCATCTACACTTTCCAATCCTCTACTTCCCATCGACTTTGTGTGATTTATATAAAATAATACATACTTTGTCACTATCGATTGTTTTACTCGACGGGGTCACAGATCTACTGGATACGAGACATTTGACAAGGATATTGAAAAATTAAAAAGTTTCAAATATTGTTTATTTAAGTTTTTTGTTCTTTTGTTCTTTCAATATTGAAATATATAAACATATATGTACTAATACAATATACCGTTCAGCACGTGCACGCGCACCGTGGCCAGCTCGGCGTTGGAGGGCGCGCAGGAGTAGCGGCCGGAGTCGGCCGGCGCGGCGTCCTGCACCAGCAGGTACGACGTGGTGGCCGCGCCCTTCTCCGTCACCACCGACACGCCGCCGCGCGACGAGTCGTACGATATCACCTGCTTCACGGCACACCACCACACACATTGACATACGACCACAGCGTTTTATACATATATAGATCCCTATTGCAACTATTAGACATTAAGGCCAAATTATTGGTATTTGTGTTATTCTGATGAATAAGCTATATTACTGTAAAGTTTCATCTGGATCTTTTCAGTAGTTTTTGTTTAAAAGTTGAAACAAACATCCATCATGACAAACTTTCACATTTGTAATATTATTATTAGTAGGCTTAGTTAGTAGGATGTGTACTGTCTTTACAGCCGCCATGACGGCAGGGTTACGCCTAGCTACAGTGCGGCCACGGCTCATCGGCCATGCTTCTTCTCGCATAAACGAAACAATGTGAAAATAATGTAAAGAGACACTCCGATTTAGTGATAGTAAAACACAACGCCACGTTTTGACTTATCGGAAAGTGAATATTCAAATTTGATGTTTATCTGCTGCTAATACGCAGTTTATTTGTAATGTTTTATATTAAAACCACAAAATACATTTTTATTTACCAGTCCACACCGAGAACGGAATTATGCAACAAAGTGAAGTTACAGCGAGACTTCGACAAGTCGACCGTGCCTAATTCGGGAAACAAACTTTTAAAGTAAATAAAAAACAGTATTTACTGTTTCTTGAAAGTTACAAGTTCAATTAAATTCAACAAGTTCGGGGACGTATAATATATAATAAGTTTTAAATTCAACGGACGAAATTGTGCAAATTTTAATGAAGCCCATAAAGACCGTAGACATGACTTCGACCTGTCCGCCGTCGTCACGCTAATACAGGAGACGAGGCGCGAGCGCGCCCCCAACTATAACGACCTCAGTCAACGTTTATATTACACTTAATGCGATACCAGAATGTTGCTACATATTAAAACTTTGCATATAATAACTAAGTTTATTTAACTCATTAAATGCTGTAACTATTACTAAGCAAATACGTATTTACGGCGGGCGGCCATGTTACCATGGTTTATATAATATATGATTTCTATCAATTTATTTGCCTAATGTGCCTAATACGAGGTAATCAGTTATCATTTGTTAGAATGGTTTACGGTTTCCAATACCACGTACGTGGGACGAACGACGTTTCTATTTGAAGTGAAAACTTTTTAATTGAATATTTTTACGTTGCATTCAGTTCAGTCTATTTTGGAATGAAGGTAAATCAAAATAATGAAATGTATTTTACATAAAATTACTAAATGACACATTTAAAGTAGCTTTTATTAGCGGCTTCGCTCCCATTTGACAATCAGCGTAGTGACAATTGAGTTTTGAATACTTACAGGACACCTTCTAAATGTCTGGGGTTACTACCTGGGGGGCGGAGAGTTACTGGTTGTGTGTTGTTTAGGTCCAGTGGATTATATAGAATCCATTGATGTAATTTAGCCTACAGCCTTTCTCGTAAAAATTATTTATACAAAAACCTTCTGAGATTAGCGCGCTTTAATCATACAAACTATATCATACATACATTTACCTACTTTACTCGTATATATACTAACACGTTAATCCCTGTATCCTTTTATCTATATATATAAAAGGACTTGTGCTGACTGACTGAAGTAAGACGCACGCAGAGCCGTAACCGCTGATGGTAGAAACGTGAAATTTGGGCAGGTGTTTATTTTCATATTCTGGACATCTACTAAGAAGGGAATTTGAAAAATTTTAACCCTAAAGGGATGAAATAGGGGTTAAAAGTTTATATGGAAAAAAAAATTATCTATACCGATTTTTATAAAATTTGAAATTAGGACTCTTAAAAATATTTCATTGAACACGTGTTTCATGGTTTTTAAGAATTCACCCCCTAAGGGTTCAAATAAGAGATTGAAAGTTTATATGGAAAAATCTTTAAATTGCCACCGATATTTATAAAAATTTAAATTCAGACTGTTAAAAATATTTTATTGAACACATGTTTCGTGGTTTTTTAGAATTCACTCCTAATAAGCGGGCGAAGCCGCGTGCGCCCTCTAGTTATATATAAAATTGGACAACATATAATTCTTAATGTATAAAATGTCGTAAATAAGTTGTCTCGTTGGTTACTGACGCCGGTACCGGCTCTCTCTACCACTGACACTAATTGAACCCCTCGCGTTGATTGCCTATTGAGGTGTCCCGTTATCTCGATCACTGTTTATCTCTCTCTTCAGTATATCAATATGTAGGCGGGTGCGAGAGGGAGGGACTCTCCAGCCGTACTCTCCCGCCGCCTTTTGAACGTATACTTGTAGGCACTAATGAAGTGAGTTTACGCCATAACGAGTCGTCCTGTGAGCGCCGCGACCCGCAACCCACAATCCGCAACCTGCGACATGGCGGAACTCCACGCGTTGTCTTGTCACCAGAATGAGAAAATTAAAATAACTCATTACCCTGATTGGGAATCAATTAATAAAATTTTTGTTTTAAATACATAAAACCACTATGGGTTATTACAATAATATAATAGAGTAGCTTACTCTCAAAGGGCCGCTACTGTTCTCTTTGGTTGAAGTCAATAAGAAAATTGAGTATAATTCTTTTGCTTCGAACATTTCGTTTGGAATAAATGAAAAATGCATTTATCTTTACGACAAAAACTACTTTAGTGGAAACATAACATTTGCAGATACTTTAATTCTATATACTGTACACTGAGCACCAGCACCCCTCAGTCGCTTCGTTCTAGTTGTTTTTCAGCTCTAGCCTACGTCTCTACGTATCGAGGAAAGCTATATTAGGCTAAGCTGTATTAAATTACGTTAATCGTGCCGATGTTCTCCGTACTCGTATACCCATCCGCGCTGCGGTCAGAGCTGCTACACCACTCTTAGTTATTCAGGTAGGCGGTAGTAGGTAGGTAGTTTAATATAAAATAATTTTATTCCTGCTAAAAAAGATAGATCTTAAACAAAAGTGAGATCAAAAAGACAGATCTATTAGGAGTAGCATTTATGTTAGACAAGATCATAAATTATATACAACGCTAATGTTTTATCACAGTGTACTATTTATAATTTTCTATTAAAAATTATTAAAGAAATTATAAACATTTTCTTATCAAAACCCTACTTTCCACTAGTTCTATGAAAAAAAGATTTATACATTACGTAGAAATCAATAAAAAAAACTAGTTTCCGCCATTTGTCAATTGTTTTTCAAGCAAGCAAAATGAACGCATGTGACGAAAAAATTCGGTACATTTTAAAGTTTCATTATAAAAAAGGTAAAATACGACGAACATCGCGAATAGAATGTGTGCGGTTTACGGACATAATGCGGTATCAATAAGAGTAGCACAAATGTGGTGCAAGCTTTTCAAGTCTGGATATTTTAGTGTGAAAGATGAGGTTCGCTCTGGACACCTCAGTCAGTCAGACAGTTACAGATAAAATCAGTGCCATCTTTGAGAAAGTGGAGCAAGATCGATATATTAGTAGCTACGACATTGCTGAAGAACTGGATGTTGATCATAAGACAGTTTTACGATATTTACGAAAATGTGGGTACAAAAACAAACTCGACATTTGGGTACCGCATGATCTCACTGAGAGCAACCTAACGCAACATGCTTCCATTCGCGATTCATTGTTAAAACGTAACAATTTCGAACCGTTGAGAAAAAAAAACTATTGAGAAAAAACGGCCGGAGCTGGTGAATAGGTAGGGATTGATGTTTCACCATGACAACGCCAGACCGCACTCATCTATAGCCACGCAGTAAAAATTGAGAGAGCTTGACTGGGATGTGATGCATCCTCCGTATAGCCCTAACAATGCTCCATCAGTTTTTCATCTGTTTCGGTTATTGTAGAACTCTTTACGAAGCATAAAGCTAACCTCAAAGGAATATTGTGAACACTATCTGTCAGATTTTTTTAATCAAAAATCTCAAAATTTCTACACATAAGATCAGCAGCAAGTCATCGATCAAAACGGCATATCTCTATATATAATACTAGCGGCCCGCCCACGGCTTCGCCCGCTTAAAATACATGATTATTGATTTAAGCAGAATTGATTGACAACTATAATAAAATAAAATAAATAAATAAATCAGCTTCACGCTGTATCCCGCACATAGCAGGGTAGGCAGAGGGAACCTAGTGTTAAGACACTCCGTTCCCCACTTTCTGCCGAATTCTGGAGGCATTGCTTGTTGAGTGGCAGAACTCAACACCGCGCTTAACCTCGCCACCAGAACGAAGAAATGGAAATATAAATTTAAGTTAATATTTCATCTCCTCGAGTGGGGATCGAACCCACAACCAGCTGGTTTTACAGTCACACTTCTTGCCGCTGCGCCACGACTGGCCTTGTTTACTTTATTGTATAAAATATTGTATAATAGTGCTTCAAAAATATATATTTTTATCAACAGTCATATAATCAAGACGTTTCGAACGTCATTCTTTAGCCAGGGTCATACCAGCGCGATTTCTATATAACATTCGCTGGCAAGCCTTGAGTTCATTCAAATGACGATAACTTTTTTTTTAATGAACCGATTTTGATGAACCAAACTTTAGAACCTAAATTGAGTTAAAACAAAGCAATTGGTGAAATTTTCAAGTAAATCGGTTCGGTAGTTTCAGAGAAAAATGCGGACAACAATATGTCGACAGACAGACAGACAGACAGACAGACAGACAGACAGACAAGAAATTCAAAAAAAATCTTTTTGCTTTCTATTAGTCTTTTTAAGTATCCCTCTATCCATTTCAGTCAAAATTACTAAATGTACAGACAAAATATTTTTACTGTCTTATTATATATAGAGAAGACAGTAAAAATATTTTGTCTGTACATTTAGTAATTTTGACTGAAATGGATAGAGGGACACTTAAAAAGAATAATAGAAAGCAAAAAGATTTTTTTTGAATTTCTTGTCTGTCTGTCTGTCTGTCTGTCGACATATTTTTTCACCAATTGCTTTCTTTTAACTCAACTTAAGTACTAAAGTTTAGTTCATCAAAATCGGTTCATTAAAAAAAAGTTATCGTCATTTAAATGAACTCAAGGCATTAGTTTGCCTTCGAATATTATATAGCAATCGCGCCTGGTAAGATTCTTATCTAAAGAATGACATTCGAAACGTCTGGGTTATATGACTGTTGATAAAAATATATATTTTTGAAGCACTATTATATAATATTTTATATAGTAAAGTAAACAAAATTGAATTGTTAGTGGAGATTACCTTCATAAATCATAACAGTTAAGTCGTAATTAATTCTACACAGAGATAAAGAACGATCTTGAAAGAAATATCAAGTAAATACAAAGATTTTGTGGTTGGTTCGTTCATATAATATATGTATGTAACTAATTTAAAAACTGTACAGGAGTTAATATGCAATTATTATAGTTATTATACAAAGAATATTATGAATCCTTCAAATAAATAATTTAACATTTAAGGCTGTTTCTGAATGAGTAAATTAAATTATTCACTGACATCAGCACATTTAACAGAGTTTTAGAATTATGATGAGACGTATATTATATAGGTAAAAAGAACATAAAGTTACAAAAATATATATATGTAATACATAATTAGCTTTATGTATATTTTATAAATATCAAATATCAACAATGGTCGTATTTTTTTATTTAAAACAATCAAAGATTCTTTGACGATAATGTCGTAAAAAAATCATATTAGAAGTCATTATAGTTGTCAATCGATTGTGCTTATTAAATCAGTAATCATGTATTTTAAGCGGGCGATGCCGTGGGCGAGCCGCTAGTATATTATAAATAAAGAAAAAATTATACCTAAAAAATCCTTTGTATGAACAATACGAAAATACTTTTGCCCTGACCTTATATTAATTAAGCAGTATGTCAACTAAACTCGGTTATTAATTTTAGAATTTCGTACCATAAAGGAAAAACGGAACACTTTTTAGATCACTTTGTTGTCCGTCTGTCCGCCTGTCGAAATGATCGAGATCGTACGAAGATATCAAGCTTATATTAATATCAAATGACAACTATAAGCTTACGATAGTCTACAAAAGATACAAACAATTCTGTATGATATTCGCTGCGTGCTCAGTACCTATACGTACTATACGTACTTTCCTTGAACCTACAGTTATGGAAATTGGCACGAAGTGATAACTTACAGTACGAATAAAGGAAAAACGTCGAGTTATTTCATATGACAAAATTATAACAAATTTATATTTGTAGTCGATTTCACATAAAATGAATGAATCCGCGAGGAACTTTAACTTTATTAGATAGATATTTCCCGTTTCCGAAACTTATAGTTATGAAACATGAAAGATGTGAGAACTTGCAGGAAAAAACCTGAAGAATGGAAATTTATACAAAAAAATATTACAAACTAACAGTAGTTAATTTTATACAAAATGTGTGCAAATAAACGAAAACTTAACTTTGTGAATATTTATAAGTTGTATTTCCTTCGGTGGACGATTTTTTAAATAACTCACAAAAATGAGTCCAGCGGGATACATAGTTTTTGTGCTAAAACAGTAAGTTAAGGAGCTGCGCTAATATTTAGTCGACAATACGGACGATGTCGGCGCTGGAGCTGGAGCTAGAACAGGCGAGACCTTGTCGCTGTATAAATATATCTTAGATAGAGCATGATGTTAGGTACACATTACTAATTGAGTTTGTTGAGCTCAGGGCCTTGAACGTCTCACTGATCACTGATAGGCAAATTGATCATGATTTTAGTTGTATATGATGTTACTACTGGTACTACTACTACGAGTGGACAATAGTGGACGTGGAAAGGAGGTCATTACAGCTTTGGAATTGTTATTAAAGGATGTAAGCTTTAAATGTGAAGGTCTTTTTTGAGTTCATATTTAAAAATTATGTGTGCTTTGAGAGTTTTTGAATTTAAATTGAAAAAAATATATAGACATTTTTTTATTTTAAAGTTAAATAGTAATATGTCCGTATTTAACTTTATTTATTTCTTTTTCTTTAACTTTTCTTTCTTTAACTTTGTATATTTTTTTTATACAAAGTTAAATATTTATTGATATTGATTTGTTAGTATTAATTATTCACAGGCACACAGGTATATGACACTTGTAGCAACCAACATAGCTTCGTTTTGGACATCTCAGCAATAAATTGATTCACACTTTTGATTTACACATTTTGAATTTTAGTTTGTTTCACATGACGCTGTATCCCGCATGTAGCAGACAGCAGCAGAGAAAACCTAGTATTAAAAAACTTCTTTCCAAAGGTCGCGCTTACTCACCAGAATGAAGAAATTAAATAAATGTATGTCCCCAGGAGGGGATCGAATCCATAACCGTCGCGTTCGTAGTCACACAATGTGCTTAACTAAAGTACAACAATAAGTAAAATTGAATAATTACTTTGCGTCCGCTCACCTCGTCCTCGTGGTACCAGAAGATGTACGCGGGCGGCTCGGGGCTGAACTGTATGAGGCAGGTCAGGTTGATGGTGGAGCCGATGTCGACGTGCAGGTCGGGCCCGCCCAGTATACGCGCCGTGGGCACTGGAATAGACAAAATTATACGCTTATATTATCCGCTTAATTATACGCTTATATATAATATATATCCTTGTTTTTATGTTGTACTCTGTTCAGAGTCTATCAATGTGAAAAAAAATTAACACCATTCTTCACTTTCTGCCTATTTCTGAGATATTTTATGTTTTGTTTGACCTGTCTGTTGTGATTTAGGGCTCCGTACCACAAAAGGTAAAAACAAAACCCTTATAGGATCCCTTTGAAGCCTGTCCGTCCGTCTGTCAAGACCATTTATCTCGCGGTCGCGTGCAGGTATCAAGCTGAAACTAATATCAAATATTTAAGTCTATGGTCCCTTGAAGTACGGAAAAAAATGAAGCTTCTAAGTCAACGCAATCATAAGATATGAGCAATTTATTGCATTGATTTTGCTGCATTTTATGTGAAATTCGATTCGAAATGTCGTATAAGCTGTTTACGCATACGCTTGTACCATAAGTACTCTCTAAATATATGATATTGTTTGTAAAATGCCCATTCCATTTTATAGTCCACAACTCGCGGAGGTCGTTACTTTTTATAGATGAGTTTAAAAGATATCCGCCATAAAGCATTGTTATCGTAATCCATATGTTGCGTTTGCGTATCCATATGGGCGTCCTTTCAGCGCGGCCCGAGCTCGCGGTACATCTGTTAACTAAAAATTGAAATACGTCATTAAGGTAGATAAATGTTCATTGCAGTTTTTCACTTTCATATATACATACTGTTGTTGCAGGCCTCTTTATTTTAACTTCATGCTGTAAAGTAACCTTTATATGTATTGCAACTTCTAACTTCGTGCCAAATTTCATAACTGAGGTTTTGATTACGCGGCGAATTTCATACAAAATATAGCAAAGTCAATACATAAATGCTCGTATCTTTTGTTTACGTTAATTTAGAAGCTTCATTTATTTTCGTACTTCAAGGGATCATAGACCTAATATTTGATATAAGTTTCAGCTCGATACCTTCACGAAATTTCGAGATAAATGATCTTGACATACGGATAACAAAATGATCCTATAAGGTTCCCGTTTTTACCTTTTGAGGTACGGAACCCTAAAAATAGTAAAAATCAAGTATCCAATTATTGGTCACACACAGATCTAAAACAGCAAACGTATTTATTCTAATACAAAAAGTTCTAGAATATGAAGAGTAATGATGGTATACAAGTTATGAAATAAGAGAAATAATATAAATATTTATTTGAGCGGAGATTGAACCCAAAACAATGTGTGCAGTCTAGAGGCGTTCCGTTTTCCCAAAATATTTTTATTTTATTTTGTATGTTTACTCATGACAACATTTCTTATAAATATTTGATACTAGGTTTAGGAATATAGCAAACTCTAGGGACGAAATTTAGGATTTATTGTAGGTAGTCTTGATCATACACAGACTCCCCGACGGCTTACTTTGTCATAATCGCTCATTTAAGACCTATAGAATTACATGCTATTCATTAATTTACAGACATTCTGTTTAAGAAACTTAACTTCAGCTTAATATTTCCCACTAAATACAACCCTTAGTACAATTTTAATCGGAATATCGTTGTATTAAAACAAACAGACTCGAGAGTTGAATTTGACAACTCGTTATTAAGAAAGTTGAGCAATAAACGAAACTTAGCGCCATATTTATTACAAGTTGGTTAAATACTGCCGACGTCTTTACGCGTTACGTCTTCTGTTGTGGGCTGGCTACGTTACAAATTGATGCCTTTGTTGAACACTCCACAAAAGTCGATGGTTGCTGACTTTAATCCCATGAGGCATTGATTATAAGAGATAATCATACATTATGACAAAGACACCGGGTTTGATTGAATACATGACGGTTGTAGGTTTGATTCATATTTGGCGTATTGACTTGTTTTAATTTCCTTGCAATGTTTCGAAAATAGGGGACGTCGTAGCGCAGTAGTGGACTGTAAGACGGAACGATTGTGGGTTCCCACGATCTGAAAATAGTATATTGGGAATTAATATTTAATATTTTCATTTTCTTCGCTTGAAACCGATGCAAAGCTCGGTGTTGAGTTCTGCCACTCAATACACAATCCCTCCAGAATTCGGCGAAAAGTGGAGAACAGTGTGTCTTACTTAACCCTGGGTTCCCTCTGCCTATTCTGCGATCTGCGGAATACTATGTGAAACTGAAAGAACAGAAAGATAACACTTTTTGTTTGAGGAAGAACTAAACTATAACAATTTTTTAAGTGTTATTCATACATTTTCTTTCCCTAGAAAAATATTTAAAACTAATAAAAATTTGGTAATACTCGTATTCAACTAACCGTAACTATACGTTCTTATTGAGCTAATAATGTAATTGCCATCTTAATTCCTAAGGAATAATACCTTTCTAAGACAAATATTGTTAGAATAACACCCGAGTTCAACTTGTATGCGAAAATAAATTTAAATTATTTTTTATTCAATTTTAAATCGTCATGTAGTAGTGTGCTACAGGACAGGTTACCCCTGAACTGGGAAGGCAATTATGCTGAGAAGAGCTGGTAAATTTTTGAATTCCGGATAATGAGTTATTTTTATTTTCTCACTATGTTTCGATAATTGGGTGGTGCGTGGGGAACGAAGTGTCTTATCACTAGGTTTCCTCCGCCTACCCTACCGGGATACAGCGCGATGAGAAAAAAGTATTATTATAATTATAATTCTCAGAGTACCGTTTTTAAATGTAATAAATCTGCGTAATTACTAAAAAATGAACATAAAGTACTCATCACCTCCGCCGGCGTCACCAAGCACTTAGGATAGCAGGTGGGGCCGTCGAGGGACAGCGTCTAACTGTACACGCAATGATTGTGGGTTCGATTCCGACTCTAGGGAAGGATTGTAATTGCAATGATGTGATTTTTTTTAGCTTCAGACTGTCTTGCGTAACTCGACGCTGTATATATGCCATAAAGGGGAACTGAAATAATTTAATTAAATTACTGACGTTACGTGCAGCTAAACCAATCGCACTATAATGTTAATACTATGTTAAAGGTTAATTATGTGTGAAGTAACTAGTACTAACGATTGGTAGGACCGCGCGTCGCACCGAGGTCAAAGACTGCGCTCTTTCAGTTTTCTTCATTTCTTCTTCATCTCTATATACTATTAAGATTTAACTGCAGCTTCGCTCACGTGATCAGATGGACACAACTAAGAGGTAGATTGAATTGTATGACATACTGGTACTCGTACATATGAGTTATGTCGCACTCTAGATGCCCGAGGTAACTCTGGCTGCAAGCAAACCGTTCAGCTTTATAATATTAGTATACCCGTAGATGTACTTGTATATGTAACTCTGTTTCCACAAACGATTTCTGTTCGTAGCAAGTATACGAGAGACTGTCTCCGATTGGCCACCCGACGCGGCCTCCAGCGCGGTCATTTACACGCACATTAAAAACTAATTAAAGCGCATAAATACCGGTTCCGACTTCTCTTACTGTTTTTCTGTTTTTTCCTCTTCCTTGTCGAATCGTTACTTAATTAACGTTTATGTAAATATGAATAAAAATACTTTTATATTACTTTTTTCAATTTATTTTAATTTAACCAGATTAGGAAAAATTATATATTATAAAGTTTTATTTCATTTCAACGTGATATATAATATTTTTTTTAGCCTCACGCACATAGTAGAGTAGGCAGAGGGAACCTGAGTTAAGACATTCCGTTCCAATTAAGACTGACGTGCATGGCGCATGGAAACAATGCGTGCGTGGCGTTGGGTGACGTGTTGAGTAGCGTAACTCGACGCCGCATTTTGACTCGTCGCCAGCGCGTAAGGGAAAAAGGAGAGATTGGACTACTTATATTTTAGTTTTGAGTGACAATCAATTTTCCCATCTCTTTACCCTCCTAATAGCCATGTCACAGAACTATCCACCCTGATACTCAGGTTCTTCACAGAAGTACTAAATTCCATCTTGCAATCATCGAGCATTACGGACGTGAAAGCGTAACACACGAAAATACATTCAAATTTGTAATATTAGTATGAACTTATGAAGTATGATTTAAATGTACATAGATACATACATATATACGTCAAATTTTCACTTTTTTAATTTCCATTTCTTCGCGCTGATATCGAGGACAAGCGCAGCGTTGAGTTCCGCCATTCAACATGCAATGCCTCCAAAATTCGGCAGAAAGTGGGGAATGGAGTGTCTTAACATTAGGTTCCCTCTGCCTACCCTGATGTGTGCGGGATACAGCTTGAAGGTGATTTAATTTAATTTTGATTTAAATGTATACTATTCACAAATTTGAATAGTATTTTATTTAGTGTTTCATAT
Organism: Heliconius himera; assembly: GCA_021202915.1. Lineage (NCBI taxonomy): Eukaryota > Metazoa > Arthropoda > Insecta > Lepidoptera > Nymphalidae > Heliconius > Heliconius himera. The sequence goes on from JAJHJA010001035.1 coordinate 76,897, forward strand.
AACAATATTTATATTTGTATTTAATACTATTCAAACGCGTAAATAGTCCAGCCTGAAGCGGCACTTTGTAGGTCCAGATGGGGGAAACAAAAATATTGTAGATTTAAAAATCAATTATGTGCAATACAATCTCGCAGTAATCATATCATTTTTAAAGTACTCGTAGTACAGGGAGGTCAGAGTCTTACTGCAATCGCGATGGGTGTGGATTCGATTGTCACTCAGGGTGATCTATATATATATAAAAGGTCATGTACCTGACTGACTGAGGTAAAACGCCCTCACAGCCGTAACTGCTGTGGGTAGAAACGTAATCTGAACATCCACTAGGAAGGGATTTTGAAAAATTTCAACCCTAAAGGAATGAAATAGGGGTTTAATAGGGGTTTGTATGGAAAAACAATTAAAACGGCACCGATTTTTATAAAATTTGAAATTGAAACTTTTAAAAATAATTCATTGAACACGTGTTTCATGGTTTTTCAGAATTTACCCCATAAGGGTTCAAATAAACGAGCGAAGCTGCGCGCACCCACTAGTCAGTTATAATCATTTCCTTGTCTTGCTAGACAAAATTTGGTATTTAGTCCCGCCATATAACATATAGTGTGTCATAGCTCTAGGTTGGGACAGTGTCACAGCCCTGTGAGATGAAGGTATTTCAAGGAGGATATCTTATCTTATGTTTTACAGGACCTACGCTAAACCTCTACAATAGATAAATAAAAATCATAACCTGCTTCACGCTGTATCCCGCATTCAGCAGGGTACGCAGAGGGTTTTCCGCCGAGTTTTGGAGGTTCATTGCGTGTTGAGTATCGGAACTCAACCGACACCAGAGCACAAATTTTCATTTGTTCGCTCTGGTGTCTGGTGGTGATGAGGAATCGAACCCACAACCAGTCTATTTTGCAGTCGGACTTTGTGCCCCTGCGCTACGACTGGCCTCATAATAGATAGTGTGTTGAAAAAGTGTTATTGTGTTATTATATCGGTTAGAAATATCTCACGCCTACACCTAAACTTACTACTTACTTATTTATGTTTCTAAAAAAAAATCTAATATCATAAAATTAAATCTAAAATGTAGGACAATAGTCCAAAGCAGTACTGCGAGAGCGTCCTCAGCGTTTGCTCTCAGATGCAAATAGTCCAACGTGAATGGTTAGTGACGCTAATACAAATGACCTAGTCGCTCTCACAATGGTAGCGAGATGGTGCGAGGAACAATGCTGGTCGGTGTGCATATAACTCAGGGACGCCCATACCCCCCCCCCCTCCCCCTCCTCCCGGGAAGAGGGGGGAGAGCAGCAGAACAAGCTTAGTTCAAATTAAAGTGATATTTAGAAATGTTAATTTCGTCTACTTTGAAAAGTAAATTGATACGACTTTTTTATTTATAAAGTTATTGAAATAAAACCAAACACTGAATGTTAAGGAACGATTATTAAAATTTAATAATGAAAACTGTATTTAAATCGATTAAGCCGTTTCTGAGATTAGCGTGCATAAACGCTGAGATAAAAAAACCATTGTTTTGGCTCCTATTGTTCAGATAGGACCCTATTATCAATTTTCTCATATATCTTCAATCCATTCCATGTACAGGCAGTGATCAGTAACATTTTTATTATACATATAGATATTATGTCAAAGTATATTTTTGTATCAGCTTCACGCTGTATCCCGCACGCAGCACTGTAGACAGAGACGACCTAGTTTTAAGACACTCCGTTCCCAACTTTCCACCGAATCGGAATTGCGCGCTGACTTGACGCAGCGCTTTGTCTTCGATACCAGAGGAAAAGAATGAAAATATAAATTTAAATAAATATTTAATCTCCTCGCGTGGGGATCAAACCTACCACCAGCCGCGTTTACAGTCACACACCACGACTGGCCTCAACACACACAGACAATCATCATGTCACGTGTGAGCCATTCATTGCTAATAATAATAGATATGTTACTTAATATTCCTACCAAAACTAACCGAATACCACATAGGCTACAGTTTATGTCAACATTTTGCATAACTTTGCTTTGATATAATAATGGTAGTTTAAACAGGCGAAGCCGCGCGTCCAGGGGCAGCAGGGGGCAGCGAGGGCGGGCGGCACTTAGCTTTACCCGCGACAAATTGGTTTAATCGCTTGCTTCTTTGTTGCATTAAGTTGCTTCTTGTGAGGGAACTTTGGCGTCAGATGCTACATAGTTACACTGGAATTATAAAAAACACTATAAATTGTATTGTGATACTTCGAGGATATCTCTCCGATCCGATACTACAACGTATGTTCTCGTTCTCAAGTATAGCTCTCAATTTAACTATGCGATCTCAAAAAATTTGAGATGTCTGTTCGTCGTTAAATAAATAAATACCTATATTTATTTATTTAACCACGAGTAGAGGCCAGTCGTGGCGCAGCGGCACGAGGTGTGACTGTAAAACCGATTGGTTGTGGGTTCGATTCCCACTCGAGGAGATGAAATATTTACTTGAATTTATATTTCCATTTCTTCGCTCTGGTGTCAAGATTAAGCGCGGCGTTGAGTTCTGTCACTCAACACGCAATGCCTCCAGAATTCGGCAGAAAGTGGGGAAGGAGGGAGGAGGAGGGAGTGTCTTAACACATGGTTCCCTCTGATTACCCTGCTGTGTGCGGGATACAGTGTAAAGCTGAATTGAATTGAATTGAAAATAACGACGAATAGACATCTCTAATATCTAATGAGAATGAAGCTTAATAGTTTGAATTTCTTATAATTCTGTTAAACTTTTTTAATCCTTAAGTATATATTTATAAGTTATATATCTACAAACATTACAAAGTAATATAAGTATCTATATTTATGTAAAGACAATAATACTATAATCTAATTTAAATTTGGCTTCTCTTATTTCACAAATATTTATCATAACCTAGGCCACATTAAGATATCGATGAATATAAAACTTCGAATGAACATCAGAGAGAAATATAGTAATATCTGTATTTCACATTCTAAAGGGGCTGCTCCTCGTTCACCTCGTTCCGCCATTTAATTATCCGCCGCGGCGTCCTGATGACTTCAATTGAAATGTATCTCTGCTAGACTTAGTTCGTAAATAAATGAAGGTGAGATGCATGAAGCTTTTATGTAAAAGCAAAGTGCAGCCACGCGCTATTTTAGTGAGAGAGGTAAGACAATACTTGAGGAAAATATATACAAGAACAAAATTTTACACCTACAGACTATATATATAATACTTAAACGGGACAGGTTGGTGATTTCTTATAAGCACGGGTTGTTGGGTCAAAAGCAATGGAAACAGGCCAGCTTCTGCCTTCTAATTGCGTTTATTATTTCACTACCAGCCGGCTAAGCAATCGTACTGTAAACTTTCCTAATTAGCACTCCCTATGGTATCGTGCCTCGTGCCCTATGCCCTGTGTCCGTCTGTGCCCCACGTCTCGTACCACATGCCCCGCACTGACCCCGTGTCCAAAATTTTTAGAAAACAAATTACCACGAAGTTTTGTAGTCTATTAGTCTAACATTAAATGTAAGTTACAAGAGCTAGTTACCTCGAGCGGCGACGACCGCGTCAGATTTATTGCTCTCTTAATAGTGCTCTTTACCTTATATATGGGCTCATCTGCTGCGGGCTTATATTGAAAAAACGCACTTTGTACCTCAATTCGAATCGTAAACCAAATGTTTGAGTAGTTCCATATATTATATGGAGTACCAGTTCAGTGTTTGAATCATCTATTGTATTCTTGTATACTATGTCAGCTGTTGTCTGGAGTTTGTTTGCACCTATAAATATATTAGTTTTACTCTTTGATTATAACATCAAAACTGGACATCATTCAATACATTTATCAAATTGATGAAAAGGGGAAAATGGCAAATTGCTACTTAGGGTATTTTTACTTGTATGTTGGAATATCTAAACGATTAAAATCAAAGAGTAGAAAAACATCCAAGTCACAAAATTTGGCTAACTTTGTTGTAGAAATGCAGTAGGTAGTACCGGTGTACAGGTACCGGTGATGTCGGCAGTCCGTAGCGAGCGGTCAGTGGCCAGCAGCAACTACATACAGGATACAATAAAGCGATGCTTTGCGACAGGAACGTCGCATGGAGATGAGACGCGACCCGGAAAACATCCGAACACCGCCAATAAATCAGACGAGCTCTGAGATTCCATCGTTCCGAACTTCCAACATGAATCGTAGTAAAAACGCATGCAATGTATCATCTATCATATTTTTAAAATCGGGTGGAAATCTCAGTTCCGTTGCACGGGAGTTATTGAATTTTCAATTTTTCTGCAAAGCATTTTATTCTATTTGCAGTTTGGAACGGTGTCGGCGCCGCGGGGACGCCCCGCCCCGCCCCCCTCCGCCCCCGGCCCGAGAGCTTTATTGCAAGCCGGTGCTTGTATTTCCTAATATTTGTCATTTAAATTTGCCGTTTATGTATCTATACCAGATTACTTACTATACATCGATCGAGGTTGAGGTTAGCGTGTAAGTTCACTTTGGCGACATAATACATACAATACATAGTAGATTAAAAAATGTTTTAGATCTATGTTGCTAAAGTTATTTTTTTTTGCATACGTCTACCATTACTTTTTTTTTGTAAATATTTTTAGTTTCGTGTACATTTTACACTTATTAAACACAAGTTTTTACCTGCGGCTTCGCCGGCGTGGTCGAATACCTATTCGAGTCGAGTTAATAAATGTCACATATCATACTTACCTAAGTATGATATGTGACATTTATTAACTGCCCGAGGTTTTAGACGATTAACGTTATGTAATAAATAAAAGCCTTTCTTTAAAAGCCTTTCCCGATAAAAGCCATCCAATAAAGATTTTTTCAATTCAAACTAGTAGTTCCTGAGATTAGCGCGTTTAACAAAACAAGCTCTTCCGTTTTATACTAATAGTATAGATCTGTAAATATGTCGGTCGCGTGATAAAATCAATATCCGTGTACACTCACGTGGGTCCATACAGTGTTTTATGTCGTCGTAAAGGTAAGTGATGTTTACGACACTCCCGGCGACCGCACCGTTGGTTGTTGACTGTTGGCTATTGGTGAACGACGCTGCACTACATAGCTTGTTAAGTGTACGTCTTATTAGTACGTAATGTTTACCTTATTTTTGTTTATGGTAGAAACTGACCTGAACTGAATGATGACATTTCATTAACAAAATGACTGTGTTTATACTGAAAGCTCTAAAGAAGCTTCCCTATAAGTCAACAGAGTACAACGTGTGTTTTATCCGACTTCAGTGATGGTTTGGTGCTAGCTATAAAGGATGATACCAGTCTTGAGAAGGTAGCTAAGCCCCTTAACAGCTCATGTTCAATAACCGAGAATGGTCCCTCTAGCAAGACTCGGCGGCAACTCATGAAGCTCGCTCCACCCAATCTTGGTCAGAAACGAATGTAACGGATTTCGTCAGAGTTCAAGAGTGACCGTCATCTAGCCCTGATCTTAATCCACTGGTTATGATTTGCCGATTTGTATTGTCAGTTTTACAGAGTAACGCTTGCTTTAAACGCCATGATGATTTGGAGTCACTAAAACAATTCATATGATTGTCACTGAAGATATTTCCCATAGAAAGAGTGCGTGCTGCTATATATAACTGGCTCCAACCTTTAAAGAACTCCATTGCAGCGAATAAGGACCACTTCGAATAAGTTATTAGTTTATTTTATATATTTTAAATGGTTTTATATTAATGTAATGCACTAACACATTGTTATATTAACAAATTTTAGGTACAATAAAAAAATGTTTTTTTTCTTTGTAACTATATTTATGGCAAGACTAAGTATATATTTTTATTTTGTATTAAGAAAACAATCAAAATAGTTTATTATGTGTAATACACTTATTATACACTTCTTAGTTCATTTGGATACTTATATCCTCAACATATTTATTATAATAATATTATTATTTTTTTTTTTTTTAATTTTTAATATTAGTATTTATTAACGTTAGAATATAATTAAAAGATCACATTATTGACTAACTCAGCTAATTCTCCGCAATGAAAAATGTAATTGAGAAGCCAAAACTCAACTGAACAGTTGCCAGTTCTATTATAAATTTAATACTAACGTAATTGGCACAAATGTTGCTATAATACTTATTAAGAAATATTTACGACATTTAAGAGTTATGACGATGTATAGGCTGTAAATATATTTGAAATATACTGCTTTTTAGAGTATTTTAGAGACGACGTAGTTAAATGATGCCAACAATGGCATTAAAATATTGTGTCAATTGAATATTTTTCACTCAAATCGCAAACTGGACTTCGAGAACATCTGCTTGCAATATATAAATATCGAAGTACAAATGCCTCAAAGTACATTTTACACGCGCCCCATGGTGTGGTGGTGTGGTGGTGTGGTGTGGTGGAGAGGTGGTGTGGTGGTGTGGTGGTGCGGTAGAGAGGTCGTCGGTCACTTACGAGCAGGTCGCAGTCGGTGATGCGTGTATGTGTACGTGTGTGCTTTACGACGTGACGCGTCATGACGCCGTGATCGACGCCAGTCCCTACTTAAACATGGATTGATGGCACATGATCTACTGTCATACATGATCTACATGCCGTAATAATGTTTGTTGACGACCGCCTCGTTGCCAGAACACTGCAGCGACGTAAACCGTGTAAAAGTGTAATAGTGTCGCAATAAATTGTAATAAGCACACGATTCAATAAGATCCTCGTCGAGAAGCTCGAGGACGCTTTGAGATAAATAATGCATGGTGAGAGACGGCGCGGGACGTGAGGCGCGCCGCCTCGGGTGTTGTAGCTTCTCACGTTTTTATATTTGAACGCCACTATATTTAAAGTCGATAGTTTAAATACCTTCTCACATTGTAGATTTTCTTGTGCAGTTATCCAAAAATCTATATATATAAAAGGACTTGTGCTGACTGACTGAGGTAAGACGCACGCAGAGCCGTAACCGCTGTGCGTAGAAACGTGAAATTTGGGCTGATATTTATTTTCATATACTGGACATCCACTAAGAAGGGAATTTGAAAAATTTTAACCCTAAAGGGATGAAATTGGGGTTGAAAGTTTGTATGGATTTTTTTTAATCTGTACCGATTTTTATAAAATTTGAAATTCAGACTCTTAAAAATATTTCATTGAACACGTGTTTCATGGTTTTTAAGAATTCACCCCCTAAGGGTTCAAATAAGGGGTTGAAATTTTATATGGAAAAATCTTTAAATTGCCACCGATTTTTATAAAAAAAATAAATTCAGACTGTTAAAAATATTTTATTGAACACGTGTTTCGTGGTTTTTTTAGAATTCACTCCTAATAAGCGGGCGAAGCCGCGCGCGCCCTCTAGTCATATATAAAGTCTCGTCCATATAATCCTGACAAGATAATGTTCACTTCAGATCAGATTGACCATACCGACTGCCGTTAGTACAAAGTCTTAACCGAGACCGCTTAATGTGGCCTTAGCAGGACCGAGGACCACCCATCTATGTCTGACTGGAGTGAACATTGCTTAATTCAACTAATCTGTTACATAAAGGCGATTTCCAGATCATGAAATTTGCTTTCTTAATTGTTTCAAGTTATAAGAAATTACATACGTTAAAGGATAAATCTTTACTAGATTCACCAGATGTAAAGTAATAAATAATTTCAGTATAGAAGTTATTTATTACTTTATACATGAAGAAAACAACATATTTTTATTGTTAAACTTAAAAATTATTTTTAAATAGAGATACATGTTTTTAAACACAAACATGTGTAAATAGCGGTATAAACTTGAAATTGCGGAATTCGAAATTTCTAAACAAAGAGGAGAAATTTGTGATTAAAATGGCCAGTACGACAAAACGCCAGTTTCATAGGTAAGGACCTAATATTATGTATTCTTTAGATACACTATTACATGTCCATAACGAAACAGCATAAATATAAAACGACAAACAGTTTGTTAGCGTACAAATTTATGTACGACTTGTCTTAGCTCCGAGGGCTTTGTTGGGAGGGAGCGTTTTCCCTCACTATTAGTATGTAAAATCGTGTAAATGCGTAGATCAAACGGGAACCAAGCATTGTTAGCCTCATATTACTCCGAGGAACACGTTCTCGCTGAAATGAGCGATGTAGACTATACTTTGTATGTATATATTACTATACGTCGAACATGCGCACTACACACACTAATATAGCAGTTTATTAAATCTCTTCGTTTGTATTTACAATATACATGTAAAAATATGTATTAAATATGAAACATGTTTCTTTTTAAAGATACTTCTTTGGGAATACATAATTATATGAAAAACTTTGGTTACAACAATACATTGGATACTGTGTCGCTTTAGCGTCGTGAAATAAACTGGTGAAAAATATATTGGGAAAAATAATAATAATTATTTCAAAAAATTTAAGAGTTTTCACACAATTTTTTCTCTGGCAGTCTTGGTACGTGTGCGGAAGAAGTTAAAACTTAAATTAATATACTAAACGTAAGTCGATATGACCAAACATTAATAATTTTATTTTGTACATAATAAAACATAGTAGGAGTAGTAGCAACAAGCGAGCCGAGCGCCGAGCGCCGAGCGTCGCCGCAAGCTCTACCTACAAAATACCAATCGGTGTTAAGCGATCGAGAATCCTGAAGGTCGATGAATGTAGTCCATCTCGGATACTAGGTCGTTACATTGTTGGGATGCCATGTTACAACGTCACTTTACGCCGGCAACATCAACTGGTATAATATACTAAAATGAACAAAATTAATATTATTTATTATTATGTTGCCATTCTCTTTCTGATAGGGCTCCGTGGCGCACTGGGGAAATATCTGTCTTAATGCGATAGTGGCGAATTCGATCATCACTAGGGGGAATTAATCAATTTTATTTAACCTTATCAGTTGCTTACAGTAGACGTCAGGATCGATAGTTTAGTTTTTTCTTGTACCCAGACTTTCATAAATGACGTAAAACTGTCTTATGATCAACATCCAGTTCTTCAGCAATGTCGTAGCTACTAACATATCGATCTTGCTCCACTTTCTCAAAGATGGCACTGATTTTATCTGTAACAGTCTGACTGACTGAGGTGTCCAGAGCGAACCTCATTTTTCACAGTAAAATATCCAGACTTGAAAAGCTTGCACCACATTTGTGCTACTCTTATTGATACCGCATTAGATCCGTAAACCGCACAAATTTTATTCGCGGCGTTTGTCACATTTTTATCTTTTTTGTAATAAAATTTGAAAATGTATCGAATTTCTTCGCCTCATACGTTAATTTTGCTTGCTTGTAAAACAATTGACAAACGGCGGAACCTAGTTTTTTTTATTTATAGCATCGTCAGAATGTCATATTTAATGGTATTAAAACCAGCCAGGTACATTCAGTACAGCCAAAGAAGTTTGATTAAAATTAGCTATTAAAATGACCATCGTTTTTTACTTAAGTCACTTAAATGGTGATAAATGTAAGTATTTATTTATATGAAGGAGTTTCTTTATCTCGTTACACATTCAAATTGTATGTGCATGTTGCAGATGCCTTATTTAGATAACATCGGTATTAGGAACCATATATAATGTGATGTTGTTGGCAATGATGTTTCTAGAACAGAACATATTAATTTAAATAGAGAAACACAAATACATATATAACATACATATATATTTCTATATAACTAAATTATTCAGAGGGTGCCCTGACTAATAGCTGTCCGATATTTGTTCTTGGGTATACGGGTACGCGACCCCGGATCCTCGAGCCACCACTTGTTGTAACCTCCGTCCAGTCCATAAAAATGGTGTCCCTTTCTTTTCATCCCCTCCTTTTTCCTTCCCTCTCCTTCTACCCATCCTTCCCTCCTTTTCTATCTGTCCTATTCTTCTCCCCCAGGTTTCCCCCCATAAAGGAGTTTTGGAGGTCAGATGGCAGTCGCTCCATTTAAAAACCGCCATCCGTCGCTATAAATGGAAAGTTTGAATGTGAAACTGGGTACGGCTAGGGCGTAGCCGCTAAACGACGCCCAGGCACATCGCCCTACACCTGCGATAAGTGGGCAAGGGCTACCGTGTCAAGTACGGGCACGGCTAAAGGCGCAAGTACCCAGACGGAAAGTCCGCTTTGCAACGTGGAATATTGGCTCTCTATCCGGACGATGCAGGGAACTCGCAGATGTACTCATGAGACGTCGGGTCCAGTGTGCTTTCCTCCAGGAAACTCGCTGGAAGGGCAATAAGTCCCGTAACATCTTCCGGTAGAAACGGTGTGGAGGTAGTGCTTTCTGAAGAGCTTCAGAATGGGCTCCTTGAAGTTGACCGTCGCTGCGACCGCTTGATGAGAGTAAGAGTACTGATTGAGGGCGTTACCACAAACTTAATCAGTGCCTATGCTCCCCAGGCGGGATGTAACGCGTCCGAAAAGGAGACATTCTGGGAGCAGTATGAAGAGGTGCTACTTGCGGTACCGTCTACCGAAGTGGTGTTAGTTGGGGCGACTTGAACGGTCACGTCGGTAAGGATGCTGAGCCGTATGAACGTGTCCACGGGGGTTTTGGGCACGGTCTTCGTAATACAGAGGGAGAAAATATTCTGAGAACCTGTATTGCGTCTGATCTGGCCATCGTGAATACGTTCTTCCAAAAGAATCCTTAGCATTTTATATAAGAGCGGGTCCCACTCAACTCAAATAGACTACTTATTGACCAGACGGTGTCATATGGGCAGGGTAACTAACTGTAAGGTCATTCCAGGCGAAAGCCTCATGGCCCAACATCGTCTTCTTGTCGTGGACTTTAACGTCACTCCGAAGAAGAAAGTAGCCGAGAAACGTAGGCCCCGGATCAAGTGGTGGTTGCTGAATGTACCGATGCAGACCGACTTCCTGGCAGAGGTGAAAAGTGATAATCTTTCGACTATCACCGAGACTGCTCAGGATGCATGGGATCGAGCTCAATCGGCAATCATTGCAGCGGGCCCAGGCGGCCTTTCTAGGGGAGGACGTGTCATCGACAGGGAGACATGGTGGCGGAATGACAAGGTGCAGGAGGTGACTCGGGAAAAGAAGGATGCCTTTAAGAAGTGGCAGCAATCCAACTTTCCTGAAGACAGACTGGAGTACATAGTAGCTAAACGTGCCTGTAAAAGAGCTGTAGCCAGAGCCCGCAGTGAGAGTTTGTCACCATTGTATGATAAACTTGAAACTGTGGAGGGGCAGAAGTTCATTTACAAACTGGCACGTTCCCGGGATAAAGCCAGAGATTCCCAGAGATTCCCTGCTCTGTAGTCATGCCTCTATGAAGGAGAGATGGAGAAGTTACTTCCAGGAGTTGCTGAATACTCAGCACCCATGCAGTCTTCATCACGACCCACCGCCTAACCTCGGACTTATGGCCCCAATAACCCTTGACGAAACACGTAATTGCTTTCGACGCATGAAGAACGGAAAAGCGGTGGGATCTGACGACATTCCGATCGAAGCGTGGAAATCGTTGGGCTCTCTCGGTGTGCTCATGCTTACTGTCCTTTTTAACCATATGTTGAACACTGGAAAGGTGCCGCACCAGTGGCGGCTCAGCTTCATTACCCCTATTTACAAGGGAAGGGGCAGTGTCCATGATTGTGGTAGTCATTTGGTCACGTTACGCGCCGGCCTAAGAACTATGTCGGATGCAAGTGCCTTGCTATGTCAGTCCCTGGAGTGAGAAGAAGATATTTCTATATAATATTTATGTTAAGATCCAGTGAAATCGCTTGCGTGTCCTGAGTTGTTTTTATTATAAATGTTTAAAGAGACGGAAAAGAATGGCATAATCGGGGGACGTCTTAAATAAGTAATTCTTCTGATGTTACTCCGCCCGCCCCGCGCCCCTCGCGCCCCTCTCGCCCGCCGCGCCCTCATCCTACGATATTTATTTTACAAAAAAAATCTTAACAGATTTTCCATGAAGTAGATACCTACTTATACTTACGTTACTCCCTACCTCTACAAACTAATTCAATTAAAGACAAAGGATCGAAGTTGTAAATCTCAGTTATTGTATGGAAATCCAATGAGAATATATATATATATATATATATATATATATATATATATATATATATATATATATATATATATATATATATATATATATATATATATATATATATATATATATATATATATATATAGTGACAGAATGTACCTTGAGTATAAGTTAAAAATAAATAAATAAATAAAAAAAAATATGCATGGCAATACACATCAATAACATAGTTCATTATGAATAATACAAACTATATATTTTTAATAAAATATTAATCGAGACGAGTTCGTGTATTGTCGTCCCGAGTGTCGCGACCGTCGTTCCGTATATATAGGTGGTGGTGATGCTCGGAAGGCAGCGGTCGAGTCGAACTCTTAAGTACTACGGTACTAATAAATATGATGCACATAAAGACTCGTACCAAATGTATAATAAATATAATGTGGTAATTCGAAGTCTATCATGGCACGATCTTTTAGGATCGAATTTCTTATAAAGGCAATATATGTGTAGGAGCGACACATATTGTGGATCCAAGCGATCTTTGACCAATATTATAATATTGAATGTTGCTTGACGTCGCGGAAGCTGACGTGATGGGCTTATGCGAACTGTTATAGCGACATTAACTATGTCGTGGCTGACGCCGTCTCGCAGTACGCTCGCGATACGTAAGCTATGCTTGTATGGCGTTAGCCATTGACATTTTATATACCACTTCTACGACTTGGTATACGAGTAGTAGGTGTGTGGTGCTGTTATGTCCCAGGTCCGGTGTATGTAGTAGTGTCCGCCTGTCTCATACGGGTGTGTGGTGCTATTTTATGTCCTGGAACTCTGGTGTATGTAGTAGTGTCCGCCTACGCCGGTTCGAGACACGACTGTGGGGTGTGTGCCGTGCGTTTATTTAACATATCGGCCGCCTAGCGGTAGTGCGTTCGTTCCAACGACTTATATTGATCTCACAAATCAATCAACATCACGAATCACTATTCTAATACAATCTTAATATAAACAAGCGTAACAAGTACCTTCGGAAAGATCACACACAAACGTCCCGGAGAGTTCAATAAGACTGTTGCAGCCGCAGTCTGGTAGGAATTCACGGTGTAGGGCGGGGAGGGGCCCGTACTCTTTCTTCCTTTTATTATAACTAGTTCGCGGTTATAGTGGAGAGGAAGATAGGACGCACTCTTGGCTTATCTTCGGACGGGCTTCGAGTTATGACAATGTTATATTGTCGAGTCTACAGTTATCTAAATAACTGACACAAGAACAACTTCTGATGGAAAATATCTTATTAAAGCGATACCTTCTAATGGCATAATATAAAATTCTTAACACTGTTACTTCTGAATCTCTAAAAGATTTTGGGTTCTTCACGATCACAACTATAAAAGGTTCTAACCACTAGACACATCACGAGCCAAGGCATTATTATATTAAATAATATATTCAAAGGAGTTTGGGATATCAGTTACAATATATATATATATATATATATATATATATATATATATATATATATATATATATATATATATATATATACTATGTCCTATTTACTTCTACTCGTAATAATGAAAGAATTAACAAAAGAAATCGTTCATTTGAGGAAAAAACTCATTACTTATTTCTGACATTTGCCAAGCTTATTAATAAGGAAATTGACGTGATTAGCTCAAGAGGTGCGGAGCGGAGCGGGGTGGAGCAGGGCTGAGCGGGGCAGAGCGGGGCAGAGCGGGACGAAGCGGGGCAGAGCGGGGCGCTGCGGGTGCTTACAACAAAGTTGTTATAAAGAGGAAGTTTTTAATTGAAAGATGAGATGTTTGCGAAGCGTCAAATGCAAAATTCACTTTGAAGGATAATTGGGTGGCGGAACGGTTAGTCTGTAAGTCCACGTACGCGCCTCGCTCGGGCGCTGCGGGGGCCACGGGGGCTACGGGCGCTACGGGGGCTACGGGGTTCATCATTACGGCCTCTACCCCCGTTGGGTTAAGAGCTACCGTGTTCTATTAAAGAGATGCCCGGTACCGCGCCGCCCTTTGACAACCGACCCGTGAAATGGCTCCACTAATAATGTTATATTATTTCCTTTACGTAAAATAACTATACACGATAATATAAAGTATAGGGATGGAGAATTTAGACAATGAGTAGCACTTATCGGGAAAAATATATTGAATAAGTTCGATGAGATCTTAATAAAAGTAGGGTAATTTTAGCATGAATTACTCTTCGTTGTGCAATAGTTACAACATAGTTATTACCATATTTAACTTATATTTAATGTATCATTCTATTTAATATTCAAGTAGAGATTGTTGAAGAAAGGAAGGACAAGAAGATAGTGCTTTTCCATAAGTAGTTAGATAAAAAGAAATGAAACGTAGCATATAAACTACACCTCCAAAAAACAGGCCACACCGCACTGTGGTATACCACAGCCAGCCAGTACGGGAGTGCTTCATCGGCGACACCTTAAACAGCTATTCAAGTATTCTTGACACGTATGTATTTTAATTTAAATTTCTTGTTGCATTTATAAAATAACGTTTCTACGTGATCTTTTCGTAGCGGGCATATTAAAAATACAGCGACGGCGGGAAGTGCTTCTTGGTGAAATTGTCGCTTATTTTATAACGGGGGATTTAGTCGCAGGCTGGAGGCAGGTTGGAGGCAGGTGGGCGAGGTGCGGCCGGCGCGTGCATCATGTAGGGACAGATCGGTGGAATTTTATTGCATTCGCCACTGCGACAGTTGGCCGCTCTGGGACGCTTCGTTAAACTTATCTTAACCTTACATTATTCAAATTATTTGAAGGATCGGGTTTCGTTACTCAATAATGAGCAACCTATTAATATAATAACTTTGACACCTCCCCCCCCCCCCCCTCTTATTATACGTAAATTGTTACCGTAGCAGTGTATATATATATATATATATTTAAAAAAAAGGACATGTACTGACTGACTGAGGTAAGACGCACGCACAGCCACAACCACTGATGGTAGAAACGTGAAATTTGGACAGATGTTCATTTTCATAATCTGGACATCCACTAAGAAGGGATTTTGAAAAATTTTAACCCTAAAGGGATGAAATAGGGGTTGAAAGTTTGTATGAAAAAAAAAAATAATCGGCAACGATTTTTAAAAAATTTGAAATCCAGACTCATAAAAATATTTCATTGAATGCGTGTTCCATGGTTTTTTAGAATTTACCCCTAAGGGTGCAAATAAGCGGGCGAAGCCGCACGCGTCCACTAGTGCATTATAATGTTTATTGCATCTAATAAATATATATAATATCTTTTCAGCGATGGACACTTCATTCCCGGTAACAAAAAAGCTTCTATTTATTGGTTTTTCTCAGAAGTAAACATTGAGTAGGTATCTCAACGCGGCCGACTTCGCTCCTTTCATGATGCTCTCTAATGTTCGCAAATAATACACTTTTTAATATCGGACGATAGCCAACCCCGATATGAGACAAAGTTAGTGGAAATAATGTTCTGTCTCACTATTCGATATTTATTTATATTCTTTCTTACCTAAGCTCTTGTATTATTTTTGTCTACATCGATGTCGGAAGTTTAAAAATTCTAAGTGTATTCATTTTAATTCTTTTTCGGATCAAAAAACACTATTTTACTAGAATTGAATAAATAATGAACAATTGTCAAGTTGTCTAAAAATAAGTACTACATTTTTTTTTTTACAAAAAACATATCTCAGTTACAGTATTTAAATAATTTTAAAATGACAGCAGAGTTCATATGTATATATTAATAAAAAAAAGCTAGTCTGTTACAACTAACAAGTCGAGGGAAAGGAATAGAACATTATTATATAACGTGTGAGCAATACAATAATTCTGAACATAAAGCGAGGGTTTTAATTAAATTTGTTAACGAATGCGTACCACCGTCGTCGCCGAAACTGATATCACATTCAGAATAGAATCAATTTGTGTTGATATAATGTAATGTGTTGTGATTTGGTATTTATCAATGGATATTGTAGGCTTTCGCGGTGCGAGAAGTATTCGAGTACACTGAATGGTTGTGGGTTCGATTCCACTTCAGAGAATATATTGATAATTTCTAATATTTCTTATTATGATTAGACCAAGTAAAAGCGGAAAACGTAAGATATATCATCAGGTTGTACTCCTTATCTTCTTTTTATTCGCCTAAAAAGCCGCAATACATAAAAATACAAATATGCTAATTTCTAATTTTGTTTTGACAATTTGAAAGTGTTATTCCGCACTTAGGAAAGAAAAATATTTATTTACAAAAAAAAAACTCCTTCAAGCGCTCTGACCACTAAGCCATACGTTCTCATGAAGCTACGACGTTCTTATTTTTTTTATATGGATAAGGACAAGGCAAACGAGCGTTCGGGTCACCTGATGGTAAGTGATTACAGCCGCAACACCAGAGGAGCTACAGGTGCGTTGCCGGCGTTTAAGGTGGAGATAGACGCATTTTTTGAAGGTACCCATGTCGTATCGACCTGGAAACACTGCCGCGTGTAGGCCATTCCACAGTTCCGTGGCGCGTGGAAGGAACTTCCTACGAAACCGCTCAGTATTGGATCGCTACGTATCCAGGTGGTGTGGATGATATTTTAGCTTATGGCATACTGTGCGGTTAGAAAATTCGGCGGCAGGTAACAGGTTAAACAGTTCTTCAGAACACTCCCCATGATAAATGCGATAGAGAACGTACAGCGAGGAGACGTCTCTACGCAAACGCTACCCTAAGTGTCAAGCTTTTCACAGATCATTGGGTCCCCAATGATTCGAATGGCTCTACGTTGTATGCGATCAAATGGTTCAAGCTGATACTGCTCAATGTTTGTTTGTTGATGATAATTAGTATGGTTTAAAAATGGCGCGGGTTCAAATCTCGCTACGTCCAAATTCTTATAATAATAAAGCCTTTATTAACAATCTTACATGTTACATTTCATCTTATAACTACTAATATACATGGTTGTTCATGAAAATAATGTAATTATTTTTCTTTTTATATGACACCGGTTTCGTGATTGTCTTGCTCTTTAGCATAGGCCTCCCCAAGTGTTTTCCACAACAATCTATCCTTTGCTATCCTCGTCCAACATGGTCCTGCCACTTCCTTGATATCATCTTCCCATCTTTGATATTGCCTGCCTTTTCTTCTCTTTCTATATCTAGGGCACCATTCCGTTACTTCGTTCGTCCACTTTTCCGTCTTAGTTCTTGTTAGGTGTCCTGCCCATTTCCATTTCAGTTGTTTGATTTGGTATTTTATATTTATAATCTTGGTTCGTTTCCGGATAGTTTTTAACCTAGTTTTATCCTTTAATTTTATGTTGAGCATGCTTCTTTCCATTCGGTGTTGACAAGTTTCCAGAGATTTTATGTTTTTCTTTGTACAACTCCATGTCTGACATCCATAGATCATGCTTGGTAGAATGCATGTATTAAATATTCTCTTCTTTCCTTCAATTGGTATATCCGAATTTTTCATTACATCTCTAAGAGCCCAGTATTTCTTCCATCCTAGGTTTATTCTATTTTGAACTTCCTTTGTTGTGATGTCTGCTGGAGATATTATTTGGCCTAGGTATATATATTCGTTTACATATTCCAGTTGCGCAGCATTATCTGGTTTTATGGGGGTTTTAACGCCATTTGTCATTAATTTTGTTTTACTGGAATTTATTCATAATCCTGCCTTTCCACTTTCGTGTATCAGTTGTTCAATCATAACCTGCAGAGTTTTTGAATCATCACATATTAATATAAGATCATCTGCGAATCTTAGATGGTTCAGTAGAATTCCATTAACATTTATACCATATTCTTTCCATTCCAACTGTCGAAATATATGTCCCAGGGTTGCCAGAAACAGTTTGGGTGATAGGGGATCTCCCTGTCTAACTCCTTTTTTAATGGGGAAATATTTTCCTACCCTTTCTGTGCGTATTTTAGCTGTCATGTTTTTGTATATGTTCTTTATTATATTGATGTATTTACTGTGTACCTGTTGTGTGGTGAGGGCTTCCCAAATCTCATGTTTCAGGGAATTAAATGCTTTATTGTAATCTATAAATGCTAAGTAGTAGTTTATTCCATATTCCTTGCATATCTGAATCAGTTGCTTGATAGTATGGATGTGGTCGATGGTTGAGAAGCCATTTCGAAACCCTGCCTGTTCTTTCGGCTGATTCTCGTCTATGATCTTTGTTATCCGGTCAAGTATTATCTTGGAGAAAATTTTGTATATATTTGACATTAGCGAAATGGGTCTGTAGTTTGATATATCGTCTGTTCTCCCTTTTTTGTGAAGTAAAGTTATTATAGACGTGGTCCATTGAAGAGGTATATGTTCAGTTACCAAAATCTCATTAAAAAGGTCCGTTAGTGTATCCAAGATAGTCTCTGATATTTCTATTAAAAGTTCATTAGATATATTATCTTCGCCGGGTGCTTTTCCTCGTTTCTGCGATTTGATAGCTTTAATAACTTCATCTTTCAATATATTAGGAACTGATTCTTCTTGGGTACTCCTAACTGGTTCACTACTCATAATTAATGTACTTTGTTCGTCATGATAAAGGTCGCGATAGAACTCGGTTGCAGTATTTATTATTTCGTTTCTTTTATGTTTATGTTTTTTAGTTTTGTGATGTGTTACGTAAGGAATCCATTTTGAATGTTCTTGAAGTTCGTTCCACGCACTCTTGATTCCACCTAATTTTGTTATGTGGAATTGTATTAATTTAGTTTTTTGTGTATTTCTGTGTTTCTTTATTTCAATGTATATGTCTTTACTTATTTTAGTTATGTTTTGGCTATTATTCTTCCTGTTTTTAAATAAAAGAGCTCTTTGGTTTATTAATCTTCTTGCTTCAGGTCCTACTCTGTCTCTAAGTGGTTTGTCTTTTTCTATAATATTATTAGTTCTTTTTATTTCTTTTTCTAAAGTATCATATTTCTCTTGAATTGTTTTTAGTTCACTTATTGGCGTTAACTTAGTTTGTAGGGATTCTAGAACATGACTTGGTAATGGTAGTGTAATTGGTTGTTTAGTATTTTTTATATGTTTCCTAGAATTTTTTGGTTCATTAAAGTGTAATTGACCTCGAAGTAATCTGTGATCCGTAAAATAGTTACATTTATTAAGGACTTCCACGTTCAGGAAAAGTTTTGGTTTATTTGTAGTTATAAAATCTATCTCGTTTCTTATTTGGCCGTTGGGAGATTCCCACGTCCATCTTCTTTTATGTTTTCTTTTATAAAAAGTATTCATAATATATAAATTATTTTCTAACGCGTAGTTTATCAATCTTTGTCAATTATCGTTACGTTTTCCAGTTGTATACGGTCCGATTATTTTATCTTCGTTCTTTCCTCGTTGGCCAATTTGGCTATTAAAATCTCCCATCACAATAATGGTACTATACATGGTCTCCATTGTCTCGGTTAGGTTTTCGTAAAAGTTATTTTTAATTTCCTTTTTCGCTACTTCCGTGGGAGCATATACTTGGACTATCGACGTCGACTGTTTGTGACCAGGAAGTATAATGTTTAAGACAGCTATCCTGTCTGAAACTCCTTTAAAATTGATTATGTTCTTTTTTAGATATTTTTTGACTAAGAAGCCCACACCGTATATTCCTGGTGTTTCATTTTTATAATATAATATGTATTCCTTATGCTCTTCGATGTTTTCTGCCGATCTCCGTACATCACTTATGCCAAGAATATCCCATTTAATGTTATTTAACGCTTGTTCGAGTTCTAATAAGCATTCATTTGACTTTAATGATCTTGTATTCAATGTTGCGATGTGCAATCTCCTTTTCTTGGTGTTCGTTAACCCCGCAGTGACCAACCGTATTGGGGTTTTTATTGTTTTTTCCTTTGTTATTCCCTGTGTGGTTTGTTTTGATTACGTTACCGGTGTCTGATATTTCCTATGCTTTGCGTTGAGATGGTTTATCGGTCAAAGATGAAGATCTGGCCCTCATATACTCAAATGCATTTGGCTTTTGTAGTTTAGGGGGTGCTATAATGTTTTTCGACCCGCGTGAGAATGATGGGCTTTTGTTGTTAGGCGATGTCGAGTCCTCTCTCTTCCTTTTTTCCGCATCTAGTGCTTCTTTTATAACTATTTTATTGTTTCGAATGAATGCGTTTTTGCCACTTTGTTTTATTTGTTTAAGTTCTTCCTGCAGGTTTTTCCGGGTTTCCAACGTTTCTTTCGAAAAATCCTCAGTAATATAAGTTTGTTTTGGCATTTTCTTTTTACTTATTAATATTGCTAGTTTCTTTTGGAATGATATGAAAGATATAAGTATTGGCCTTACTTTGCCATCTCTTTGTTTTTTTCCTAATCTATAGTAGTTGTTAATTTGGTATTTATCTATGTCGATATCTAGGTTTCCCAGTGTTTCTTTAATTAGTTTGAATAATTCTTGATGATTTTTTTCTGTTTCTTTGATACCATGTATTAGCAAATTATTTTTCCTATTTTTTTTTCTAAATAATTTACTTTTTCCTTCAATCTTTGTACCTCATTTTCAATACTTTGTTTTCTTTCAAAAATGGTTGCAGTTTCTCATCTATATTGTGCATGATAGTTTCTGTTATGCTCCTTGTAATTATTGCGGTTTGTTCATCCAGTTCAGTTTTCATCATTTGAAACAACTGTGCCATATCCTGTGACATACCTGTAGAACTCATGTTGCAAAAACAAAACGTTTTACTCTCCGTGTATTGGAACGTATTTTTTTTCGTTGGGTTGGCAATACTGAATTACGTCTGTTATTAACAGGTGTCACTGTCTAATGTCACTGACAGATGTCACTGTTAGGTTTCGTTGTTTGTCAGTTGACTATGAAATAATTCTAACCTCAACTCTTATGGTATTTTGTTTGCGATTTTTTCGGTTTGTATCAGGATTTTCGCGTACCTTTTTATTGTGTCCGGGTAGATTTTTGTTTTTGAGGAAAGATATTGTAATGTCCGGCTGGTATTGGTTAGTTTTTCACTGTGTCTACAATTAAAAACTGGGAGCACTTTTCGTACACTGTTGTCGCTTTGACATCCGGAAACGGAAAAAAAAATCTTCTCCTTCTATTTCTTCTTCCAAATTCTTATACGTTTTCTAAATAAGTACTTTTTTCCCGAGTGTAGATCAATAAAAAAATATTTAAAAATTGTTTAATAAAGCAATTGATAATTCTAAGTATTTACCTTTGAGTAGCGGCAATTTGTAAAAATCTCTCTTCAGAGATGCTATACAACATAAATAAGTTGTAACAAGCGTATAAGAATTTCGATGCAGCCCGATGAGAACGTATGGCTTAGATGTCCGAGTGCTTGGACGGTTTTCAAGAGGCGCGGGTTCAAATTCCGCTACGTTAAATTTCTTATACATTTTCTAAATAAGTAGTTTTCTAAATAAATAAAAAAGTATTGTTTGAGTGAGCCGATATTTGACACCCAAGCGGCTTAATCTATTTCCTCTTGATGGTGATCTAAGCTAGATCACAAGTCTCGCTAACAAAGGTAACTGGGACTAACAAAGGGGCAAAAACATTACGCTGTAAAAGGATCGCCTGTTCTTTTGTCTTCTCACCGAATAAAGCTTTTAAAGGTAAAGAAACTAAAAGTGGGATGCTTTGTCAGAGTAAAATTGGCCGAGTCATTTGTTTTCTGAATACGAGTTTCTAAAGTAATCACTAACGCGACCTCCGCGACCTCCGCGACCGACGCGCGGTCCCTTCCTTCGCTACTTGCACTACGGTTGTTCTACTTTATAAGTTCTGAATGATTTCAATATAAAGTGTAATAGAATAATTTGTATAATTTCATATTATGATAATCAGTGAAACCGATACTTATTTTATTTAGTGTTACACATTCCACAACATTGTAAAATAAAATATGTTTATAAAATATCTGTATTAAATAATTTACGTCATATTAATGTAAAATCTAAGAAGCGACGGTCGCGTGACGTACAACTCTATAACCTACTGTTTACTACCCTCTCGACCCAATACTACGCCGTACTACAGCGGCAGGCGGACCCGCCTGTGGTTCATAAACGATCGCGGCACGGAACAGTTCAATCTAATATCGACGGTGACAGTTCCCATGAAAGTGCAAACCACAAAAGGGGAAGCAAAATGAATGCAATTTACAAGGCACCCGCGGCTTGCGGGACTCGCGGGTGCCTGCAGGGGCGAACGGGGCACGCGGGGCAGGTGGTGCCGGCGGGGGCGAGAGGGGCACGCGGGGCAGGTAGGGGCCGGCGGGGGCGAGCGGGGCACGCGGGGTCGTCCTCAATATGACACCTGCCTCGAATAACCGAGGGGTCGATTTAGATTAACTCCGATGCTCGGGTGGGACTAAGTATTAGCTGGATTGGAAAAAAACACGTAAATGTACGCGAGGTGAATGCGAAATGTTCCGTGACGAGGAACCACATCAGAGAGACACGCGAGTATTAGGAGTGACATAACGCGCGCGTACACCGCTATACGTGCGGTCATTTCTTTCTTTCAGGGTAACAAAGCACTCTGCCATACCATCCTGTTGTCCTCTTTCGTTTAATAAACGATTGTGACTAATATAATACTAATTAGTTTAGATTATATAATCCTTCTATTTTACGCATTAATGTGTCAACTTACAAATTATTTATAGTAAAATAAAACCAACATCGACCTTTTGTTTTTTAAGATCGCTTCATAAAATAAGCAATACCTAAGCCATCATTTCTCCTTCAAAGTGAAATATTTCAAAAGCATCACTGATAGCAACACGTAGAGCACCATCTAATTGTTTATTAAGCTGCTCATAAGACAGCAATACAATATTCTATGACTCCGAAACAAGCCGCGGCGCCCCGGCGGGTCCACCTGTCCCGGCGGGCTTACATGTTGCTACTTTGTGGCCTTTACACTTAATTGCCTTACTTGTCTATGCTTGATTGTACGTTACATTTATATATGTATAGCACTTTATTATTGTTATACTTATTTGTTCACACCCAACGATACTGATCAATCCTAGCATTATAAAATGTATAATAATTAATTTTTTAATTTATAATATAATATAAAATAAATAAAATTTAATTTATTTTATAGTTTATAGCTTTTCAGCTAATTTTCTGTAATAATGAATTTATTATTACAGAAATGACAAGGGGAATCTTACTGAGTTTTCTGAAATAGGCACGTGTGTATATGGTATAATAGGTAGCTATTGTTAATCCAAAGCGTCGTTATGGTGGTAAAAAGAGATAACCTAAAAAATAATAATTCATAGTAATGTCTTTGATTTTTCACGATTATAACACGATTACTGCAAAGTGTTCGAAACGTCGGGATTCCAAAAATGTATTATACTAAATCCGGTTAAATAGTTTCATTTAAAATGAATAATAATTCATTTTTAAATTATAAGTTAAAATGAAGTAGGAATTTCATTTCTTTTGTTTTTTTTTTAATTATATTTTTTTGTTTAATCATTGTACTTTATATACAAACATATTGTATAAAAACCCGAGACTTGTAATATGTGGATTGACTCTCTTCTTGGCCAAAGGGACGAAAGCGATGTCTTGGATATAATGTCGTTTTACAATTTTATTTGACTTCCATAAAGCCGATGAATGTTATATCATTCATCATTCAAAATGTTCATAAGTATGGAAAAATTACATGTAATTTTTAAAGTAAAAACCATAATTTCATTTACTAATCGGAAATCACAAAAAAGGTTTTTGAAGTAAATATTGATAAACATAAGGCGCAGTGAGTATTGGATGACTATTAACGTAACGGTTAGGGATTTCATCTCCACTTGGATGAATAAACTATTAATTTATCCGCTCTGAAAACATTAAGTACGGTCTTGAGATCCGCCACTTCACATGCACTGTCTCGAATTTGGGCGGAGAGTGGACATCGGAGTATTTTGGACACTAGACTCTCACTGCCGTTAAGTGGGATGAAGATTAAAAAAGTACACAAATTTCACACAAACTCGTATATACATATTAGTCAAAAGGTTTTATCAATATAATATTGTTTTGTACTATAAGAAGCTGGAATAACATTCCCTAATAGCAATTAGAGATAAATTAAAACTGTCACAGTAAACAACGGAGCGAACAGATATACATAATTAAACTTTCTACGAACTTTACCTCTTAAAAGATTGCATTTGCATATTTCCCATTTCGACGCGAACTTTTGGTTAACGAAAAAAATAACGGAACGGAAAGATACGTTCTGTTTTCTTTGAGGTTTTGTTATTAATTAAAAGCAAAAGCATGTTATCAATATAGAGAACAGGAGGAGAGCAGGAGGTGCCTGCTAGCACACTTCAGTGCAGGTCGTCTAGAGACTCACCCACATCTTGTTTCAAGCGGGAAAGTACATGTGGGTAAAGATCAAGGAATTGCATTTGAGCTGCCAACTTCAAATATTATTAATCGAAAACTTTCGACAAAAGAAGGCCAGAGTGAGTGCTGATATTTCCTCGCAGTTTGATCACGAGCCTTATAGACTGACATATGAGCAACAGAAGAGGACTTCTGGAAAACTTTTTTGAACAATATATTGTGTCCAACCGTCCTCCGAGTAATGTTACATATTAAAACGTCCGATTTGAAATCCATTGACCGTAACTATGAAGCGGTCCAGGCTGTATCGGCAGTATAAGTCGGGCACTTACAATGTGTTATGTGTAAACATCTCTTAGCTATTTCCATTTTACAAGCGAGTGAGGCCGCAGGTATTTGTTTCAGTTGACAGCCCTAGACTTCATAGCCCGATTCCTACCAAACACTAAGCATCAATAGATCAAAAGTGACATGATAGTAAATATCAACGTATTTACATTTCTTATATTTAAGCACGGCACTTCGGCACAGAGCGGCCGCGGGCGACGACGTCACCTACAATAGGGTGCTGTCGCCCTATTTCACACGACCGCGACATCACAAGGTTGCCAGATCTTGGACGTTTTACCTCTTATGTAAGTAATACGTGTCGGTCGCCGCCGTGTGCCAAAGAGGTGGGCCTTATTTTGCTTTTGTGTACACCTTCGTTTCTCAAATATGATTAATATTTGGGAGGGAATTGATGTATTGGAAAGTTTCGTAAGTGATATTATATTTAAATGCAAAGTATATTAATAAATGTCACGTCGTCTTACTGTTATAGGTTCGATACGATTAGGGGGAGTTTTTTTGTTTAAATTGAATTATTTAATCTGCTAAGGTAAAATACGGCAATAAGTTCTGCCTAATGCCGTGTTATGTTAACAAATTATCCTGTCTCAAAATAAGGCAGAAAGTGGAGAACGGCTCGCCTGGACGCCAGATTCTTTATATTACCGAACGAATGGCTATAACTACGTACATCTGTACTATTTATTTTGTTACAAGAAACAGAGAAACAAACGAAGTGAGACAATGCATTATCATTTGTACATAAATATTACGTGGATTTTGTAGTTTGATATATGTTATGTACTTGTGTCCGCTACAACTTGCATTTCACTTTAATTATTATTATTAATTTCAATTTAATCTTATAAAGTGTTCCAGTATTTTATAAAGGAGACGAGCAGCCTTCTCTAGAGTATTTAAGAAAATAAAACTTTTCGATGCAAATGTAAAAGTGTTATCTTTTCTTTAGTAAAAGGGACCTTTTCCTATTAAAGTGTAGAACTTCGTTTCACAGTTAATATTTTATTTAAAGTTTTTGATAAAACTTTTCAATTTGTTAAAGTATTTGCGCCGTTACTAAAATGAGACTCGGAATTCTAAGTTTATTTAAGTTACAGTCAATAATAATTGAAACTTTTCCTCCCTTTTTAATTTATAAAACTATTTCTTCTCAACACCTGCAAAATCGAAAGTAATTTAATTTAATTAAAATGAATACACTGCTGTGCGCGGGATAGCGTGAAGCTAAAGCTGAATGACCATCGTGACGCGGTGAAACAAGTGCTGATTGCAAAACGCGATTGCGGGTTCGTTTCCCACTCAGAGGAACGTTTTTATAGGGTTCCGTACCTTCTAAGTTAGTAAGTAGTAGTAGTAGTTAAGAAGATCACTTTGTCGTCTATATGTCTGTCTGTCAAGAGATTTTTATCTCAGGGAAACTTAGAGATATCGAGTTGAAATTTAAACCATATACTCCGATCTACGGTCCCTTGATTTTCTGAGAAAACCGTATTTCTACATTTACTTGAGAAAAAATGGCCGTTCCTATCGCAAAAATAGCGTATTTCGACACTATAGAGAGGGAGTCAAAAATGAATAGAGAGTACCCTATTCATTTTTGACTCTCTCACTAGTTGACGTACAATTATGAAATTTAGCTAGCATCTACAGATAGTCCTAGTTCCTAGTTTATAGACATATTAGGAAATATAATAGGAATCTATTAGGAATTACATATCTAGAGATAATTGTATATTAGTCCTAAGTCTATTTTTATAAAAAATATAGCTATATTCGATTCACGAAGGCATGAGATAAAAGGTAAGCATGTCAATAAAAGGTTCTTTTACATGACAGGTTTGATGGAGTTATTATATTAATTAAAAAATATATATTTTAAGTATTAATTCGCTAATAACACTATAAATCGCCATAAAATTTATTATATTATAATATCTTATAATTTAAATAGAATACCAGTAAAGCGAGGAGAATTTTTTTTTACAAAATTCACAATTTTTATCTATCTTAAAATATCCAATTATTTTCGTAATATAATTTAAATATTTATATTTTCAAATTATTTAAAATTTCACACCGTATATATAGTAAATAAAAAGAAGTAATGAAGTTAAAAGAAACGAAAACAAAAAGTAGTAAGTAAAAAGAACAATAATAAAAAATAAAGATTGTTTTTATATTTAAAGCCAGGAATATTTTAACTTATAAATGTTGGCCTGCACCCGGTTTTTTTATTTTCAATTCTACTTTTTAAATATGTCATGTATATGTAAAACATCTAAAATTTAACTTCTCAAACTTCAGACACATTTTAATACTATAAAAATAAATCACATCTCGTAATTAATATTTATATTAGAACATTATTGTTCTAATATTATTAATATTAGAACATTTTGTCATCCGCCAGATTATATCCACCAATTTCAGTTATTTTCATGAATCCGTTGTTTTTGTTGTTTTTTTTTAAGTAAGAAACTTAAAAGTTTTGTTAAGTTTAAAATTATTTTCTGGTTGTTCTGTTTTTGTTATATTTTGTATTGTTTTTGTTATTTTGATATTTATATAACACATAACGTACTTTAGAACAAGAGTAAACCTGGACCAAGCAACGCTTGCACTTTGATATGAATAATAAAAGCTTTAAGCTACATGAAATTAAATTGTTACTAGCCGATGCAATAAAATTTTATAGACATATTATAATTATTATAATATTAATATAAAATACAACAGTAGAAGCTTGACAAAGCTGCATTGACCATATGATAAAAGAAGAGCAAAAGATGAAAAAAAATGTTCATTTAATAGATAATGGGTGACCGTTTCGTCATTAATGTTGGTGACAGTCCCTCAGAATCCTCCGATTTCTGACAAATAATTGAATAATAGATATATTAAGTTTTATTATCCTAATAGTTAAGTAACTTTTAGGAAAATTTGTACATTTTCATTTTATTTTTTTGCTATTCTTATTTTATACAAAGATATTTTACATATAACATTCAAGCACAACAAGCAATAATGCTGTACATAGAAAACTCCACGTTAAATAAATTAAATACAAATAAAAAAATACCATAAAGTTTGAGAATCAGATTTTTTTTGTTTACATTTTGTCTCATGCCATAATGAATCGAGTATAGTAATATAGAAAAAGTTAACACATAACACAAAATCAGTCATCTTTTGTTCTGCCATGGTTGTGTTCCTCCACGAACAGACGAACGAATCTATTACTGGCAGCAAGAATCAATGCGACTAGTAGTGTAGTGCTTAGCGACAGATTATGTTGCGAGGAAGGGTCGCCCCTTCTCCATCACGCAGGCATTAACCTGTCGGCGTGACGAATGTAAGGATTTTATGGATGGCCCCAAATCCCAGTACATTACCCCCGGCCGCGTCTTGCCTCCACGCCTCTTTGCCTCCTCCCACGGTCATAATAATCGTCTTAATTGTCAAGTATTTTCTATTATTTATGCGTTTTTTCTTTTTACTAATTAATATTGGCTCGGTTCTCTACGGACATATGGACTACTTTTTGCTATAATCTCTATATATAATAAGACAGTAAAAATATTTTGTCTGTACATTTAGTAATTTTGACTGAAATGGATAGAGGGATACTTAAAAAGACTAATAGAAAGCAAAAAGATTTTTTTTGAATTTCTTGTCTGTCTGTCTGTCTGTCTGTCTGTCTGTCTGTCTGTCTGTCTGTCGACATATTGTTGTCCGCATTTTTCTCTGAAACTACTGAACCGATTTACTTGAAAATTTCACCAATTGCTTTGTTTTAACTCAATTTAGGTTCTAAAGTTTGGTTCATCAAAATCGGTTCAATAAAAAAAAAGTTATCGTCATTTGAATGAACTCAAGGCATTAGCTTGCCAGCGAATGTTATATAGAAATCGCGCTGGTATGACCCTGGCTAAAGAATGACATTCGAAACGTCTTGATTATATGACTGTTGATAAAAATATATATTTTTGAAGCACTATTATACAATATTTTTTACAATAAAGTAAACAAGGCCAGTCGTGGCGCAGCGGCACGAGGTGTGACTGCAAAACCGACTGGTTGTGGGTTCGATCCCCACTCGAGGAGATGAAATATTTACTTAAATTTATATTTCCATTTCTTCGCTCTGATGTCGAGGTTAAGCGCGGCGTTGAGTTCTGCCACTCAACACGCAATGCCTCCAGAATTCGGCAGAAAGTGAGGAACGGAGTGTCTTAACACTAGGTTCCCTCTGCCTACCCTGCTGTGTGCGGGATACAGCGTGAAGCTGATTTATTTATTTATTTTATTTTATTATAGTTGTCAATCAATTCTGCTTAAATCAATAATCATGTATTTTAAGCGGGCGAAGCCGTGGGCGGGCCGCTAGTTGCATAATATTTGTGTTTTTAATTCAGGCGCAGTATCAGCTCTTGATGCCACGGATGTAGGTTCGAGTCCCACTCGAGTGATTTCATTATTTTAATTTTCTCGCTATTGCATAGTTCGAAAACACTATATAGGAAGTGCGTAGGGAACAGAGTTTCTACCACTATCATGCTAAGAGGGAAAAAGTGTAAAGCGAAATACTATATTTAACTATATGTATATAAATGACAGTATTTCATAATACTTTCGTTGCCTATTCTTCAGGATTTGTGTGTTTGAGTTCATATTATAAATATTAATAGAACTATGCATTAATAATTATTATTTTTCAGACGAAAGCCAATCGTGGTGTAGGAGCACAAAGTGTGTGTTACAAATTACTTTTGAAACTCTATACTTTTGTATGAATACCTCAACATATAATAAAAGGATAGAAAAGTCGATTCTATACATGAAGTATATAAAAAAAAATAGGTCAGTTAACATATCGATTATAAAAACAAAAAAAAAACCACTCAGCAAAATTCTCGTCTGTCTATGTGATTGTTTGTGCGCCAATCACACAAAAACTACCGGACAAAAATAGATATATTTTTATATGGTTATAGCCAACGGTCTGCAGATACATCTTTGTTGGGTTTCATACCGGATTCCCCAAAAAAAAATACAAATTACTTTAAATACCGATACCTACTTGACGATTTTGCATGGTACAATACAATTAAGTTTTTTACTCTAACATAAATATTATTTTAAACGACAGCATTCGTGATGTTATTAATTATAATAAAAAAATATTAGATATTGAAATAATTATATAGATGTAAACAATAAAAAGTAAAAGTATTCAAAAATTAAATGGGAAGTCGCGAGCGGGTCGCTAGTACAAAATATAATGTTTTCAATATAAATCCCTTTATTACAATATTTATAATTGCTACTGTGGTACAAAATTATTAGTTAGTTCGCCATTTAAAGGGCCTGGCGTAAGTCCCTATAAGCTCCCTGTCTCATACTTAAACACGAAATAATTAATTTACCAAAGTTAATTTAAAGCTTGCAAATAATTACAAAAATTAAATAAAGGCCCGCCTTTTCTATTTACTATCTCTTTTTACTCTAAGCCACGACGACTTATAACTATAACACATTCTGTTTTTGAATTATTTAGTATTATTCTGAATTATTCAGTAGCGGTAGCAATTTAATACTGCACTTTATGAGTGATAAAATAAAAAATAAATTATACTTTCGAGTGGGAACCGTCCGACACTGGGCATCTGCGTTACGTGTTCGTCTCCTGCTAGTGTTCACTATAGTTTGCACTTTCCTAAACAAAAATAGAATACTATTTGAAAGCTGGCATATTTGCTAAACCTCGAAATACCAGAAGTGACTTAAGTGATACCAGACAAGAGCTCTCAGAATAGCGCAATGATTGCGGACCGCCTCCGCACTCAGCGCGCGGAATGTGAGGGAACTTTACGTGGAAAATGGATTATATACCGTAGAGCTTTTTGTTTTTGTGTCGCGACTGGCCTCAACTCTGCCGTCATAATAAAAAAGGCACTCTTATCATTTTCTTATCTATATGTATTCGGCATCAGGAAAAAAGATCTATCTACCTAATTGTTTATGCATTGTTAGTATTAATAAAACCGAGATATCACAAGCCCAAAAAGGGCACAACTGCTCCACATTGCAAGTTTCAGTACGGGAAAAGGGCACATTGTGTGATACTACTTTTATTCAGCTGTATATATTAAATATATTTTATTGAAAAGGCGTAATTGGCGTATGTTAAGTATAAAAGGCGTATACCTTACATTAAAAAACAGTTAATTAAAATGATCTGACAAGGAAGAAGTGTGCAGGGTATTACGGCAGTTACGCCTCTCGGTCCGACGTCCTGGTGAGGTTGTTTTGTAGTTTATTTCTATACTTATACCATCGTTACTTAATATACGACGATGTTCATTTAATGTGTCAGTGTATTTAACAATAGAAGTTGTTGTTAAAAACTTTTTGGTATGGCGAAAATAAACACCTAAATTTTTAATAATAATATATTATTAAAAATTTAGGTTTTGATTTTAGTGAGTCGCTATGACCGTGTTTTTTAAGCATTGTACTGCATATTTTTATGTTGAAGCTTTTTATATGGCAAATTAATAGTACATTTTTGGGGGAAATGTCTGTCTTTTAGCTAAGTTAGCATTATTTTAATAATAATTTATTATATTATAATAACTTAATTTGTTTCTTTATACTTTTCTTTTATCTCGCATTATAACTTCGTAGCTATAAATGTCGAGAATGTTGAAAAACATACGTTTTTATACAAATACTAAAAAGCTCAGCTAGCTAGTGATTATACTATTTGTTAGCCTTCGCCTGAACCTTCGCCTTTATATACTCTGTATATGTTGTAAAACATAGGAAACCTTACCTCAACGAGAGCCAAGCGATATAAAAGGGTTAGTATATTGGTACTGAACCCCTTCATTGCGCTCGGCTCTGTTTGCCTGCCACAATAATTCTATGTAGTTACTAAATTAATATCATGCATTCGGAATGAAATGTTCAATATCAAATATAATTCCACAGAGACCGTATTCGATTATGCCAATAGATGCGCCGCGTTGTAGTCCTGTAGGCAGTGTGTAAACCTAATCGCGAGTGGCTCAGCATCGCAGTAGGTGTACAGTGGCTGGCATTACCCTAATTAAACATTAGATTTTAGTGAAACTGACTAAAGTACTCTAGAGTATTTAATTGTGGCACTTCACAGCTCATGGCGTTGTTTTGCTCTATTATAGCTGGAAGTGCGAACATTGTACTCGACAGTGTGCCGTTGAGGTAATGCACTTTTACCTGCATCTGGCTTCCTGCGGATTTAAGGAAAGAGAGTTATAAATGGTAAATTTAGAGTGTTTTGTAGTTACACATATTTTCCCTTTTGTATAGCAAAGCTGTTTGGGTGTTGTCCCTAATTATTATAATTCGCGCAGGAAATATATTTTCGAAATAGTATTACGAAAGCGACAAACCTGCGAGCGCGACTGTTGTGGCTTCGATTCCCACTCGCGGGAATAAATTATTTATATTTCTTCGTTCTGGTAAGAAGTCAAAGTTTTGAGTTCCGCCAATAAATACACAATGTCCCGAAAATTGGGCGGTGAGTGAGGAACTGAGTGTCTTAACACTAGGTTCCCCTTATCTACCCTGATATAATATGCGGAACTTACCAAAAAGTTAAAATTAAAAACATCACGTAAATAATTTTCTTTACCGCATCCATCCTCGTTCAAAACATCGGCAACATTTCGTTCAAACTTAATTTACGACTGTATTCGCGCCAATATTCAGCATATTCAGAGTAATTAGTTGGCAATATCATAATAATGTAGCGTAGCTATTAGGTAGTAGGTAGTAGGTACTAGGTAGTAGGTAGTAGGTAGTAGGTAGTAGGTAGTAGGTAGTAGGTACGGTGTTCACGTTCGTATTGTAGCGTTATTGAATTATCCGTATTGTAGCCTCGTGCGAGGGAATTTAATATTCAATTTTAATTATATTCGTTTATATATGATATATTTGGCTCAGATTAAGCGAATTTGAGTACGTCGCGGCGGCTGACGGTGAGCGATTGCGGGTTCGATTCCCACTTGAGGGGATTAGTTATTTTTATTGTTCACCTACTTGCTACCTATGTATGCAACAACGCTCGGGTAGTGGGTAGATATCATCATAAATTTAAACATTGTATTTAAAAACATAATCGTTGTATGTAATCTTAACAGTACCAAGAAACATCACGTTTTGTCCAGAATATACCAGAGTAGGCAGAGGAAACGTTAGTGTTTATTCATATCGTTCTCCTCTTTTCGCTAAAATTGAGACAATGCTTATTGAGTGACGGAAGTCAACGCCGCGCTTTGTTTCCAATAGAGGATGAAAATAATTCGAATGGGGATCGAGCCTGGAGATCTACGTTCTCCCTGCATACTCTGCAACAAGCGGAGCAAAAAGTGAAGCTAAAAAAATGTTAGCACCGATTCTATATATCTAGGATTATATTTAGAAAAAATACACGTATATTTCTCTCTCGGTGTTAATTTACTGAAAAAATGAAAATGAGGTAAATTACAGGTACAAATACGTCTCCCGCGGCCTTACTGTCGAAATGATCCCACTTCCGCTCCCCGCGCCATGTCTGTAGACATAGCCATAGCTCGCTGGAGTCCTTTTAAGTCTTCTACGGTCGCGTAAAAAGAGAGTTTCTTTTACAATATTTATTGAATTATGTTCTTATATCTATAACTAGCGGCCCGCCCACGGCTTCGCCCGCTTAAAATACATGATTATTTAATAAGCAGAATTGATTGACAACTATAATAAAATAAATAAATAAATCAGCTTCACGCTGTATTCCGCACACAGCAGAGTAGGCAGAGGGAACCTAGTGTTAAGACACTCCGTTCCCCACTTTCTGCCGAATTCTGGAGGCATTGCGTGTTGAGTGGCAGAACTCAACGCCGCGCTTAACCTTGACACCAGAGCGAAGAAATGGAAATATAAATTTAAGTTAATATTTCATCTCCTCGAGTGGGGATCGAACCCACAACCAGTCGGTTTTACAGTCACACTTCTTGCCGCTGCGCCACGACTGGCCTTGTTTACTTTATTGTATAAAATATTGTATAATAGTGCTTCAAAAATATATATTTTTATCAACAGTCTTATAATCAAGACGTTTCGAATGTCATTCTTTAGCCAGGAATCTTACCAGCGCTATTACTATATAACATTCGCAGGCAAATGACGATAACTTTTTTTTTAATGAACCGATTTTGATGAACCAAACTTTAGTACCTAAGTTGAGTTAAAACAAAGCCATTGGTGAAACTTTTAAGTTAATCGGTTCAATACTTTCAGAGAAAAATGCGGACAAAAATATGTCGACAGACAGACAGACAGACAAGAAATTCAAAAAAAATCTTTTTGGTTTCTATTATTTTTTTTAAGTGTCCCTCTATCCATTTCAGTCAAAATTACTAAATGTACAGACAAAATATTTTTACTGTCTTATTATATATAGAGAAAAAGAGAAAATATTATATAATAATAGTGCTTCAAAAATATATATTTTTATCAACAATCATATAACCCAGACGTTTCGAACGTCATTCTTTAGCCAGGGTCATACCAGCGCGATTTCTATATAACATTCGCTGGCAAGCTAATGCCTTGAGTTCATTCAAATGACGATAACTTTTTTTTTAATGAACCGATTTTGATGAACCAAACTTTAGAACCTAAATTGAGTTAAAACAAAGCAATTGGTGAAATTTTCAAGTAAATCGGTTCAGTAGTTTCAGAGAAAAATGTGGACAACAATATGTCGACAGACAGACAGACAGACAGACAGACAGACAGACAGACAGACAGACAGACAAGAAATTCAAAAAAAATCTTTTTGCTTTCTATTAGTCTTTTTAAGTGTCCCTCTATCCATTTCAGTCAAAATTACTAAATGTACAGACAAAATATTTTTACTGTCTTATTATATATAGAGATGACATATATTTTTTTTATTTTTCTGGTGACGCTAAATTTATATTATCTATGTTAATATTATAGAGCTGAACATTTGGTTAAACGCGCTAATACGAGGAGTCACATTGGAACTGTTCCTATTTAGAGGAAGACTGCAGGCTACAATGATTCCTCCGGGCGGGAGTCCAATTCTTTGTTATGTCTACGTACGAGGGCACGCAGTTAAGCCCGTATCCGTAAAGTAATGCGGGTTAGTAAATGTATAATAATGTAGTTGAAGCGGAAGAAAATAACTTAAGAGAGTCACGTTCGTATGTACTACTACTATACGGTAAAGTATCTTTTTAATTGGTATACTCAAAAAATATGATTCGATTTACTGACTAGTCAAATATTTTTTTATTACAATTTTAATTTAGTATGTATTGTCAAAATAAACCCTTAGAAACAAACGTTTTATTTTCATTCAAACTCACTCGTTCTCTTGAACTTAGTCTTCTAAATCGTTGTTCAAATCGTTTTTATTAATATAGAATCTTGAAATTAAATTATTTATATATTCGTAATATACTAAATTACATTTATTATATGTCAATAGCATTTTGATTCCATATTCTGCTATTCAAACGGCTGTGGCGTGGAGGAGCGGGAGCATGCATGAGCAGTCCCGTCACGCGCCTGTCAGGGGGAAGTCATTTCAAGTACAAATGTTAAACATACTGAATATCTTCTTCCTAACGCGATTTACTTGAAAATACGAGATAAACTGATAAGGGTCTTGGGAGGCGAAGCGTTGAATATTTTTAAGTAGGAAGCTAGTTGATATGAGTTGATCATCTATGCCACGCTTTGTCTAGTCACTAGAGCGAAGAAATGAAAATAAATTCATTGCCTTGAACCGAACCCACACCACTTGTGTTTAGTCAGATACAGATGTAACATCCGAACACGCCTGCGACGCCGTATATTTTCAAAAGTTTTGTTACTTATACGGCAATCTTTAAGATTACTTTAAGCAACATTTTAACAATATTTTTCATATTATATTTCTTGTATACGCAGCTTAAAATGTGAAGCTTTAAGTTCATCTCCCCCCTACGTGGCCGTAGAGAAGTCCTAAAACTTTTACATTCTCGTAATGTAATTTAAACTTTTAAAGTACTTTATTGAAGTCAGTCGACCTTTTTAACTTGTTTAACCACCGTGTTAAGCTTTCAAGTTGTTCTAATTGTATGTTTGCATAATATTGAGTATATAGAGGGAAGATGTTGCGTCTGACATAACTGACACTTGAATGTTGCACTGACCGCTTACGAGATGACTAATAAGAGGAATGTGATGGTTCATGTATGCTGACGTAGGTTCAAATATAACTCTTAAGATGAAGAGGAAATTTAAATTTATAATAAATATTTCTTGGATCTGATTACATTATACACTATTAAATATTTAGTTAAGATCTTTACTGAAATCACACAGAATGTCGTAAAGATGAGTAAAAAGCAAAAGTTATGTTCACTTGATGTTATAATATGAAATAATCTATTTTTTATTAACTTTACGCTGTATCCCGCATATAGCAGAGTGAACCTAGTGACGAGACCCTCCGTTCCCCACTCTCCACCCAATTTTGGAGACTTTCGCTCTGGTGTCGAAGACAAGCGCGGCGTTTAGTTCTGCTACTCAACACGCAATGCCTCAAGAATTCGGTAGCCCACATTCTACCGAACGGAGTGACTTAATATTAGGTTCCCTCTGCCGACTCTGCTGTGTGCGGGATACAGCGTGAAGCTAATTATTATAAACCAATCAGAATAGTGAGAACACAAGTTGTAACTGATATTCCAAACTCCTTTGAAAATATTATTTAATAAATAATGCCTTGGCTCGTGATGTATCTAGTGGGTAGAACCGTTAATAGTTGCGATCGTGAAGAACCCAAAATCTTTTAGAGACTCAGAGGTAACAGTATTAAGAATTTTATATTATGCCATTAGAAGGTATCGCGTTAATAAGATATTTGACATCAGAAGGTGTTCTTGTGTCAGTTATTTAGATAACTGGAAACTCGACAATATGACATTGTCATAACTCAAAGCTCGTCCGAAGATAAGCCAAGAGCGCGTCCTATCTTCCTCTCCACTATAACTGCGAACTAGTTATAATAAAAGGTAGAAAGAGTACGGGCACCGCCCCGCCCCTACACCGTGAATTCCGACCAGACCGCAGCTTTACAGTCATCGTTGAACCCTCCGAGACGTTTGTGTGTGATCTTTCCGAAGGTACTTGTTACGCTTGTTTATATTAAGATTGTATTAGAATAGTGATTCGTGATGTTGATTGATTTGTGAGATCAATATAAGTCGTTGGAACGAACGCACTACCGCAAGGCGGCCGATATGTTAAATAAACGCACGGCACACACCCCACAGTCGTGTCTCGAACCGTAGGCGGACACTACTACATACACCAGAGTTCCAGGACATAAAATAGCACCACATACCCGTATGAGACAGGCGAACACTACTACATACACCGGAGCTGAGACATAAAATAGCATCACACACCTACTAGTCGTATACCAAGTCGTAGAAGTGGTATAAAATATATCAGTGACCAACGCCATACAAGCATAGCTTACGTATCGCGAGCGTACTGCGAGACGGCATCAGCCACGACATAGTTAATGTCGCTATAACAGTTCGCATAAGCCCATCACGTCAGCCTTCGCGACGTCAAGCAACATTCAATATTATAATAAGGGTCAAAGATAACTTTGAACCACAATATG
Source organism: Heliconius himera (assembly GCA_021202915.1). Classification (NCBI taxonomy): domain Eukaryota; kingdom Metazoa; phylum Arthropoda; class Insecta; order Lepidoptera; family Nymphalidae; genus Heliconius; species Heliconius himera. The sequence goes on from JAJHJA010001035.1 coordinate 114,483, forward strand.
TGTCGCTCCTACACATATATTGCCTTTATAAGAAATTCGATCCTAAAAGATCGTGCCATCATAGACTTCGAATTATCATATTATATTCATTATACATTTGGTACGAATCTTTATGTGCATCATATATATTAGCACCGTAGTACTTAAGAGTTCGACTCGACCGCTGCCTTCTGAGTTCTGCACCCACCTATATAGACGGAACGACGGTCGCGATTAAAAATATATAGTTTGTATTATTCATATTTAACTATGTTATTTATGTATATTGCCATGCATATTTTATTTTATTTCTTTATTTATTTTTAACTTATACCCAAGGTACATACTGTTACAAAGTGAGAGCGGCGCAGACTAATGGGCACTCACGGATATCAAGAGTCACCCACGCGGCGCGGCTCCGAGTGGGATCCCCAAACGAGGATATTATCAGAGGAACGTAGTGACCTAACACTAGGTTTCCTTTACTTATATAGGAATAAACGTGAACTCGCTTTGTTTTACTCCTATGCTATAATAGAGATCGTTCAGGGTAACGTCATCTAATTTTATAAAATGAATAACAACTTGTATATAATAACATTTGTTCTAAGTCGACGGAGCGTTGTGTACAAACAAAGAGATCTAATTCGTTATATTTATGTATATAATACAAATAAATTTATTTGTATTTCGTTCATAATAATGTGGAGTTTTTATATAGGTATGCTTATATAGAATACTCGTATAGTCAGTATCAGTCGCTTAAATGAATAATGAGGATTTCATAGGACTGAGAATAGTATCGAGGAAACAGGAAATGTGCAGAGCACTACTCTCTGCACTCCTTAGGCTATAGGGCGTTGTCTGTCCGTCGCCCAGTGACTACTTTAAATTAAGCTGAATAGGATTCGTTAACTATACTTTACGTGTAGTAGAGTTGCTGTCGCCACACTTTAATTAGTAAATTCAGATAAAAATATTCACTCGTATTATGTTTAGACACAAGTCTCTCCGTCCTTTATTATCCTTGGTAAGAAGTTATAGCGTTTTGTGATTGATTCGACTATTTTTTATTTAAGTCTATAAAAAACTAAGTAGGTTTCACCCGACTTTACAATAGAATGCTGTCAATTATTAAATTAATACTATTAGAATTGGTTAATATTTGAGTATAATGGTACATTTAGGCTTCCGAGAATATGTGTTTAATATCTTTAGTTTATATATATATATATATATTTGTCTGTTTATTTGTCGGAAATTAAAAGAAATATTAAGAAGATTTTAGGGTTCCGTACTTCAAAATGAAAAAAATTGCAAAAAATTGAAACTAATATCATAGATTCAGATGTAACCACGCTAAGACACTTCCGTTTCCCAGTTTCGACCGTATTGTTGTGGCATTGCGTGTTGAGAAAAGAGATTAAATCAGATGTATTCCAACTTAGAAAACAATTATAGTGTTAATCAAAATTAGTTTTGTAATTTAAGATATGGGTATCCACTCATTTCTGAAGAAGACATCTATAATACAAGTACTAAGTAATGTATAGATATTTTAAATCGGTTTATTTTTATTATCGTTTCATATAACAATTACGTCGAATGGAATTGAATCCGTAACCATAGCATGTGCACATAAACACTTTCACTTTGCTTTCCAATATATTAATATAAGAAAAAACTGTATTTCTGTTTTAACGTTTAAGGTAAGATACCAAAAGCGCTGAATTTCGTTTACACAACGCTGAAGCTATTTGTCGATACTGTAGAGGTAGAGTACACTCGAACTCTACGTGGAGCTAATATTACTGGACGTTCTACAAAATGCTCTACAATATTACGTCTCTAGATATTAACTACACTATGAACTATATCTCGGACAACGGTTGAGTAAAATAAATTGGAAATGGTTAGTTTTAGCTTAACGCTGAATCCCGCAAAGAGCAGGGCAGGCAGGGGAAACCTAGTGTTAAGACACTCCGTTACTCTGTTTTTTTCTAATTTTTGAGACTTGTGTGTTGAGCGGCGGGAGGCAACGCCCCGCTTTGTTTTATTGACAGAGCGAGGAAATGAAAACATCTGAAAATGGAAACAGAACCCACAACCGTTACATTTACAATCCGTCGATATGCCCCTACGGCACGATGGCCTCTTACATATTACATTTATAGAATACGAGTGTACCTACATATTATTTATATTATGGAAGTTTCTCAAAGTAAGTGCTTACATAATAAACATAATGTATCGAGTATCGAGGTGGGGACGAGTAACTTCAAGGAGCCCCCTGTTTGTTGCCGCCGCGGGCTGTTGTATTTAAATTTTAGTTTACGGAACAAACTTAAACCTGAGTAACAAAAGTGACGTAAGACGTGAAATAACATTTGTTAATTCCTAAATACCTATTCGTCTTTAGAATAACACTGAGCACCGTCTGCCTGTTCTACTGCGCGAAAAAGCGTGAAATTTTCTCGAGTGGGGACCGAATCCAGGGCTTCCTCAACGCGCTTACACTTAGACTTACTAAGCCGCATAAGTATAATATCAATAAATAGGATTTACATATAATTATAAAAAAATAAATTTGACTCCAATTCTTATGAAATTACCGATATTTTCAACGATAGTAAATATATTATAACAGAGTCCCGTATGTATAGACATACAGTAGTATATTGTACGCGAGAATCATATAGCAAGTTAAGTTCATAATAAAAAGCTATTTTATTAATCAGCGATGGATCCAACGTTCGTTACGTTTCAATGTGTACCTCATGCACAAAGTATAAAATATAACGACAAGGTTACCTTGCCATATAGTATTTTGATTCCCGATTGAGGATTTATTAATTAATTCGCAGTGAGACGGCGTCTGACAGTAAGCACGACGTTTGTTTGTTTGTTCGGTAGATGAAGTGCGGTGTTGAGTTCCGCCACTCTTCCGTCAATATGAAATAGGGGACGGAGTGTCTTATCATTTGATCACTCTGCCTACCGGTTTTACGGATAATAGTGTAAAGCTGCTTTTTGAACTTTTTGGCCACCCAGTTTCTGCCTAGTATTCGGAACATTGGTCGCACGCAGCCGACACTGGTCGCGTTTTGTCTAGTTACTAGGGCAAAAAAACAAAAAACTCACTCTCTCGAGAGGGACTCGACTCCACAACCATCTCATTAACCAGACGCTGGCCCACAGCGGCATTGAGTTATGTTCGTGTATTATAACTACTACTACTATTAATACCTTGTATTAGATTATCGTAAAGTATAAAAATTCTAACCGCTTAAAAAAAGTTTACATTAACTTACAATTAGAAACAAAGTAGGTACAAAAATAACGAAAGAACATAAACAGTACATTCCGAAGCTTAAAATAAAAATTATAAATTATTATGTTTTAATGAATACAATAGTGTTTTCACAAATATTTTCAGCAACTTTGCCCAACAAAGGAGCCCGGCGTCCAGCGCGCCGCGCCCGCCCGCGCCGCGACGCCGCGCCGCGCCGCACGTATTGTACGTATTGTCGCATTGAAATGGACGAATTCAATTAAAAAGATTCACTTTAAACGAATTATGGAGATGTGTACCCGAACGTGGGAGAAACAAATACACTTGTCGATCGAACGTCGAGTCCTTGTTGATTGTTCCTCGACGTTAATGCTAATTGATTTGTTACGTTATATTTTGTTGGGGTTCTAGGTACAAATACAGTCGAATATACATATTCGACTGTATTTGTATTTTCTTGTATTTTCGAAATATAACAAAACGTACACGTTTTGTTATATTTCCACGTCCATTGCATACGAAATGAACGGTGTGAACCTGGTAATACCTCCGCGATCTATCTATGTTGGCACAATAAGAGATATCCATGGGCGTATCTTTATATTTACCGGCTGCCTTACCTAGCCTTTAATATTTACATGAGTTCTTAATATTGTGGTGTGAAATTTAAATATTATATTATGTTTACAGTTGTATTTATTAGCAGATATAATTATAGACCCCCGGCCCATTCTTACGCCTAATGAGCCTACAACGCCTGACACCGCAATTTGTAGAACTACTAAGAAAAACACCCTTTTCTCCAGAAGGGAATCGAACAACCACAGTCAAAGGTTTGCCAACTGCGCCATTAACTTCAAATAAGTTCAATTTAAACGTAGTTTTTGCATTTCCAATCTTGTTTATTTTCTCGATCTGTCCTTTTACGTAATGTCATTGGATCCACTCTTAGTTTACGCTAAATTGGCTCAGTCAAGGTATTTTCAAAGACCAACTCTGGTCTGACCTCCTTTTATACTAATATTCAATAGCTTAATGTAGTGCGACTTTGCAAAATTATATATTTTCTATTTTATTTACAATCAGTAAATAAATGAGATTGTAATCAACAACATTAAATTAAAATAAAATCTTATTTTTTTTAATCTACAGGTATATTAAGGTATATAAGGTAAGGTATATAATCTACAGGTATATTAAGAAAGCTATCAAAAACTTATAACGAATAGTTAAAGTCACGTCATAAAAATCAAATTCAAATAATTTTATTCAAAATAAGAAGTTACATGCTTCATTTTTTGAACGTCAAATACTTTACCACCATTTCGCTAAAGTTAATGCGTCAGACCTGAGAAGAACCGGCGCAAGAAACGAGGCGGGACTTATTTTTTATAAATCAATTTTATACAAATACATATTTAATTATCTGTGAAAATTATATCTAAGAAACAGACTGGAGCGACCTAGGCGTGTCATCATTTATAAAATCATTAATTTGGTAATAACCTTTAACACACAAACGTCGCTTCACAATTTTTTAAATTCATGATATAGAAAATTTTGTTCGTCGACGTTTTCTGGGATTCTATTGTAAAAGCGTACACAATGACCTATTAAAGAATAGCGGATTCGACGCAACCGAGTTACAGCACCAAGATTAAGTTTATTCCTGGTGTTAATATTATGAAAATCACCAACTTTGGTAAAATCATTAATGTTTTTTTTTTAACATAGATAACATTTTGAAAAATTATATTGAGATGCAACTGTCAATATATTAATTTCTTTAACTTTTGCCTTAAAAAGTAATTAGTTATAGATTGCACGAATAGCTCGCTTCTGCAGGACAAATATCGGTTGAATACCGGCAGCATTACCCCAAAGTAAAATCCCATAAGACATAATACTATGGAAGTAGCTGAAGTAAACAAGTCGAGCCGTTTCTACGTCAGTTAATTATCTGATTTAGCTAGCTGAGTCTTTTCGCCAATCCATCAATATGGGGTCCCCGCTGTAATTTGTAGTCTATGGTGATACCGAGAAATAGAATCGACAGGATCCACGGGTTCTCCATTCAAGAGTACATCGACTTTAACAATTTTCGTGTTAGGTGTCCTAGAAATAATACATTTAGTTTTTTTACTATTCAATAGTAAGTTATTAGCACTGAACCAATGTACTACTTTCGAGAGAGCATTATTTACATCGTCGTATACGATTTTAATCGTCGTCTTTTAATTTTAAAAATCAATGAAGTGTCATAAGCAAACAATATATATATATATATACCCCCATGCTGATTACTGAACCAGGAGATTTCTTGCCAGTCACATCAATCCTCTGAACTCAAATATATAGTTATAGTTCATGCTGTATCCCGCATAAAGCAGGGGCAGACAGAACCTGAAGTTAAGATGTTCTGTTCTCCATTTTCCGCCCAATTTTCGAGACATTGCATGTTGAGTGGCGGTCTCAACGTCGCGCTTTGTTATTGAAGCGAGGAGAAGGAAACAGTTAATTCCCCTCAGTGGGAATCGAGCGCACAACCATCGTGTTCGCAGTCAGAGGCTGTGCCGCAGAGCTACGACGGTCTCAAATCCTCTCCATATTGGGGAAAGTGTTGTTTCCCATAACACTTCGGCTGAGTAGCTCCCCCTAGGAGTCTAATTTAGCTTCAGCTTAGAGGACTACTACGAGTCCTTCCAGAGATCAGTTCCAATTTGTATCTTCCTCTATAATAACATCAGGTTTACAGTAACGCGGTTTTACTCGAAGTACTTTGTACAAGATAAATCATTCTTAACAAAATTCTTTTAACAGATAATCAATATATTTTGTATAAACAAAATATCATTCGGTATTAAATTATTAAAATATTGAAAAGCAGACGTTACCAATTTAAATAAATGATATCAAAGTCTTTACCTCAACGAGATTTATCTCGATCGTGAGAAGTCACGAATTTTGTATTTTGCCTTTTGATAATGACGGAGCTATGTAATTATATACAAATCATGAGTTGAATAGAAATATCTTTTGGCATCTGGCTCTAAGCTACGCTTGTACTACGTGTATATGTATATACGAGTACATATATGTTTACACATTGATATGTTTTTTATGCTTCCAGCTGTATTCTGCAAACAGCAGGGTAGACAGAGGAAACCAAGTGTACTACGTTCCCCACTTTCCGCTTAATTTTCGAAACAATTCGTCTTAAGTGGTGGAACTCAACGCCGCACTTTGTTTTGTTACTAAGGCGAAGAAATAAAAATAATTCATTCCCCAATGTGAGAATCGAACCCACAATCGTCGCATTTACAGTAACACACTGTGCCTTTGCGCCACGACAGCCTCTGTAAAAAAATAATATGTCTGTTCATTACGAGTATTTTATACCTTGTGAGATTTGTATCGGTTGAAGTACATAACGGTACATAAGCACGACCTGAATCAGTGTGTCCTCAAGAAATAAAAGATAAAGTCCACGGAGACGCTTGTCGGCCTTATAGTTTGTTGTAAAGTAGAAAAAAAATGATTCCACAGTATTGACCATACTTGCATTAACATTATACCAGATAGCGGCTGTGAGGTCGGTCCCCACTCGGGGGAATAATTGTATTTTATTTTCTTATTATTATTTTTCTTATTATATTTTCTTTTTTTTCTTGCTCTGATAAACCAAAGTACGGTTGAGTTACTCCTCGCATTATGCCATGTCTCTTCAGATGGAAAGTGGATACTCTCTTACCCTACTATATAAGAAATAGGTTGAAGCTAAAAGGAAAATGATTCTGCCTTTCATAATGTTGGAGCTTTATAATAAGAAGACATTGCACCAAAAAGATTAACATTTATCCAATCTAACGTGAGTGTTGACGTAAGAGACATTAGCAGATTGCATGGAACTATGAAATGTAATTCGAACTGAAATAATTATATAAACCTGTGTAATTAATTATCGCCTAAGTAGAGCCTAGCGTGTTGTTCTCTTTAAGCGAATATTATTATTCTTTAGCTATAGTATTAATTATCACGCATTTTTATAAAAATATTAATAAAAATCTACAAAAATCATTAAATGAGTTAGCTTAGTTTAGTTTCCACTGTTACTATTGGTAAAAAAATCATCTTTTCTGGGGCGTAAAATGCTTAAAGAAGTGTACCAGAACTAGGTTCCCGTGACCACGGACTACTGCAAAGTGTTCGAAACTAACTAATTTTAAACTTATATAAAATCGATAGATTTTGTCGATAGCTAACGATTAAAAATTAAACTAACATCGCAGCTTCCCCGAGTCTAAAGTTATATTAACTGCATATCTTCATATGGAGGAAAATAACCTCAAAATGGCGTCGCTTCCCCCTCCACCACGTGCCGTGCGTCACTGTTCTCGTTTATTGAAATGAATTATTTGATTATTTAGCTTTCCAATGGTATTTTATTTCAGACGAGTTTCCTTTCAATAAGAGCTGTGCCTATAAGTAACTGCCTCTATTTACACAATTCTATCGCCTTTATATTCTTTTTATTACAATTATTACCAATATTATAATTCTTTCCCCCGGGGAGAGATCGAATCTTCAATTGTCGTATTAATCGTCGGTGTCAAGCTAATGCTACAACAACCTTACTACAATATCGAATCGAAGCCTGTTTGTTTGGTTCGGCACCGACTTCAAAACTATAAAATCTTTTTTTAATTAAAGTCGAGAGAATTAAAGATGGAGAGGATAGATTCGAAACTACAAGGCCAAATTGTATCTCCGGTTTTATTATTATTAGGTTTTTGGAATGCCTGCGTATGGTAACAAAATTATAAAGGTCGTTTTTATGTCAAAATATATATATATATTTTTTTTCCATAATGTAAAAAAAAAGATTTTTTTCTTTCTTACCTTTTCTGATAAAACAGTATTACAAAATCTTCACGCACCACTACAAAACATTTCTAAATACGTTAAACAATAAACAAACACCGTATCGCAGTCGTGACCTGTAAAGGGGATTCCATTAGAAAATTAAAGCAGTCGTGTAACAATCGCGTATAAATCAGAGCGGCTCTTTATCGTTTTTTTAATGAATACAAATCGTATTCGGGTTATATACACACACACACACACACACACATACACACAAACACACACACAAGTTAGTACGAAAAAAAACAGTAAAAAGCTAGCGTTATAGTTACTTTGGATTTTGATTTTAATTTTTTCTTTCAACATTTTATCTATATTATGTAACAAATACGCAGAGAGAATCTTAATTATATAGAACATGATATACGAGTATTTTTAAACATCGCGTACATTATAAACTTCAGAGTCAGAATAAAGATACAATATTACCGGCGCTACTAAGCCGTTAGTTATTGCTACTTCTTCCTTAAAATAATTAAAAATTGTCAGTTATTAAAAAAAAAATTAAGCACAAAAATAGATTTCTTTTGGTTAATAAAAACAATATTATGCATTTTAATGTAACACACAGACACACAAACAGACCTCCATCTGAGAACATCCTTTGGTAGATCTCGTCACAGTCTGTGGGAGCGGAATAATACAGTATGTATAAATATAATATATTCAGTTTAGATTGACTAATTAATTAATGATTATGAGACCGCCGTGGCGCGGCAGCTCAGGGTCTCTATAAACATGACGGTTGTGGGTTTAATTTACACTCGGAGGCTTGTATTTGTGGCGAAGACAAAGTACGGTGTTGAGTTCCACCACTCAACACCTAATGTTTTGAAAAATTGGGTGAAAATTGAGGAATAGATCGTCTTAGCGCTAAGTTTCCTATACTGCTATATGCGTTATCTGCTATATACGATCAGGTTTAAATTATTATCATTTCCTCCATCTGGGCAATATATCGAAGATCAGAGCAGTGTGTGTCTTAGTACTACCACGGAAATGCCATCAGTGCTGTCAGCTGCGTCTAGATGGCGACAATTGGCACGTTTGAAAGTTGCAATCAGCTTCAGCTTCACGCTGTATCTCGCACACAGCAGGGTAGGCAGAGGGAACCTAGTGTTAAGACACTCCATTCCCCACTTTCCGCCGAAATCTGCAGATATTGCGTGTTGAGTGGCGGAACTCAATGCCACGCTTTGCCTGTACACCAGAGTGAAGAAACGAAAATAGAAATTTAAATAAATATTTCATGTCCTCGAATGAGGATGGAACCCACAACCAATGTATTTTGCGGTCACACTTTGTGCCTCTGCGCCACGACTGGCCTCGATCATTCTAAAGAAGAAATAAACATTTGATATGTCGATATTTTTATTTTCTTAGACCTCAATACTGCACCCGTTGCCAAGTCAGCCACAAACATTTTTAGTGACTTAACTAAACACCGTACTTTGTGTAAAGATAAATGCAACCTTAAATAGGATTCGATTCCACAGCCATCGCATATTTTAGACATCAAAGTATATGGGTTCATATAAATAAATGACAGACAGAATACGTATAAAAGATTCCAAGCTATGAAGTAATTAGCAATATAAAACACATCGACCTAGATCCCGAGTACGCTTTGTTGGCACAAGTTCAACTGGCCCAAGTGTGACCACGTGTGCTCACGTGTGCTCACGTGTGCTCACGTGTGCTCACGTGTGCACACGGGTCGCCCTCACTGCGCTGTACAGTTGTACACTGACAGTATAGCGCTATGCAACCCCTATAGTCCTACGACGCGTAACCACTAAGTACGCAAAGTAGTAAACTATTGGTGGAATAGATTTTTTTATTTAGAGAAGCCTTTTTTATTGAAGATTTTTACTAAAGATGTAAAGCTTAACGTGAATTGAAGGTAAGTCTAGGTTCCATAGCTATGTAACTTAAGTAATTCTGTCCCTTATCCAGTAATCAATTACACATTTTATAAAATGTAAAAGTTAACTGATAATATCATAACATAACGTACCCTGAGTGGGATTCCAGCTCATTATCCAGGTCAAGCAAGTGCTGTCTTAACGACAACGCAGCAATACATATCGTAAAAGCTTGGTTACTAAACAAAAGAAAAGATCTTAATTGTAATTTGTTTGAAACAACAAAGCAAGCTTTATGAAGAACTAGCGTGTATGTAAGATTTTATTTCTCATATTAATTTCATGGAATGGAATAACTGGAGGGAAATAACTAAGTAATTGGGAAAAGTAAAGGAATTTTAAATCTAAAAGTACAGTTTATATTCGCTTCACGCTGTATCCCGCATACCGTAGGGTAGGTAGTAGCGTGTTAAGACACTTCGTCTCCCGGGTATTTTCCCGCCTAATTTTCGAGACATTGCGTGTTGTGTTGCTGAACTACTAGCGCTTCGCCTAACAGCTTTTTACTAGAGCGAGAAAATTAACATAATTCGCACTGGAACAGTAAATAGTACGGAAATAAAAAAAAATAAGCTCAAAAAACTACACTAAAATTTTAAAGCTAAACGCAAAACTCGTTCGAATTTTTCATTTATTTAGACAATGACGTATTCCATAGTTATAGTGGGTTTATCGGTTTTACAAATTGCCTTTCGAGCGCTAATAATTTAAAACACGCTCATTCGGTTCAATAAATACAAATATGGATGGAGACCGTCGCGGCGCAGTGGCACTGCTTGTGCAGTGTGCGTCACGAGGCAAAGCGCGGCGTTGTGCCACTCGCAATGCACGCTGTGCATAATATGCTATGTTTACTATAATCGAACCCACAATCTGTCGCGTTTACAGGCGCACGTTTGTGCCCCGCGCCACGACCGGTCTCCCACGGGATTCTGGGGGATTGTTTAGGACACGTGACACGATCCAAGTGGACTATGTCTGTTAACATGATGTATACTATAGTTGCTCATAGCCTTCTTCGACAAAAATACTATCCTACACAAAAATATTTCTTCAATGAAGACCAGTAGTTTTTGAGATTAGCGCATTCAACTAACTCTTCTACTTTATGATACTAATATATACTAGTATAAATTTGTATTTTTAAACACATTTATCGGCTACACGCGATATAGAAGATTGAATTTTTGCGAAGGTTAATGAAGGAAAGGCAAGGGAAGGGGAGTAGAGGGCGGAAGGCACGCACGCCACACTAATAGTTTACGTGCTAACATCTCACGAATTTTGTATCTAACAAATTTCCAAAAGCTGAGGCTTCATATGAAATAATAAAACGCTATCTATGCTCATGTGTGAGATTTAATCAAAACTGTGAGTAAAATTATATTTGAAGGTTCATTTATACAGAAACTATGTACACTAAGTACGTGAAATAAATTGTTTTACGTACGTGACGTAATTTAATGCCAAGTAAAAGTTTTTTTTTATTTTATGAATCAAAGAAAATATATTTAAAAATTATAAAAAATCGGGTGAACGTTGCAAAAAATATCCTTATTCATTTCAATTTTAAAGAATATCAATAGACTTAAGAACCTCTTTCTATTTTTGTCATTATAAAAGAAGTATGAAGACATTTGAATCTATTGTACCGGTAGTAATCTTCCATCCTGCTCACCTGAGAGGGGAGCAAGGGAACGGCTTCAGGGCTTGGCCCTCTTTCCGTGGTCTCTGGCGGCACCTATTACTATAGGTGCGTCTTTAGGTGGCCAATGGCGTGGCATGACATTACATCTCCTATAGGGAGTTGAAACAGGGGGGGGGGTAAGCAAAGATAGGGATGAGCTCTTGTCGCCCGGGCGGTCAGTCCAGCCAGGTGAGACCCCCGGCTACCCGGGGGAGGCCCAGCTTAGACGACCAGCGACCAAGGCGACAGCTCAGGAATCAGAGGATGGGGGGGGAAGAGAATCCCTAGGGAGTCTGCATATGTCGGGAGGTCTTGAGTGCCACGGAGCGATGTCTTGAAGGTGCAAGTGGTCGGACACATCGGCACGGCTAAATGCGTTGGAGGAGAGCCGACCGATGTGCTCCTCCAGGCTCTCCATCTTGAGGTCGCGGAGAAGTGTCGCGTTCCTGACAAAGTAAGGGGCCTGGGTGACTCTTCGCAAGGCGAGGTTTTGGACCACTTGCAGGTTTTTCCGTAGGCATGGACTGGTTAGGGCGTACCATGCGGGTGCGGCGTACGTGAGGCGAGGCCTCACGTATGAGAATCTATTGTATGGAGCACAATGTCTAATATAAGCCGATGAGGCACTCACCAACGACGTGCAGCGTGACGAAGAAGGAGCGCACCGGCTGCGTGGACACCTGGCACTCGTACACGCCCGCGTCGCGCTGCTGCACCCACTTGATCTGCAGCGTCCAGTCGTCCGTCTGCGCCGAGTGGGTCGCCTGCAGTGACAGTGCATTGTTATATTCGTTAGTAGTTAATAGGCGCTCGACTAGGTAAGGGCACGAGGTGGTATATATAGACAAATAAAAAAAACAGAATAAGGAAATTCATTATTAGAAATTTTGGTAGTATAAAAAAGATCATCTAAAAATGAATACAATTTGACTATAGCAACTAAATTTTTTCTAACATTACATATAAAAAATTATATCATGAACCCAGAAGAAAACCATAACAAATAAAATTCTATACATCCCTAATATATTTAAAAGATTGTTCCCTACCACTTATTGCTCGAGGAGTTGCATCTCCTGTTATCTTCAACACAAAAATGCCATCAGGTGATGACTATAAAAAGCGATATGATATTTTTTCAGCTTCACACTGTATCCCACAAACATTTTGAAATGGGATCACAAATTGAGGGGAAATCGATGAACACATGTACAAAAGTTGAAGCGTAAAGTATATAACATTCCCTTTTTTGAACTCGGTAAAAATCTGAGAAACTAAACGTATTACGTATGAGTTAGTTATTATCAAAATGGCCTTCTGTTTGATATCATTATTGGTAACTTTACTAAAATTCTCTTAAGCTACGATATCTAACTTACAGTAATAAAACAATTTGAATGAATTACATTTATTCTATTGTTTCCACTTCTCAAGGCATTTACAGAATATTATACGACGCGACGAGAAAAATATAACTTTTGATCTACAAAGAAGACGCCTTCTTTCAGCCTGTATCAAAGATGACATATAATCTCGTAAGTCGTGACGAGGCTGTCTAGTTGTTCTTTGTGCTATGCTGTTACAATATTCATACTTATATATATCCATCGTTCAAAGTGGTGCGGTGTGTCTGTGTGAGGAGGCGCGATAAAAGCAAGTTTGTGAGATAAAAGGAAACTGGTGCTTAGTAATATAGTGTACAAGTTGTTGTTTTATTGTGTAGTTATTTTCTACTTTTGCTGTTGTTGAATTTTTTAGTTTAGTAAATGAAATAAGTATGTTAATTTGGTAATCGCTTCACGCTGTATCCTGTTTACAATAAGGTGGGCAGAGGGACTCTAGCGTAAGTAAAGGCACTTCTGTTCCCCACACACCGTCGCCGCGCTGTCTTGTTTCATGATGATTTAGTAAACGAGGTACTGTCATTTACCTGAAACCGTTGGTCCGAAGTGTAGGTGTAGCCGCCGACCGTCAGGATGTGCAGGTCGCGGTGTCGGATCCATGACACCTGCCAATTAAATATAAACAAATTAAAATAATATATTTTTGTGTATAAATGTAGCTTAACAAATTCATAATTTCTTCTATTGTAGATTTTTTTCAGTTTTTTCAAAATAATCATCAGAATATTTCTGTATCTGTATATCTCACGTAACGTCTAAAGCCTAAAAAGTTAACTAAAAACTCTTCTGCTACCGAGTGACTGACATAACTATACTGAAATTTATGGTATGAGCCTTGAATATAGGGAAGCACTAAAAGAGACTTTCTCGAAACTCCTATGGGAACGGAAAAAACGAGATTATATGTTTTATAATTATTGGAAGCGAAGCTGATAAGCACTGCTAACTTTATATTCGTCCCTTAAACGTTAATAAGTAAACTAATATTTAATTTTTGTCATATACCTATTCTGTAGTTAACTACAATTAATGATGAAGCAAGGAGAACTTAATGATAAGATTCCTACTCTACTGCTCGGACCGCCATAACTACACTATTATTTATTAACCAATGTTAATTACTTTTGTGTTTTAACAACATTATTATTGGATAGACATTATATATAAATTAAAATAAATTGAAAACTAAAATTTCAGCCAATTCAATAATTTTATAAACATTTTATTACATTGATAAATGCCCCCAATCTTAAATGAACAGACAGTGATCAGTTACAATTTTATTATATGTATAGTTATGAGTGACTGGCCGAACTCAAACTTTACATATAAACACTCGTCCGAGTGGAAAACTAACCCACAGCCATTGCCTTTTAGATACTTGCCAAAAGTAAAAAAATAATAATCCAGCCGATATAGCCGATGGACATCGTCGACTCCTGACAACGTGTACAATAATTATTATATATACTTCTCACGCATATGCGGCATCAGTACATACTCGCATGTTCATTAAATATTTGCTTGGATGTTTGCTTTCATTAGTGTTTCCCGTTATTCGTGTTCGTGTCGTTGCGGAAACGTATGTATTGTTCGTTTTGTTCGTTGTTCTCTGTCTCTGTTGGGATGTTGGGTGTCAATTCAAATCCTTGGTTGGGTAAACTTTTAGTATAGCACTTGTGAGTCCATAGTGGCCGTTTTCTAGTTAGTTTAAATAATTAAAACAGAAAATCCCCTATTTGAAACGGATTTGATTTTTGAACTATTATTAGAAGCCGGAGTTTGTAAGTTCCGACCTATCACATAAGCGTCAATTTATAGCAGTAGGTTCGGGAACATCGCCAGCGTCGATGAGTGTTGTTTTATGACAGACTTTTATTAATCAAGTACTGATCGAGCTTATTTCCTCCTCATATCGTCCTCGTATGTCATCATTGTGCGTTATGATAGGACTGCGAGTAAAATTTTATTATGTTTCTATTAAAATGTAAATAGCGTACTTAAATAGCTATAGGAACTGTAAAAGTGCAAATATTATAGCCATTTCGTGAATTTCTGTTATGTTTTTAGAAAAAAGGAATAATAATTAAATGTATATTATTATGAAACTTGGCAGTCATGCTTAACTTAGCTGACAATCGAGCTGGTCTGATGATGGAGCCAGGACCTGAATGATGGAACTATTCAGAGATTACTAGTAAAATAATATGCCTCCGAGTACATTTTGCACCATTTGTAGCACATTTTTTTTAATGAAATGTTGTTTATTGATAAAGCAAATCATTGATTTTAATTTTATATAACAAATATACGGAATTTTTTTGTACAAATTTCATATTCAATTTCTTTTTAATAACATTTTATACTCAAATCGTGCCTATATTATAATTATGGTTTACAGGACGTTGCGCTATATCAAAAATTTACAAAAAAAGATTGTAAAAAAAAATTAAGTCTGTGATTTTATTTATTTTTTTAGCTTTATTTTGTATTTGCTATATAATCTTGTGTTGTGTGGGCGGAAAGTGACACTTTCTGTCTTTTCGCCCAATTTTCGAGGCCTTGTGTGTTGAATGGCGGAAGTAAATGCCGCGCGGGGGGAACTGAATCCACAACCGTTGCGTTACAGTCGCTTTGATGCGCTACAACGCCCTCAAGCCTGTGTTAATAATCCATACCTATATTATAAATTCGAAAGTAACTCTGTCTGTCTGACTGTCTGTCTGTCTGTCTGTCTGTCTGTCTGTTACGCAATCAGGGCCAAACCGCTAATTCAATTGTAATAAAATACTCATACAGAGATACTTGAGGGTCTTCGGATGAACATAGGTTACTTTTTTTCTCATTTTTGTAATATTGTCGATATATACTAATATATTAAAATATTTTTTAATTTCACAGGCAATTTATTCCGCCATGTTAATAACAACCGACCGTTGCTAAGCAACGGTTTGCAAAGTTTATTTGTTGTTATAAGCAAACGTCACCCAAAATGAGCTTGCTTAACGCATACATGGCGTGCCCCGACTCAACCTTATGAGATACATAAAAATAATGTTTTACAAAAATATTGTCCTTTAAATAATGTTTAAAATAGTCCGCGATAGATGTTGATACGATGTTTATCTCTGAAGTTTGAGCAAAGTAACAGAGTAACGACAAGTAACCATTTTAATTAATTTACTTTATATTTATCGGGTTTTTGTTGTATGTATTTTTATAATTTGATATTGTTCCTTATGAAAATGAATATAATAGTCACTTTTAGCATTTCATCTAGATTGAAATTATAGTTTACTTATACAGTATTTGTAAGAAATAATTAAGAAGATGTCACTGATTCGAAATGACCTAGCCTACGACCGGCATAGTATACCGTCGCGAACGGACAGATGACTTTGACGGTTTTGTAAATTTTCATACATTTTCGAACTACTGTTAATTTTTATGTAATTTTTTGCTGTTTATAATTGCTTTCTACTTTTCTTTGGTTCTTCGTTTATTCGAGTATTAGTTTCCCTGCGTGGCATCGGTATAATATCTATTATTTAAGTATTAAGGAGAGAATTGTTGGTTATTTCATCTTAGTTGGATGGTTATCTATACCGTTGTTATACACTTAATAAATTGTGGTTTTAGTTTTTTGGGATTTTATTTGATATTGCTTGCAAAACTTATCATATTTAATGTAGATAGGACTTTAGTTATTTCATATAGTATCTATGTACGCGGGCAAGGAAAACGAGTAAAAAGATTTTCCCCGGGTAAATTAGTAAAATCGATCACTGAAAGTCCAATAAAAGTTAGTTCAGTTATTCTGGATATTAGCTCGGGGAAATAGAAGGACAGACAGAGACAAAATTATTAATAATGTAGCTGGTTTTGTTTAGTTTTTTTATTAATATTTTACTATGGTTACGTTTACTTATATTTTTTTCATTTAAATTAGTTAGATATTTTCAAAAACAATTTCCTAAATATATCTATAAGCTTTCGTAAAGTTTAAGCGGGCGAAGCCGCGTCCGGGTCCGCTAGTTAGTAATATAATAAAAAGTAGAAGCTTTACTAGACATTTCGGTAATATTCAGAAAACACAAGTTTTTATCAAAGCATATATTTTAGCTTCACGCTGCATCCCACACTCTATATAACAGGATAGGCAGAGGGAACCTGGGAACCCTCAACCTATCGCGCTAACAGTTGCACACTTGTAAGAATTTTATTGTAATGAAACTGCATGAGCCTGCGCCACGACTGGCCTTTCTATAACATATAATTTTAGTAGTTATATAATTTTAATATTACAAATTAGACTTTAGGTGGTCTTGTGCACTGCTAACTAGTAAACTTTACACAAGAAAGCTTGGGATGAGAGATGTCATTAAAACTTTCCAACTTTACTTGTGAATCCATAGCAGATAGACTGTGAGTACAAATACCTCTACACTACTATATAACTGCGGGCTGAAATAATTATAACTCAGTATGTTGACGTCGTCGTGGCGCAGTGACACGTGTGACTGTGTGACCCGACGGTGGTGGGTTCGGTCTCCACTCGGGGCGATTAATTATTTTATTTACATTTCCTTGCCTTGCACTAATATGTATATTAATATTATAATGCTGAAGAAGTTATTTGGTTGAGCGCGCTAACCTCAAGAGCTACTGATTGAAATTGAATATTTTTTTTTGTAGCTACATTAATTTGCGTTAGTTCTTTTGATGTAGCTCTATACACCACTTTCAAGTATATTTTAATTAGACATACATATTTTTAAAATTTTTATAGTGTTATTCCACACTTAGGAAAAAAATACTTATTTAGAAAACGTATAAAAATTGGAACGTAACGGGACTCGAACCCGCGCCTCCTGCAAACCGACCAGGCTCTCTGACCACTAAGCCATACGTTCTCATCAAGTTACATCGAAATTTTTATACGCTTGTTACAATTTATTTATACGTTTACTAAATAGTAATTGTCTTTGGGTAGCGGAAATTTGTAAAACACAACTACAGAGATACAGAGATGCTAACAAAATAAATAAGCTCTCTAAGTTTTTCTTAATTACTAATAAATAAATATTTCCGTCGAAATCTGAAGACATTGCATGTTGAGTGGCGGAACTCAACGCCGCTCTACATTTATTTTTCATTTATATGTTGGAGTGGACCGTAGTTCCAGTGTAAAAACACGTGGCCAACTTCTAATCAATAATTATCACCCTTATCTCTTCTCTATATATAATAAGACAGTAAAAATATTTTGTCTGTACATTTAGTAATTTTGATTGAAATGGATAGAGGGACACTTAAAAAGAATAATGGAAAGCAAAAAGATTTTTTTGAATTTCTTGTCTGTCCCTCTGTCTGTCGACATATTTTTGTCCACATTTTTCTCTGAAAGTACTGAACCAATTTACTTGAAAATTTCACCAATTGCTGTGTTTTAACTCAACTTAACTACTAAAGTTTAGTTCATCAAAATCGGTTCATTAAAAAAAAATATATCGTCATTTGAAAGAAGTCGTAATTAATTCAACACAGAGATAAAGAACGATCTTGAAAGAAATATCAAGTAAATACAAAGATTTTTTGGTTGGTTCGTTCATATAATATATGTAACTAATTTAAAAACTGTACAGGAGTTAATATGCAATTATTACAGTTATTTTACAAAGAATATTATGAATCCTTCTAACAATTTAACATTTAAGTCTGTTTCTAAATGAATAAATTAAATTATTCACTGACATCAGCACATTTAACAGTGTATATTATATAGGTAAAAAGAACATAAAATTACAAAAATATATACGTGTAATAAATAATTAGCTTTATGTATATTTTATAAACATCAAATATCAACAATGGTCGTATTTTTTATTTAAAACAGTCAAAAATTCATTGACGATAATGTCGTAAAAAAATCATATTAGAAGTCATTGTAGTTGTCAATCAATTCTTTAATAATTTTTAATTCTTATTAAATCAATAATCATGTATTTTAAGCGGGCGAAGCCGTGGGCGAGCCGCTAGTTTATTTAATAAGTTGTAAACAAGTGGCATTCTCACGCCACGTCATGAGCCGTCCGCCTTAAGACAGAAGTCCTCGGAAAACACATCTATGTATGCGGCAACTACTGAAGACTGACGGTAGTCAACTCGAGGTATTTGCAACCTCAGCGATGCTGACGTCTTTGCTTTTTAAATCACAATTACATTATATTTTTGGAATTATTTTAACTTTCTATTATTTATAATTTCTGTTTCTATATTATTAATAAGTAACCGTGACGTCTATCTTTCATCTGGGCCCGGTAAGCGCGAGCCAGGGCGAGTGAGGGCGAGTGAGGGCCGGTGAGGGCGGGCCAGGCCGGGCGAGGGCGGCCAGTCGGTATGCCGGGTACAAAGGTAAACAAATAATATTTTCACAAAGTTTACTTGCTCGGAATGTACCTAACGCTTATCTGAGGGCCCGTGGCTCTTTACGGCCAGTTTCGCTTTTACTAAGTTTATTAATATTAAGCACCTAACAGTGGTATTATTTTATATATTAGGTGTACAACTTATTTGAGTTACCATGAACCCAGATTTTTAATCAAATATCACATTCATACATACATACATACATACATACATTATTATTATATATTTTTTTAATACGTCTTTCTAGTCTCTTAGGCTCTGTAGAGTTAACTTTTATTTTTTTATCTCCTATTCTTCACATAATGCACAATATGCAAAATTGAATAAAAAATCACTATATTCCTTTTATTTCTCATTCACAAAGTACTTCCTTGGAATGGAATGCTTATCTGAGGGTCTGTGGCTCTTTACAACCAACCAGTTTCGCTTTTATTAATTTATTAATATTAATCACATATACATATAATTTATTATTTATTCAGATTAGGACAATCGGAAATCGAATCCACAAGTACTGCGTGTCCAGGCTGATATTTTCGAACTGCGTCACGATGGAATTATAAAAAATCCAGCTTCACGCTTTTTCCCGCATTGTATGATAGATAAAAATAATCTAGTGTTAAGAAACTCTGCTTTTCGCATTTTGCTCAAATTGCAGACGTTGAGAAGCGGAACTAAACGCCGCGCTTCGTTTACCAGAGCAGTGAAATTGTAGGTTACATTTTCCCGAGTTGGGAATATATATTAAACTTTTGGGCATATATATTTTATATATATACAAATAAATATATAACTCAATATTTTTTTATTTTTGCAGTAATTAGCAGCAGTAACGCTGTTATTTAGCTTAAAATTTCAAAATTATCATTATTATTTAGTGAAATTGAACATATATGTATATTGTGCGCAGGAGGCTGAACAGAACACATTCATATTAACCTAATCGAGCAGATCTAAGAGAAATTGTCGCATTTGTTTGAAACATATAAGTTTTATGTGTAAGAAATTTCGAGTGGTCGGTAGTAGTCGGGCGTCATCAATCACGCACTCTCCCGCGGGGAACTCAAACTATAACATCTCTATATATCGGTGCGTCTCTCGTAATACTAGTAACAATCGATAACGCGAAGCTTCTATTTCTGTTTTGATTATTTATTTATTGTTCAATTGACCCTCAGGAACATAATTTTAATATTTAATACATTTATGTTTTTCTTTGTAGGAGTACTTTTTTTATATACATACTCGTACTTACTTTTTAAGCAACATGCTTTAAAAACCTCATTAAATTTAGAATTTCAAAAAATATTAAGGAATAGCTAACACTTTAGAGAAAAAATTGAGATATAAGTTATTTGTTTACTTGAGTTAAAAAAAAATAAATATATTATTTGTTTACTATTTTAAAAGATCAATTATTTTAAATAACAAGGAATATAGTGCGACTGTAGTTGTGACAGTTGGGGGTTCGTTTTCCGCTCGGGGAAATGATTATATTTAAATTGTTTTAATTTCTTCGCTTTGCTAGAACAGCTAGGCAGAGAGCACTACGTTTAATTTTGAAATTCTGATTTAGTAAAGACAAATATTACTTTAGAAAACAAAGAAAATAATAATATAGGTATTTGTACCCGCACCTTATGGAACACGTGGAAGCGTTCTGACCATTATTTTGTAAGCTTTATGTATATATATTTATCAATAAGTTTGTTAAACCCTTGTTCATTATACCTTTTACATACACATCTCAATTAACATGAAAAGGCCAGTGTTATCAGTTCAACGGAAACTCTTTTGAAATATAATCTTTCATACAATCTGATAATAGCATACAGTACAGGACACAAACATATTGTATAAAGAGATTTATATCGACAGAGTATATTCAAGTTTTTGGTATAATTCATGTAAGCCAATATTTATAAATGAATGTAGTTTACCTTTGTTTCGTTTTGTTTGTAATATTAAGTATTTTTAGTAACTTGCCATAGTAACGCTCGATTTGTGGATGTGGAGTGGGTGTTGTATGGATGGACTACTTGTACAATTTAGTTAATATTGTAACACGCACATAGCAGGGTAGTTAAAGCGAACCTGGAAACCTAGTGTTAAGACACTTCCGGACCCCATTTTCCGCCGAATTCTGGAGGGATTGTGTTGAGTGGCGGAGGTCAAGCAGAGCGAGGAAATTAAAATATTCTGAAGGGGGAATCAAACTTACACACAACCTGTTTGGGCGGAAAACTGCCTGTATACGCGATGGTGGCGTTCTATTCTCAATTGTGACAGTAGGGGAGAGGGGGGTAGCTTAGAACAGGGCACCTCGAAAATATGTGTTAACAGAGCTATTTTAAAAAGAAATTTTACTAATTTTTTTTTGAGTCGTTCGAATCTGTCCCCCTCTCCCCTATTTATATTCAAAATTATTATCGTTTTTCTATTGCCGTTGTAGTTTAGTTACTCAATACGCAATGAGCTAAAGTGACCGCCTTATACAGGTACTATCGGATACTGATATATAATTTTGTACATTTTTGAATATTTAACACATACGAGTATTATATAGAACTGTTTAAGATTGAGTTCTTTTGTTTACATCTATCTACATCTTCCGCATCTTATAAGGCAGCAGGCAGTGGCCGCCCGAAACTTCATTTGCGTGGAAAGTGTAAATCATAAAGTCAGGTTCCCCTGTTCCTGTTCCCCGATGGACCCTACGTGCAAATTGCATTGTTCTTCGTCAGATAGTTTTGTCTTTGCGTTGTTTGTCAGTCGTTCAGTAGCGAAAGAGTTTTCTATACTTGTGAGCAGAATATCCAGGCGCGAGCAGCACCCATCCTGTATTAAGAATAGTATCGACACCCACCGCCACCGTGATCATACTTATAGAAGCTAGCGTGCAGGGTGGTAGACGACGACGACGGTACTGTGAGTTCGTTGCACTTTGTTACGGCTTTGGTATTGTTTAACTTTGTGTAATGTAAAGTAACGATTGTTTAATTATTCTTGATTGTGTATTCAGATTTATTCATATAGAAATATGGTTGTCAACTTTGTGTTCATCTCTTTTTTACAACAACAAAATCAGAAACACTTCCGATTTCTATAATAAGTATATACCCGTAGACGTAGAGTTACTTCACAGAGCGACTTATTAATAGAAATACGGCAAGATACAGGTAGTTTGTGTAAATGCAAATGTATTATTAAAATTTAATCAATTAAATTTAATTAATAAATCTTTAACGTAAAGTAACAAAAGCTAAACACATACAGACACACTGTTCATCCTTCATCGTTGATACCTTGTAAAGTGTCTGTGTTGCACTTCGCTAAGCTTGTTATACTCGTATATATTCATATACTGTGAAGCGCCATCGTTAATAATATATTGTAAACTGCGAAGGTTCATTACATAATATACATCCGTTAATATAATATAATATTATGACTCTCCAGTGTTAAGACTTCTGGAGGGATTGCGTGTTTAGTGGCTGAACTCAACGTCGCGCTTTGCCTCGACACCAGAGGGAAGAATTTTAAATATTTAATTTTCTCGAATGGGAATCGAACCCATAACCTGTTCCGTAACTCTGCGCGTGTATACGAACTTCGACGTAGCTCGATAAGAACGTAGAATGAAATTGGTTAGAGCGCCTGGAAGTTAAAATGTGCAGATTTAGACTCTAGTGTAGCTTCTTTATTACGCATAGCAATCGACCAAGTAGTAGTACTTCCGTTCTTCACTGTCATCCGAATTCCAGATATTGGCTGGAACTCAACGCCGCGTTTCATTTACGCGGAGGAACTGGACCCCCAATCATTGCGTTTACAATCAGAAACAATCCCACTGCTCCATAAGAGTTTCGACTGCTCTTGTACTTTTACAACACGTTATATGATAAAAATTCATGAAAATTCATAACACATCGTTAGCGTTTAATTTTTATGCAAAAACATTGCATACTAAATAATTAAGTTAGCATTTTTAAACCACCACCTGCCGGGGTTTTGGTGAAATTCTCATGAAAATTGCTATAACTTTTTACTTCACTACGTCTACTTGTGTTGAAAGTGGTAATTCTTTTAACACTTAACTAAATATTGCCCGTGACTTCGCTCGCTATGTTTTACTGTGATAATTATTATTAATAGTTTTTTTTCTTCACACATACAGCTGGATAGGTAGTGGTAGTGCTAAGAGACGCCCCGCAATTCTCTTCCACGTCTCAGAGAGTGGCGGAATTCAACAGTACGCTTTGTCAACCTGAGCGAAGAAATTAATATATTTATTTAAAAAAGTACAGTATTTTGAAATTCACTATCTTAATCTATAATCAGATATATTCTAACTGCACTGGCGGTGTCGGAGCGTACTAATATATAAAGTCACGTTCCTTCGACGTCTGTCCGTGCGTTTTATTTATATTTATTTACTCTCACATGTTGACTTAAATGAGTTAGGGAACTTGGCAGCCAGCGGAGGATCTTTTAAAATATATTAAAGAAGTTGTGGCCGCAGTAAATAATGTTTTCTGCGAACGTACAACTTCATACAAATGAAAATATATGGTTAAATTTATGGAAATTAACTTGTTACATGTATATTTTTTTCTTTATTCCAGAAAGCTTTCAATGGTATATTTTGAAAAAAATACCAGCATGCATTGTCTCGAATTCGGGCGAGAAGTGCAGAAGAGGGCATCAGGGGAACATTTGCCTATTATTTTATTTTAGACTTGAAATCTTGCTACACCAATTTTCTTAATTATTTAAGTATAAAATAACAATTGCACAAATTAAATCCACTTAGGATTAAATTTTTTTACGTTACTTCAATATTTGAAAATATAATCTTATCTATGCTAATTATATCTTTGAATGCTGTTTATATAATTCAGGATTTTGCTTCCATATTTTTTGACTTTGAAAAAAAAAGAAAATATATCGATCTCTTTCGTGTGCTTTCTCTCCATACAACGCACGGCACGTGGCACGCTCGAAACGCCATAAGCAAAGATCATACAAAAAAATTGCGTTTGTACAAAACAGAAAAGTGTTAGGAAGGACATATTGCGCATTAAAGGAATAATTCAGCATTATATAGCATTTACGACCAGCTTTAACTCGGCTCGGACCGCGACGTGACCGTGCGGCGCGGTGTGCTACATAATAACATCATTTTCTATGTATTGAGAGCTTTTTAGATTAATATCAAGACACATACGTTCCCCACTTTCTTTATCTCCCTATTTTTCTTCTTGCGGCTTCGACAACAAGTGACGTGGAAATAACTTACAGTTGTGTATCATATATGTATGATAGATTTTAAGTGCCCGAGATAGCTCTGACCGCAGGTGGCAGGCAGGGGAACATCGAAACGGTTAACAGAATATAATTTAGTAAGTTATCCTTTATAAAAGTGAACAAAAATAATTTCCCAATTCGAACCAGTAATTCGTGAGATTAGAGCGTTCAAACCAAAAAACTCTTTAGCCATAAAATATTAGTGTAGATAACATTTTTAATAAAAAAAGATATCCTGACTTTGAAATATGCACAACATTTCATAGTGTACGTAATATACCTACTAATACGAAGTAAGAACACCGGCAGTAAACCAGCAACTTTATTGAAATAATTCTACAAACTTTGTTGGCTTGTAATATTTCAAATGGAAAGATTTATGCGACGTCGGGTATCGACGTTGAGTGAACAAATTAATGTATTACGTTACGTTACACTGAAGGAAGTTTTACAAGAGATTTTTTAATAGTTTTTATTTTTGTGTTTTTGCTTACGGTGATTGTCAACGGCTGTAGGTTCGATCCCCACTCGAATGATAAAATTATAGTGAGTGTTAAAATTATAGCTCCCTTTTCCCAGTATCAATGGTGGACAAAGCGCGTTGTTGTCCGCGCGATAGGTCTCGAAAATAATGAGGAAAGTATGCAACGGAGTGACCAACGTCAAACCAGTCCAACCATCCGGCAAACCTTGTACATTTTTCTAAACTAAGCACAACGTTCTATAGTTACATAGTAGAGTTCACAAATAAAAAGTCGGACTACTACACTACACCCAAGTGTGCGATAACGCGGTGCTGCACTCCCGCTGAAATACTCTCTGCTCTTTCTTCTAATTTTATTATTTATTCTAAATTTAAGTTGAGAATCTTAGTGTAAGATAAGCTAATATATTTCTCTATGTATGAACATATGCTTATACAGGGATGTTACTCGATCGACGGTTCAACGGTGGGGTATATAAAATTGTTTATATAATTTCTAAAAGGAAAGATCTGTCCATAGACCACCGGTGGTCCCTTGTGGATCGTGGTATATACTCGTAGTAATGGCTTCTTTTCACCCTAAAAGTTGTCTAAGAGAGATGGCTACTGAGCCATAAGAACTTGTTGAGTTATCATAAAATTCTTTCCACAAAACATTTTTCGTATATGAAAATGAAATTACAAGTTCTATTCTAGCAGTTAAAATTAACAATTAAACTAACAAGTTAGCAGAATAATCCGGTAATTCTCTAACAAATACACTTTTAAAAAAATATAATATTTTTACATTTTTTATACTCTACATTCAGCCTTTTGACTTTACCTTTTGTCTATTGTTTGCGATCGTTCATGTTGCTTTTGAAGTTACAGTTTTATATTTATTTGGTCTTTCTGTGAACATAACGAACAAAACTACGTAAACATTTGTACATACATACACCTACCTTTATAAAACTCTTCCATTACTGACTGACAAACAATGCACAGACGCAACTACTGGACTCGGAAAGTCGAAATTTAGCAGCTAAATAAGTTATATTAATTAGTTTTTCATTTTACGTCTTAAAGTTCACGCAAACAAAGTAGCGGCCAATGAATAGTATTAAATATAGAAGAGGTATAGCAGTGTAGTGCTGTATTGGAAATATTACAATTACAATAGAAGCTTGCACATCCAATGTTGTATATCACAAGTGACAGTTCTGGGTTTCAATACAATATCTGGAAAAGCTGGTTTTGAAAATTTGTATAACCTGCTATATGTATGTTATTTTACACAAAAACACATAGTTGAAACTAAGACGTGACGCTTTTATACTGCAAGTGCCACTAGTGTTGTGGACTGTGCTCGGAGCTTGAACTCTGTAGAGGTCATTACAAGTAGGCTAAATCAATTTCTTAGATCTTATTATATAGTTACAAGTCGACCTAATAAAAACATGTTAATAAAGAAGCAGACGGCGGACAGTGAGCAGCGGAGTGCCTCAACTCTGAGCGCCCTCTGCCGACCCTTCCACATTCGGAATACAGCGTGAATCTAAAAAAAATACATTTAGAATATTTCTATTTTCGATTCTATTGATTTGAATATTTGTTGGAAAGAAAGAAATAAAAAAAACATTTCATTGAAATACATGCGCCGTCTATTGATATTGGCTCGTTCAAGAAATGCAAACAAAATGAATAAGTTTATATATATGTAGAGCGAGTGGCTGATAGCGAGGCGGACTCGTTACGTCGGTAACTAGCTAACGTATAAGACTTTTGTGAGTATATTTATTTTATTTTCAGTTCATTTCTTTATTTAAATGTTTAAAATAAGAATTACACAGTTTTTAAATAAATTAGGTATAATCAGTTTTTATATATAAACACTATAAATTACAGCGGTACTAGTTTGTACGGGAAAATTTTAGTATATTCAGTTGTTATTATTTTGTTGCATACTACCCGTCCTCACATCTGGCTGTCAAACATGGTACCTCAGAATATTAACTTGCCAGAATGCTATGAACAAGAGTATGCTGGGGAAAAGATTTCAAGAAAGAGTCAGAACAAAATACGTTTCAGAAACCGTCAAGAAACTTAAGTTGAAATGGGCAGGCCAACTCAGCGAAAAAAAAGGAGCATGCTTATAACACATTGACGTGCAGTACATATAAGAGATGGACGGGTGACATCAAATACTTGCTGTGGGCACATGGACCAGAAGAGCGAAGGTCAGAGATGCGTGGAGGAGGCGTTTGCTTATTAGCAACAGATAATATAAAATAATGTTCTTTTTCTCTCAAACTGTAATCAACTAAAACTGTACTCACTTGAAATACCTTATATTATTATTATTATATTGTTCGTTAGCCTTGCTTATATAAGCGTGGCGTTGAGTTTCGTCATTCGGATCTGAGTGAAAGTGGAGAACGACGTTTTTTTGGAAAAACTGTGCTGCTGCTTATTATATATCATTATTAAAATGTATATTTTCATTTCTTCGCTTTGGTGTCCAGGCAAAGCGTGGCGTTGAGTTGCGCTACTCAACATACTATGCCTCCAGAATTCGGCAGGAAGCTGATTCTTTTATATGCTGATTTATAAGTTTTAAAGAGCTCGATAAATTTTGGTAGGTCTTAGAAAACAGCGTGTGGTGTGTAGCAGAGCCTAAGGCCACAGGTGCTTTACATGCGCGACAATGGCTTACATATACAAGTATAATCTCACCTATGGCTTCTAGTGAAATGATAACTAGTATTCATATAAAAGAGTTTTATATTGTATCAAGAATACAGAACTAAAATCTCATGCAATATTAAACTATTAAATGTTCAGTACTAAGTATTACACAACTAATAATAAACAAGGATCCAAGCGCTACCGGAGTACTACTCAAACATGCAAATAGTTCGGAAGGGTCCGTTACGACAGGGACAGAGAGGCAGGGACCACAGCCATGGGGAGTAAATCTTATGAAATTTACTGCAACACTCCGCTTTATGACTCTATTGTTTCCGCTGAATTGATTGTGTAGAGCTTATTTCGAAACTATTTAGAGACCTATTGTCTTGCATTGGTCTGTGATGTTCTAGCGTTTACATTGTTCGCTTTTCACAGTGACGGTGTTGGAATGCTTTAGACTGTTATTATTATTTACTGTATAGAGCATGACATACTGACATACATACAAGTATTTTTACTTTCATTTGAAGTCGCATTCGGGCAAAGCCGCAGGTAACACGTAGTCAAGCAAAAAAATAAATAAAATAAAAATAAATAAAATGCTTTTTTTTCAATATGGGAAATGTATTTTTTTGCTTGACAAATTTCTTGTTAACATGCGGCGAAGTTTATGTTCAAAAGTGGAGAAGTTAATTTGATTGTTTTCAACTTTAAACCGGCACTGCTCTTTGAACTTTGTCTCAAGTAGTTTATAAGTTCATTTAAATTTTTGCAAAACTTTTGCTTAAGAAGTATATATATGAAAATACGGTTAGCAGTACTTAAGTAATATTCCCAGGTTAATTTGCGCTTTTGATAGATTTACGACGAATTTAGAATACGAGTATACGAGCAGATAGAACCTAGGGACCTAGTGTTAAGACACTGCTTTCCCATTAAGACACTTCAGTTTTGTACTTTCCGCTGAATTCTGAAGGCCGCGCTTTGCCTCGTTACCAGAGCGAAATGAAAATATGAAATATTTCATTCCCCGAATGCTGATCGAACCCACAATTAACACGTTTACACACACGCTTGTGGCACAAGCGTGTACACCACGACTGGCCTCAAAGCAGTAGCAGTGAACAACAGTGACAAAAATAAATAAAATCTTTATCTCTATACAAACTAAAACTAAACTAAAGCATATACTAATTACATGCTCGTCTAAATATTCGTCATATATAAGACTTACTTATTAAATAACGAAATGACACTACATAAACTAGAACTGTAAGACATATTGGAATTACAAAAGTAGAGGTTTCGAGTGCAATTCGGACATAGTTTTCGTTCGGCAAAAGTTTTCTATCGAAGAGCATTATAGTGTACGTTTTCACGATCGCCTCTCAGACTACGCCACTGTTTGTAATGCTAATTGAGTTTTTAATTGGATTCCCGCAGGTCGTCGGACTGCATCGACGTTTGGGTGAATCATTTGCTACGTTAGAAAGAAATGAATTTCTATATTGGTTTAGACAAGCGATGCGGTATTGCGACAGTATGATAGATTGGCTATGAAATATTTTTTATGCAATATCCTTATTAACTTCACTTCAAGTTACACGTAGACTGTATCACGAAGATAGCAGTACCCTGCTGTAGAAGGAACCTGGTATCAGTGTTAACACTCCGTTCCCATAGTATCCATCCATAAAATATACTGTGGAACTAAAGTAACGATTAATTTCATTTTAATGTTTCTCTATCTAAACAAAGTAATCAAAATAATCAAGTACTTATTTAAAAAAAAAAAAACAGCAGTAAGCAGAGGAAACATCGACTACTACACTCCGTTATTTACTTTCCATGCAATTTTCGAGACATTGCGTGTTGGGCGACGGAACTTAACGCCGCGCTTTATGAACAAACGATGAAAAGAAAACAATTTAAATACAATAATTTCTCCGAGTGTCACTGCCGATTTCAATAAAAACAGAAAGTTTTATGTAAAAAGTAATGAAAAAAGGACTCCATAATACGTACATATTTTAAATTCATTTGACTTAAACGGTTAAATGAAAGCTGCAAGACAGCAGCGTTAGGTCTAAGCGGGGTGTTGTTATGCTCACGCACGCTCCTGCCGCCTTGGTGCCGCCCTCCAGGTCTCAAATAACACCGTAAAAAGTGAATTTAAAACGTCTTCGTCATCATAAAAAAAAAAAATTAATTTCACACTTTATCCCACACAGCAGGAGAGACAAGGAGAGGGAGAACAAAGCGTTAAGACAATCTGTTTCCTAATTTCCGTTACATTTTTAAGTCATAGTGTAGTGGCGGAATTTTACTTTCATCTGTCCAAATGGGGAAGTTAAAATACTCCCAGTTGCGGGTTGAGCCCACAACCATCTCGCTTACAGTCAGACGCTGCTAGCAGAATTGTCTTAAGCCTAGGTTCCCAGGTTCTTTCTGCCTTCTATGAGCGGGATACAGCGTATAGCAAAAAAGTATATCAAAAATATAGATAAGTAAGTAATTTCTCTTTAAAAATACCTTTAGCTTGCCACAATTAAATAAATTTTACATAGACATAGACAATGCTATGCATTTTCTATTCCATCCGAGTTGTAACACGTGAGGCGCAACCGCGACGCACGCTGTATCCCGCTCGAGGGAATGATGTACTTTCATTCACTCGCTGTGGTAAGATTATATAGTTGACGTTGCCTTCCCTCACTCAACACGCCATATCTCGAAAATTCAAATATCTTAAGAATAGGTTCCCTCTGTCTACTCTGCTATATACGAGATTTAGCGCAAAGAAAAACCTCAATCAATATAAATATGGTGTATGTATATTGAATGTATTTATTAAAAAAACGTTAAAGTGATTAAAATGAAAAAAAAATGGCAGCATTATCTATTTTTATCGGACGCGAAGTAGCTGTTTTATAAAAGAAAGGCTAAATACAGTATTTATATTCGCGCTCACGTCCTCGCTACGATAGGCCTCGAATACACAGTCGGGTGAAAAATACGCCTAATGCCACCTATATATCTTTACAGACTCTTTTGTTCAAACAAATGGAAAATGTTTGTTGGTATGCGGTTACTTACAGTTTTTTTTATAACCTAGCGAGTATTTCTTATATATTGCGAAATAAATAGAGATTGTCTAGTGACCATATACTCTTGTAATAACTATCTCCTTCTGTGGGAAATGAATATATAATAATCACATCTCCAGGCAGAATTCAATAAACTGTGCAAGCAGGTCCATTGTCATTGTATTGTCTAAATTAAATATCTATCTAGTTGTTGGTTGTTCCTTGTCTTACTTATAAAAGTATAACCTCTTCCATTAATGAGTAACAGACAGACAGCTATTAACTATTGGACTTGTAAATATGAAATTAGGTGCGGTATGAAGGTTCCTTATGAAGTGCAGGGAAGTACTGAGAGATGACTATTACAGTAACAGGAAAACAGGATTTCTATGTTACATTTTAAAATTCACATGGATACCCGACCAGCGACCATCGTTTTTAGACAATCAAGTAACAAGCATTCTCGAGTCACGCAACAAACAATATCTCGATAAATAATAAATTTCCGCAAGTAGCCATGTCAGCGCGACACGTTACAGTAAGTGAGTGTTCGCGGGGGTCCCGCAAGTAACGCATAAACACATTAAGGAGTCGCGACACCTCGCTGAGTGTCGCTTTTGTACTCTTGCATCATCGTGTACGTGCATTTTAATTATTTAGCTTTGAGAGATCATTCCGCACCAGTATATCTATATACTGCAGCTACTTTTTTTATTTAATTTTGACACGTCCCATCTAGACTACTTACGAGAGGAACTTGCAAAGAAAATTACCAGAATTATCATTATTACATAATAACACCTTGTAAATAATTTCTTCATTAATAAAGTAATGATAATTGTGACCTGCTGCAGTCTTGGCACAACAAAAATAATTATTTTTCAGCTTCACGCCTTATTTTGCAAAGGGTAGGCGGAGCAGACCTAGAGTCGAGACTCTACTTTCGCCCTAAGTTCACAACAACGCCGCACCTTGTCTTTAAGTCTAGTGTGCAGTTAAATAAATAGATCATTAACTCGAGCGATGACCAAACCCAAAACAATAACTTGATTGAAATTTGAACCAAAATTAAGATATTCAGTTAGACCTGTTTCAACTGCACCACTAATTTATTACATAAAAATCGCAAAATATGTAACGCAATGTCTCGAAAATTGTGCTGAAAATAGGGAACGGAGTGTCTTTACACTAGGTTTCCCCTACCCACCCAGCTATATACGGGAGACAGCGTGAAGTTAAAAGAAAATAAGAAATAAGAATAATTATAATATTTACGTGAACGTGAAAGGGATCCTAAGTGGCAGTGTTCAAATGGCCCATAAACGCATTAAGCGACGCGCGTACTCGTGTATACTCGCAGAGTCACGCCCCCGCGACTCTACACTTCGTTTTCTTTTAAATGTCGTTGACTTTTGCTTCCTATAATTTTAATGCTCTTTTACCTCTATATCGTATCCCGCACATTTGCTATGTGCAGGCAGAGGGAACCTTGCGTCAGTACAATCTGTTCCCCACGCATCGTCCAATTTTCCAGATTTTACTGGTTGAGTCGACGAACTCAACACCGAAAGAAAATAATCCATTCCCCCGAGTTCAGTGCGAGCTTTTGCCACAAATTTTAATGTTATTTACAAAATCAAATGTTTTCGCATATATTGTCGCTCTGGTGACGCCGAGAGTCAACTAATATAATATATTACGAAGTTCGAGACAATCAATAAAGTGAAAGTGAATCGGGCCAACAAAACATACACATTGTCTCTTTAATATTTAAAGTAAAAGAGATATTTTAATTAGATTATTGTTGGATTTGATTTTTTGTTGTAAATACATTTCCAAAGCGACGACGAACAATGCAAAAACATGAATTTAAAAATAAAAATGATATATATTACCCGTTTAAGATTAGAACCCGTGAAACACAATCTCACTTTGCTGTCGCGCTTAAGCGGGCCAGCACTGTAACTGTGTACCGCCTCCACTGTAGGTACTGTACGTGTGTTACAAATTCAACAATTCGTTCCAAGTTTACGATCGTAATAAAACCTTATCCAGAATATTTCATTTAATACGCTAAATCGAGTAAAGAAATGACCAGTCGTAAAGAGAGCTTAAATAAGCTTTTGTTCTTTGTGCGCCAGAAAAAGAGGTCTTGAATGAAAACTGTAAAGACACTAGAGGTACAGCTCTATGTACGCGCCTATGTGGTGCCTACTAGATACAATATTGCGATTTATATTATTATGTAAATGCAAGCATATCGGTTAATATGTGAAGATTTCAGACGACCGATGTACGCTAACATTAGTTGTCGCTCGCAACTTCGTTTGTGTGATTTTTATGACCTTTTCAATTTTACTTTCATTTACCAACCACTGCAAATAAGTAGTTCTAAAAAAATAAAGAATGATCCCAGTAAAGCTGCAGTAATTCATTTTTATAATACCACAGTAAATCTTAAGATTTTACTTGGTAGAAAAAGTTAATCGCAGGTACTACTGGTTCAAATTAAAAATAAAAAAAAACTTTCATGTTGGATAGCTCATTCATTGAGGAAGGCTACATGCTGTTTTATATCACCCAATATACTGCACATTATGTTCTAAGTTGGAAATAGTAATAGTAATTTTAAGACAAACGTATAGGTTTTCTAATTAAAGTAGTTACGAGTATTTAACAATTTGACTAGTTGTCGCGTTAAACGGCGTCGGGACAAAGCGGCGGCGGTCGGCGGACATCTGTCTCCCACGTTAGTAGTTTGTTTAAATGTTACTCCAATAAACTTTACTTTGTCGAGCGTTAGATATTTTCATTAAAACTTTCGTTTTCGCAAACAGTCATTGCCCAAATTTTACTTGTTTCTAGAATTTAATGATAAAATACCCTTCAAATTATTTGATGGTCACAGTGAGTTTCTGATAACATTTAAACGACTTAAATTTGGTTTAAAAATTTTTTAAACTAAAAACTCACCATTTTTAACATAGTCATAGTTGCCTAATCTGTTCTTTTTGCATATCAGATTTATAGTATGTTTTATTATAAATTCATTTCGCCTCTCTGGTAACTGGTGGCCCACTGCATCGGTTACCGCCACGATGGCCTCGGTTGTATTTTAGACGTAATTTATGGAGTATGAATTGAAATTGAACCTCCACCTTTCGCGTGTGACACTTTCTGTAACTGTGATACGGTGTCGTGCCACTTAGTACTTAAGTGATCCAACCACTAAAAATCATAATTTTATTTGTAGAACGTACAAGATAAGGGTTTAAAGCCGGTCTTTAAAACCATCACAAATGTAGATAAGGATAATAATGATAAAAGTTTAGTTTCAAGGAGATTGCTACAAGTTCGTTGGTCGTTACGTTCTACGATATAGCTACGAAAGTGCTACGCCGTAGCCGCTTGGTGTACAGAACCTGCCGTTTAATGGCGCCAGGTTGAATGATCGCTGTGGTTTACAGGCTTCATGCGGAGGTCATAGAATTTAAATCGAAAATTTATTTATATGACATGAAAGTTGATTAAACGAGGTCCATTAAAGGCGGACTTACATTTACATTATCTGAGGTATTTTTGTTTTTAACGTAGTGAAAATGAGTTTAACTAACATTACTGTTGTATGTAAGTATGTGCCGCAAATAGCAGAGTAGGCAGAGAGGACCTTATTTTGGAGACATGGCTTTCTCTACTTTCTGCACGAATCCAAAACATTGATTACTAAGTGAAAAATGTAAAAAGTTTATATCTAGGAATGCAGCTCGAACCAATAGCTCGATTAGCGCCAGACGATGTCTGTCTTTGTAATACCTTAGATTTTCTCTACTATGATTAAAAAAAAAATCAAAAAAAAAAAAACAGCTTCACGCTGTATCCCGCACACAGCAGGGTAGGCAGAGGGAACCTAGTGTTAAGACACTCCGTTCTCCACTTTCTGCCGAATTCTGGAGGCATTGCGTGTTGAGTGGCAGAACTCAACGCCGCGCTTAACCTCGACACCAGAGCAAAGAAATGGAAATATAAATTTAAGTAAATATTATACACTATGATTAACCGTTTTATAAAGAACTCCTAGTATTTTGAGATTTAGAATAGAATAGAATAGAATAGAATAAACTTTATTGCACACATAAAACATATAAGTATATAAAATGAACAACATAAATAATAAAAAAAAACACGTATGCAAAGGCGGTCTTATTGCTTTAAGCAATCTCTACCAGACAACCTTTGAAACATTACAGATAGGTTGTAATGAGGAAAAGGGG
The DNA here is from genome assembly GCA_021202915.1 of Heliconius himera. NCBI lineage: Eukaryota > Metazoa > Arthropoda > Insecta > Lepidoptera > Nymphalidae > Heliconius > Heliconius himera. Next base: position 149,939 of record JAJHJA010001035.1, read on the forward strand.
GACAACGTCTCGGTGCAAATTTTTAATCAAATTAAATAGGTATATAATAATATAAATCAATAATATAAAATAAACTTACATAATTTAATTTATATACTATACACATACATACATACATCAAAAAACAATATATACTTACACATATATACATACATATACATACATACTTAAACGTGTGTAGAAATATATACATAATATTAAATAGATAAGGATAAAATACTATTCTAACTTAAATAAATATTCTTTTAGACGTTTTTTAAAAGTGTAAAGGGATTTGGAATGTCGAACTTCTGTAGGAAGTTCATTCCAAAGAATCGCAGATTTCACAGTGAAAGACTTGGAATAAAAAAGCGTATGGGAAGTTGGTAATTTAAGGAGATTATCACAACGGGATCTAAGGTGGAGGCGAAGAAGTGAATCGGAACCTAGGTAACAGAATCGATCTTTTAAATATGAGGGAGAAAGAGAGTTGTAGAGGATGGAATAGAGGAGAGTCAGCATGCGGAAATTTCGGCGATATCGGATAGGAAGCCATCCAAGCTGACGACGATGTTCAGAAACATGATCAAATTTACGTAAACCGAAGATAAATCTAATACAAATATTTTGTAAACGCTCTAGTTTATTTAATTGTTCCTCAGATAAGTCTGGGTAACACGAGTCAGCGTAGTCTAAAATCGGTAATAGTAGTGAATGAGCTAGAGCAGTTTTGGTCTTTACAGGTAGGAAATATTTCCATCGTTTGAGCGATCCGATCGTGGCAAATAATTTACGGCTAACCTCAGCTATTTGTGCTGACCAAGATAGGGAATTGTCTATAATAATGCCAAGGTTCTTTATAGATGGACTCAGGCTCAAATCGACGCCGTCAAACTGGATAGTAGGGAGGCTATTCTGGTCAAGTTTTTTTAGTTGCTTAGAGCTACCAATAATACTGACCTGTGACTTGGCAGGATTGACAGTTAAGCCGAACGATTTGCTCCACCTACTAACATTCTGCAAATCCTCGTTAAGCTTTTGAATAGCCTCACTAATATCATCCAACGGAGCGGCTAAGTAAATTTGAAGGTCGTCAGCATATAGATGAAAGGAAGAGGATATGATTTGGGAAATGGAATTAATAAAAATGGAGAAAAGGAGAGGAGAGAGGACACCACCTTGGGGAACACCAGCGGAAGGAGAGCAAAAGGAAGATGACTTGTCATTGGCTTGAACGTACTGCTGCCGATCATATAAATAGCTTCTGAACCACTCAGTGGCTTCAGGAGAGATATTTATTGAACGCAGAACAGCAACCAAGAGATCAGTATCAACGGTATTAAAGGCGTTACTAAAGTCCAGCAAAGCAATGACAGTAAGATTTTGTTTGTCCATATTATATCTGATATCGTCACAAACTTTAATCAGAGTAGTGACTGTGCTATGGCCGTTACGGAATCCAGACTGGAACTCGGATAGTATATGATTGTCTAACAGATATTGATTTAGTTGCTGAAAAACAATACGCTCTAAGACCTTTGACAAGAAGGAAAGTATAGAGATAGGACGGTAGTGGGAGAAGGATTTTGGATCTTTGGTTTTGGGTATGGGAATAATGCGGGCAATGCGCCACATACTGGGAAAGGTGTTATGGGAAATAGAAAAATTTAAAATATGGGTAATGACTGGTGCTAAAACTTCCAAGGGCAAAATAATCATTTTGCGGTTGATGCCATCATAACCAGAGGCATCAGATTTGATGGCTAGGATACTGTGTCTTACCTGGGATGGGGTTATAGGAGCAAAGTAAAAAGGAACGAATGTGGGAGACGGCAAGGATTTGATATAACTCAATGTATTTGCCTTAATTCTGTTGTCCATAGGTGTTATCGAGACAAAGTGCTTATTCAAGGCATCAACGTCTAGATTGCAATTCAAATCCTTACGTTGCCGGCCAATGCCTAGCGATTCCAGAAATTTCCACAACTTATGTGGGCTTAAGTTTTGTAAGCTCAGATCAATGTAATTACGTTGCGCATCCCTGCAAACTCTGCTACATCGGTTACGCAAGCTCTTATACCTTAAAAGATTATGATCAGAGGGATTATGCTTATATTTGGATTTCGCTACATTTCTTTTAGTCATCAGTGCCTTAATTTCTGGCGTAAGCCATGGAGCGGGTAAGTGTTTTAATTTAATTGGTCGAAAAGGAGCGTGCTTGTCATAGAGCTCAGTTAAAATAGAGTTAAATATCTCCAACTTGTCATCGATGGTTGTTGCGCTAAAAATGCCGTTCCAGTCGATGTCATTGAGATCAACCAAGAATTCGTCATTATTAAATTTTTTAAAACTGCGTCGCATGACGACAGATGGTTTGAGCTTAGGGGGACGAACATTATAAGACAAATACATTAAATCATGGTAGGAAAAGGCGTCAGCAGGAAGTTGGCCATGGATCATTACATGGTCAACAGAGGAAACAATCATAAGATCAAGTTGGGACGGGGCACAATTCGGAAAATAATGTGTAGGATTTGTAGGAAGTAATTTTAAGTTCGAGCTATTAATGATGTTAAGAAGTTGTTTTGCACGTAAATCATTTTTAATAATACAGGTATTAAAGTCTCCAAGAATTATTGTGTGATCTACGCTTGGCACATGTTTCTCCAATAAGGTCTCCAAAGTGTGAAAATAATTTATATGTAGTGAAGGGCTATAGAAAACCCCAAGTAATAGCTTTAATCGACCAAGTAAAATTTCAATAAAAATATGTTCAGCAGTTTCAGAGTATTGCGATGGAGACTTACTAACAATTGTGAAAGGTATGTGGTTGCGTATGTAGATGGCCACACCACCACCACCCTTACCTGTACGGTCATTACGTATGAGATGGAAGTTAGGTATAGAGAAGGAGGAGGTAGGAAGGCAGGGTTTAAGGAAAGTTTCAGAAAATAAAATCGCATGCACGTGGTCGCAATCAAAGGAAGCTAATAAATCAGGAAAATGTGCAGGAACGCTTTGGGCATTGATGTGTAGGACATTGAAATTCTTAGGAAAATTGGAAAATGTGTCGACAAGTAGATTGGAGAGAGGAACGGAAGTACTGTGAAAACTACTTTCAGATGAGGATGATAAAGAACAAAATGAATCGTCGTTTGAGTTAGATGAAGTATTATTGTCATACATATTACATATACTATTAAATAAATAAAATAAAAAAATAATATAAATATAAATACTAATTTATATAATATAATAAATATACCAACTAAAAATATACAATAAAATGTGCACAGATCACATTATTCACCCTTCACCACCAGCAGTAACAAAAAAAAATAATAATAAAGCGGTAGGATATTACTTACAATGTATCTTACAGCAGACACCAGTAATAATAATAAAAAAAAAATAATCTTGCAACCTCAGACTACTTACACAAACAAAAAAAAACTATAATAAAAAAAAAAAAGTCAAAATTAAAATAAAGCTACTTCGTATCTACACACTATAGTATGTAGCAAAAAACACAAAATAAAAATAATAACAATAAATATTGATTATGGTAAAAAGGAACATAAAAACTGAATAATAAGTTCACCAAAAATACATGTGATCATCGATAGGAAATATATATATATACAAATTATAATTAAAATATACATAATATATATACACTAGGAAAAAAAAAAATCAACAACTATGATATAAAAACAATATTGTCTATGCAATTAAATTAATTTGTAATCTGTAACCGACACCAACAGTCAACTGTCAACATTACATAGCAATAATAACAAAAACAAGAAACTGTTTCTGTCAAATTAAGACTAAGTTAAGGAAAAATTAATAAATAGCTAATTTATTTAAATAAATCAAGATTTCATACAAACTACCACAATCAGATATAAATAGTAGAAGCTACATTATTTAAAGTAAGATAGATTATATTTCAAAGTATAATTGTAAGCTAAATAAGTAGTAAAACATTTATAATAGTATGTATATAGAAAAAAAAAAACAACAATCAACATAATTTATGAGGAGTGAAAACAAACTACCACAATCAGACATAAATAGAAGAAGCTACATTATATAAATTAAGATAGATTATATATCAAAAAATAATTATAAGCTAAATAAGTAGTAAAACATTTATAATAACATATATCTAGAAAACGAAGCAACACTCAATAAGTGATATACAAGCAGTGGACACTATCTTTATTTTTTCATCACCCTTTTGGGCCTAATTTGTGAGACCTTGCTATCCTTATGGGTGGGATTTGGCAGAATAGTAGTAGAGGGAGGGCTTGTGCCTAAGGGAAGGCCATCAGAACAAGATGACGGTACAGCATCTACTGCAGCCACAGAAGTAATACATCTTCGAGATCCATCGTCCTCAATAACGTATATATTACCATCTTTGGTCCAGCATTTATTAATACCATAACGTTGGCGAGCCAACATAAATGCCTTATGCGTATCCTTAGTTAAAAACTCTGACATAGTGATGCCAGTTTTCTTGAGGCCAGTTTTAGCAAACCAAATCTTATTTTTAGATGTAGCATCTCTGAATTTAATCAGCACAGGTCTAGGCTTATTGTTATTGATGCGACCTAAACGATGACAGCGACTAAAATGACTTGCATTGATATCAGGCATTCCAATATGGTCAGAAAATACTTTAGCAACAACTGAGGCAACATGCTCATTTTTGCTCTCCGGTATACCATGCATCAAGATGATTTTCCTCCTTGACCTCATCTCCAAGGCATCGCATTTACTAGTGAGGAGCTCTAGCTGTTTATGGAGGCTATCCAGAGCAGTTAAAACAAAAGTTCTGAATGTGTTAAACTCAGCTGCAATATTTGATGTTGTAGGACTCACCACAGGAATGGATGAACTTTGAAGATTTTGCTGGAACTCGGCCATTCTTTTATTAAAAACTTCACTTAATTCATTGATTGTAAGCTTCATTGACTCCATAGTTATTTATTTCTCACAGTGAAAAAGTAAAAAAAAAAAAAAAAAACTTGATACTTGATTATTTAGTTTGTAAGTAAATTGTGCTTTTAATAAAGGATAATATGTATGCTGGTTGGTGGGATGATTTTTATTGAATTACTGCACTAATATACATAAATAATCAATATAAAAAAATTACCGCTCGACGTAATGTTTATTCCGAATGGTTAGACAAAATTCGACGATGTGTTCCATTACCCTATACAGTATACACCCCCACCCTCGTGTAGGCAAATACTTTTCTGCTGCGACACGATGGCGTCTCTCTTTAATTTCTTATGTTTTGATCTAGTTATATAAAATAGTTACTTCTAGCAAGGATATTTTAAAAATATATATTGCTTTTAGTTTCATGCATGTATATCACATACAGTAGGGCAAACGGGGTGTGAAGACACCCTCACCACCACAAGTCTAAAATACTAATATTTTCCCAAGGTAAATACATTAAACTAATAAAATAAATATAGCACATACTTTCATATGTTTTATAATATTAATTTTGTATAACAAAAGGTGACACACACGTTGTTATGGCAACGCGTTTTGTACGCTAGAAAAACCGCCGATAAAAGCGAGTTCCTTATAAATGTAAAAACAAAAGCTCAACATAAAGCTGTCAGTTCAGATGTGCTCTACACGAATGTATCACACTTATGTACGTTCATATTTCATTATTACGTGTTAGCGAGGAGCTCTCTCCTGGCTCTATTATATAATAATTAAATGTAATTTAAAATTAAGTTTAATTTTAATTTAGTATTTAATAAGAGCACGAACAGCTTAACGCTCCAGCTGTCACGGTAGAGCGCGGCGTCAGCTTAAAACAGTCATAATACAGTCGTTGTGTAGTTTCATTTAGATTTGGTGCTGTACTTGTGGCGTGGTTCATACAGCGGGAATGTTCTCAAATGTGACTTATATAATAATATGTGAACTGAATGTGCTATTACTGCAGTGGTAGCTGTTACTTGGAAACTTATGTTATTTATATCAAGGTTTAGCGCATACTCTGTCTTTCTTCGACGCTTTATAAGTTTAATTTCTGATTATAGGGAAGGATTTTTTTTAAAGTGTTTATTATTTAAGGACATACATGACTAAAAATTTTATGGTTCGCCCTGTAATGATAGAGTAGCTTTAAGTTTCCCTTTAAATACGCAATTTTTCGAAATCCCGAAGGGCGGTTATTTTGTAACACATTTGTATGCACAATAAGATGTGACTTTTCATTAGTCAGTCCGTCGTATCACGGCGGCTCAGTGTCCTATTGTAAACTTGACGGGTGTAGATTTGAGTTCCACTCGCAGGAATTATTTATACGCATTTTCTAGTTATGGTAAGAAGATAAAGTGCTACTTTAAGATTCGACACTCAACACACAATGTCTCAAAATTTTAGCGGCCAGTGAGGAAGTAGTGCCTGCGGTAGGCAAAGTGAACTGTCGCAGAGCACTAAGATACTATGCGGAATGCGAGATGCAGTATTCTTTTATATTTTTTTTCATTTATTTATATAAAAATATTTTAATAACAATAATTTTTATTAAAGGTTCACTTATATTACAAAAATGAAATTTGACTCCCACTTTTTATAAGTTTCCAGCCTTTCGATTAAAGATACTTTGAAAAACATTTACATAAAACCTTTTGTTGAAAGTTATAATAAAATAAATACATTTAATAAAATATTATATAGAATAAAAGGTATCTGGGCCAGTCGTGGCGTAGAGGCGCAAAGTGTGACTGTAAAATCGACTGGTTGTGGGTTCGATCCCATTAGATGAAATGAAACATTTACATTTACATTTTCATTTCTTCGCTCTGGTGTCGAGGCAAAACGTGGCATTGAGTTCCGCCACTCAATACGCAATGCCTCCAGAACTCGGCGGAAAGTGGTAAATCGAGTGTCTTAACACTAGGTTCCCTCTGCCTACCCAGCTGTGTGCAGGAAACAGTGAAACTGATTTGATTTAAAAGGTATTGAATATTAATTTATTAATTAATCTTACCAGGCGTGATTTGAATGTACGTAAATAGAATTTTATCCCGTTTCTTGAATTTATCTGTTTTGAGGCCGGTCGTGGCGCAGCGGCACGAGGTGTGACTGCAAAACCGACTGGTTGTGGGTTCGATCCCCACTCGAGGAGATGAAATATTTACTTAAATTTATATTTCCATTTCTTCGCTCTGGTGTCGAGGTTAAGCGCGGCGTTGAGTTCTGCCACTCAACACGCAATGCCTCCAGAATCCGGCAGAAAGTGGGGAACGGAGTGTCTTAACACTAGGTTCCCTCTGCCTACCCTGCTGTGTGCGGGATACAGCGTGAAGCTAATTTTTAATTTTATCTGTTTGTATTCTACGGACAATCGGACAGAAACTGAATTTGAGTTCCGCCACTCAATGCTCAATTATATCGATAACTGGGCGGTGCCTATGTAACAGTATCTTAACACTAGGTTTATTTCGCCTTCCCTGCTATATGCAGCGAAAAGTAAATATTTCCATTGGTAGTCAGTCAAAGCGTAGCGTTAAGTTCCGCCGCTCAACACGCAAAGTTATTAAATTTAATAAATCAATAAATAAATCAAAAAATAAATAAATCACAATAAATTTGCTTTATATGTTTGTATAATAACAAAAAATGGGTGCCTAGTTTCAAACAAAACACTAACGAGTACCGACGCGCAGTGAGTGAGTGAGTGAGTGAGTGAGTGAGTGCGGAACAAATACGAACACACACGTGAGTTGATCAAAGAATAACAATGTGCAATTTGCGCATCGACAGAACTCAATTAATGAAATATGTACGAGTATTGTGTGTATCAGCATGTATGCATGTATGGACGTATGCAGAGGGAACGCAACACGTTGGGGATTTTGATCTTTTCCACGTTAAGTAAGAGTATTTTTTTCCGTTCTAGCTTCACGATAGGCTTCACGGTAGACAAAGTGTTATGATGACGTAGTATTATGACTTCGTTCTCCACTTTCTTCGAGATAGATTTTTGAGTAAAGGAATTCATCAGGGTTTGATCTGCTGGAGCCGGAAAATGTAAACAATTTAAATATAATCTATATATAAATTTATCACCCGAAATCACAATAACTTCGGTTACAGTAAGTCGTTAGGTTATCAATTTGTTTTTCACTTTACGCTTTGTTCCGCACATAGCAGAGTTTGTAGGGTGCACCTAGTGTTAGGACACTTTGATCTCCGCTTACCGCCTGGATTTGGGACATTATCTATTGAGTGGTGAAACAAAGGGGAAAGGAGGGATTGAAACCATTCATTTCTATTGCATTTACGATTAGACTAATTTAGGGGACTTTATTAAATTTAAATATCTGATCGTCGAGGCCGTCATTGCGCAGGCTCATTATCGAACAAATTGTTCTAATTGCCTATAACAAATTGTTAACGATATAAGTATCACACGCGCACACGACGAGCACACGACGCGCACACGACGCGCACACGACGCCGACACGATAACTACTCTCAAGCAATATTTGTGACATCACAAATAAAATAGCTTAAGTGTCAAGGAAACGGCGTCGTTACTGAACGAACGTATCTTACTGTAATGTCAGAGTGAATGACCGGTGAGGATGACCGCGTCTTTATATCACCTTCAAGTACGTGCCTTCGGTATAAACCTTTATATATTTTTATATATAATAAGAGATAGAATTGTAGGCCTAAAATGTTATATCTTAGAGATGAAATTCGAATGAAAGATTTTTAATAATGCTACATGTCTTGTAGATCTCGGTGTATGTGTCATGAGATACATACCACTTCACTGTGATAAGCCGTATCTGAATGTGTACAGATGGTGATTCCTTAGTGCCATCTGTCTATTTTAATATGAATAATGGTTACCGTTTACACTAGTTGTCGCCCGCAATTTCGTTTGTTTGGACTTTATAAAATATAATAGAAAATCTCATTTCTTGCCGTTCCTGTAGGAATTTTGACAAATATTTTTTTAATGCCAATGTTTATTATAAAAAATGGCAAACGAGCTGAGGACCATCTGATGGTACTCACGATGCCGTCAAATTATAACGCTCAGTGCAAGCTGCTGCAACAACTGTACCAAATTTGTATAATACATGTGAAGTCCTTCAATTATTAAAATCATACATTATTCAGTACTTCCTTATAATTTTAGTTAACATTTTTAAGAAAAATAAAATAAATAAGGAAAGGGAGTGAAACCAAGGAAAGATGAAGCTCATTAGTGCTTGACGGAGTTTTTGCAAGAAATACAAGTTTTTTTTAATTATAATTTGAAGCTCGTCGTCTAACGTGCGGTGTATTAGTCACGGAGGGCGGACGCGTGGAGCTCTTACAATGGAACTCTTAAAAATATCCAACGGGATAAAAATCTTTTTTGGGCGCCTTTTCTTTAAAAGTGGCCAAAATACTTAGCCTCCCAACTATATAATAAGCAAATTTGTATAAGTTTGTTTTTTCCCTTCCACACTGTATTCCGCACATTGCATTATAGGTAGAGGTAACCAAGTGTTCTTATTTTTAAATAATTTTTCTTATATATATTTCAATTTGACTTGTCATCAATCTTCATAATAACGTTCTACATATATGTGGGCATTCTTTGTTTAGTTTCCCCTAACTTATATTCGAATAACATGAGCACAACTGCATAACAGATGTAAAGTAAGTATCCGGCACAGTTTCACGCGAGGCGTAATTGCTCAGTGTCGCAAAAACCCACCGAGATTGGAATCAGAGTGAGAAACGAGAATTAATGACCTTCGCTGACGAGGGGAAATGGCGAAACGTATATTATATAAGTAGAGCCGCTATATGTAGAGTCATATAAATACCACTCTACTTTTTATGCCTCTTTATGCTGGCGCAAAACAAATATATCTGCCCTATATGTAAAGACGGGTGGGACAAAACGATACGATATCAATATAGAGAGGAAATAATAGGAAATCGAACGAAACACCATCTGCACTCTATACGAGTACAATATACGTAACATAAAACTGAAGTGTATGTTTGTAGATTGAAAATAGATACGTCGTTTGTGAGCTATTCATATTTTTATTTAAATTTCAGAGCTGTATGATTCCGTGTAGAACATGTTCAATACTGACAAGTGCCTAATAAAGAGAACCTCCAAGGTTCATATTGTTAATCATTATTAATATCTGAAAACCTGCTTGACTCAAGAGACACTTACATACATCTTTAAGCTAAACCTTAGTTAAGTAAGCAATATATTTTTTTTATATTCAGCTTAGACTTTATCTCGCAACAGGCAATAAAATTATAATTTCCTCCGAGTAGGAACGCATCCAATATTCCCTGGATGGTCAGACGCTGCTCCACTGCGCCGTAATGGCCTCCATAAAGAATATTTAGGCGCCGGTCGCTTATCTGCGTGAACACAAATATAGTTCATGAAGCTTTTTAATGCCACATGTCATGTTATACGTGAAAATAATATTTTATCTTCCTCCAAACTGAGATAGATCTGAAACTAGACGTAGACTACGAAGATGTGACATTTTATAAATACAACTTTAAGCACTTATTATGTTGCTTTGAAAGTAAAATAATTCTATTCTTATACATACATGACTGTGGGGAACGTAGTGTCTTAACACTAGGTTCCTTCTGCCTACCCTACTGTGTGCGGGATACATCGTAAAGCTGACATATATGACATATACACAATAAATATGAGGAATATAATTTAGTATAGCAGGCGAGTTTGTAGTCGTGTAGCTCAGGTTCTTAGGTACACATGGCACGACACTCAGTTAGATTGATTAATGTATCTACGTAAGTTAATGTTAAACTTATTATTCTTTTTCAAAAAACTATTCTTATTTTTTCATTTGAAACTGTTCCGTTACCGAGTGACTGACGTTTACTGAATTTAGAAAGATGAATTTGACATCTCGTAGGTTAGGTACAGAAGCACTGAAGGGTTTTCTTAAAATAAAATATATTTTTCTATGTACGTCTTAAATTCAACATAAATAAAGTTGCGGGTGAAATGACAAGGTTTCTTTTCAAGAAACATCTAATGACCATTTTACCATTTGAGGCCGTACCGTTACCGTAAACACATCCGAGAAAATACTATGTTATGCCTAAAGGGAAACACCATCATACAGGCATCATACCTACAATTACACTACATTGCGTGAGTATTAAATATTTCTTACAAAGATTAGTATTTCATTAAATGTAGTACTCTTGACGTTTAAGTTTTATAAATATGAAGTTGAAGCTTTTATCCGTTTCTTTAGAGAACAATTTGTATCTATACACTGATCTCGAGAAAAAAGAGCCGAGGACCACTCGACTTGAGTCAGTCGAGTTGTGGCCACTCTAGCTAATGTAGCTTTGAAAAACCTACTTTATTATTAAATACTATAAGATTTCAAATTTACCTTTTAGATCTGTTTCACAGAATAAAATTATGAAATATACTTTTTCTGACATAAAATTTGTTAAAATTCTCCTTGACCTAACGCTTTAGATTCTAGTCAGACCTAGTATAATAATAATATTTTACATTAACAAACAAAACAGAAATTGAAAACGTGACTGATCGTATGATGATCGACAAAAAAGGAAGCCTCAGGTTACACAAAACACCACGATTGTGCGAAATTCAACAATTTTTTTATCTTTACGCTTTAACCCTCACACAGCAGGGTAGGCAGAGTGCACTTGGGAACCTAATGTTAAGACACTCCGTTCTCATTAAGCCACTATCCACCGAATTCTGAGGCATTGTGGGTTGAGAGGCAGAAAACTCAGCGCCGCGTTTTGATACAAACATGTATATAAAAATATTAATTATTTACCATCGTTTATCGTATTTTGTCGGAAGAGTTTTTATAAGAACTTGCAACAATGTTTCTGTTATCACAGCTTATTATACAGAGTGGTCATCTTGGGCTAAAATAGAAATGACCTCGTCTCTATCACGTTTCATTCTGCCCATCGACCTGTCAATCATCCTGTATATAAAGTGCGTCCTCGCAGTGCAGTCACGCCGTGCCTCAAACATTTCCCAGTTTTTGCTCTGACAAATGGTTCGGGCGGTAAATAATTAGCATGTTAATCGCGACCCGCCCGTTGACCCGAGGCGGGCGACCCGCCATCACACGACGAGGTGGAGACAGAAAATATTAGAACAATTTGACTTAGCGCTTTGTTTTGAACTGAGTTTTATTTAAATAATCTGTACTAATATTGTAAAGCTAAAGAGTCTCTTTGGTAAACGCACCAATCTCAGAAACTATTGGTTGGAATTAAAAACTCTCTGTTTAGTTGTATTCCTTTAGTTTATAATAAATCACGTTAATCGTTGCGATGTAGCCCACTGTGCTTGCGGTCAGTAAGTTCGGGCATTTAGAATGTTTGATATACAATCAATAGCTATTTCCGTTTAACCGCAGGGACGGAGCCGCAGGTAAACGCTAGTTTGGTTATAAAGATATTAAGATAGTTTAAGATTTCTATGACAAATAGATAAGGTTCGTTAAACAAAAAAATATACCAATTTCGTGAAATTCCTCCATCAAACCCTTTTTTTGATGTTATACAAAAAAGGACATTTAAAAGAGATATTTTTGCAAATAGCTCGCGTCCCACATTTTTTTATGACAAAAATCTTGTTGTAAGTATTTTTATGATGGTTCCGTGCTTAAATAATTTAAATTCGTCGACTCTTACCTCACCTGTACCGGACTGTACTGTGTTTATTTTTTAACATGATTAATTTGCCTATCGCGGGGCAGATCGAGGCATCGGCACGTTTTAAGCTCGCCTTTTAATAATGCCGACCGTTAATCCTTTATTTGCCATTCCTCCCCAAGACTGTGGAGTCGTCGTAAATTCTAAAAGCTTTTGTTCACTTTGTTCGTGTAATTATTTATGTCAACGCATTTTTTTGCATGAATTTTGAGATTTTTCTCGTTGTTTTTTTCCTCTTAATTAGAATAGTTATGGTCTTTATTCAATGTGAAAAGGTAAATATTATGTAAGCTTTGATATATGAAGTTTAAATACTTAATGATTTCAGAAAACCTACAAAAACAATTTAACTTAGCGGGATTTAAACTCGCGTCTTTACGAAACCGATCAAGGGACATACATCAATACGTTCAACTTTTTATACATTCTCTTAAACATTTAAATTTTAAGGGTCCCGTACCTCATCATATGAATGAAAAACGGAACGCTTATCCGTCCGCTTTTGTCTATCTGTCAACACCATTTATCTCTAGATCATGCGAAAGTATCAAGCTGCAATTAGTATCAAATATCCTGAATATTTGCTCTACTGGATTAAACTAAAATTCTAGATCTTATTTTGTAGTATTATGGTCGATAAGCACATCTCTGTGGTTTTCGTATTTACTATCGTAACTCTGTCAAATGTGTAATGAAATAATTAAAAATAATATACTTGCTACAATATTTCAAAACTTTAGCTTGATTTCAAATATAAAAGACAGAATGTAGGTCTGTAGGGGAGTAGGCTTACATCAAATATTATGCATTAGTTATGTCTCTATAGTCTCCCTAAGTTAAATAAGATTTGGCCAAAGTGCAATGTTGCTTACAAATATAATTTAATTTCATAGAGATAGATTATGATAATAGAGTTCTGCGTGACGCGTTACGTAGCGTAAGTGCTCTACTGCGACTTAGAGCGAGCTCTGACTCTACATATATGTATATGAAACTGTTCTCTCTTAAGTGTAAACGTTAAAAGCTTAATAAAGCTCAGTTAAGATTAAAATGTTATTATGTTTTAACTAATAATTTGAAAAGTGCAGGTACTATTATTATAATAATAATTGAAGCGATCCATGGACTGTAATGTCTTTGTTATAAAATACAATATTAATCTTTAAGATGAAATTATGAAGATAAGATTTTATGTTTTTGAAAATCAGGTTCTGACGCAGTGGGGTGGCGTTTAAATGTTAACCCGATGGTTGAGGGTTAAGCCCTCACACGTACGAATGGATTATTTATATTTCTAGCCCTGGCACAAAATGGAGTTCCAACAATATATAATACGGGTGTCAAGTGGTCTGGTTTAACGTAACGTTAACACAGACGTCTTATTTTTGGGAAAAGCTTCATCTTGAAGCTTTTCCCAAAAATAAGACGTTAACTAATAAGGTCTTTTCCTTACGATCTATATACTAACTTCACAAGCAAAACTCAAAGCTTACAAAAAAAAAACTCCGAGAAAATTTAGTACAAGTTATTACACGAACAAAAATCTAAAATTAGCAGCAAAGTTACTCTTGTACTAAACGTAACTCGTTGTCACGTCAATTCTGTAAGCACGAGCCAACTTTTACTTCCCAAACACAGCGGATAAAGCGAATTTTCAGTTTCGCAGATAAAATGCGGCGTATATGTAAAGTTAGAGCGACCACTTTGCCACCCCACTCCCCACTTCTACCCTGTCGTAAAGCTTTGCGCGCACACTACTACTTAAAAGAAAAATACTCATTTTTTTAAAAAAGCATAACTTATAGCGGTGTAGGCAGAGGGAACCTAGTGTCAAGACCCTCCGTTCCGTGAATTATATTATTATTACAAAAGGATTGGTGTTACGATAGTAAGATTCCTTGGAAAAGAATCCCTCGGAAGTATATTTGAGACGAAAAGTTATAAGATCACTTTTATGTCCTCTTTTTACTTTCCAACTTTGTATAAAATAGAAAGGGTTTATATTCTTAATTTTTCAGAAAGGATAATTAAAATAATATAAAGTGACTTTTCCCGAAGTTCAATATTTAAAATTAATATAATCAAGAATTTTATGTTACTCTGAATTATTTACTTTACACAAATTGTAATAAATAGACTTCATGTTAATTTCTAAATACGTTTAAAAGTTGGGCCATTAATAGTGATAGTGTAACTTTATTAAATAAAATAATCAATTTAGATTAAGTATAATTATATTAATGTTAGTTCATTTTACTGTGAATATTTAATAATTAAATTTGGATAATTAAATAATAATTCAATATTCTATATTTTTAAATTAAACATTCAAAATAGTATTTATTATAAAATATAAGATTTGCTTATCTAATAGCTTTGTGAGCACATACGAGTATAACCATCTATATATAATAGATATTTAATGAAATAAAAATATTATTATATAACAAAATACCTCAGACCAGTGTGCACAAACCTTACAAGAGATAGGCTTGCCACCGAAAAATTTCGTCCTTTCATCTCACCCGGCAACCACCGCGATCATTGTAAGTCCTACATAACTCAGAATGGTTATTTTTATTTGATACAGCGATTAAATGGCTGACGCGTAAAGCGAATTTGGGAGAATAGCGTAGAGATTTTATTTATTATTTTATTTGAATCTATGTATTTTATGTTAAACTACGCTATTATATTAAAATTTCCTAACTTTTTAACCAATTTCTGTAAGAAAAAGATTGTATTTTTTTATGTCGGTCCATTTCTGACAATGGTATCTCAGAGGAAATCATATAAGTCTTAAATTTGCTGACAAATGGACGAATATTTCAATATCACGCCAACCGATTTCGATGATTTTGGTTTAACTTAACCTAATACGCTTTATCTCTAACGGAGTAGTCAGAGAGAACGGGGCGCCAAACTCTACGGTCTCTATATACCTCTTTCACCTTGTCCATTGTCATCAACCTCTTCATACATGTCCACCGGGGGTCCTCATGCTGTTAACGTGACCAACCAACACTGCATTGTGTAAAGCCAAACGCGCAGCTAAGCTGGCGTTTCATCAATGCAGCTAAGGCTCCGTTAACCCTGTTACCGGCAGCAATATGCCTTTCCACATCCATCTCGTATCTGCCATCTCTTCTGAACACACTTCCCAAATTCATATTCCCTTCATTCCTTGGAAACAGCTATCTAAATACATATTGAACAATCAAGTTGTCATGACGCAACCTTGTTTAACATCTGATTGAATGTCAAACTAAGGTGACAAGCCCGCTCCCACTCGCACGCAGGCTGAGTGATCTCTGTAAAGAGACTTTGCAGCCTGCAGCAACGGTCCGCTCACATGGTACCGGGGTACGTAGTGTATTTCCCATAATTTCGCTCTTACAACTCTGTCAAATGCCTTTTCCAAGTCTACAAACGCATAGAAAACTTTTTGGTTATCAGCCAAAATTTTTTCCGTGATCATGCGGAGGGAAAAGATCTGATCCATACACCGTCTTTCAGGTCTAAAGCCTCCCTGGGCCTCCCACAACAACCTTTCAGATCTCTTTTGCATTGTGCTTGCTAATATTTTAGCATAAGCTTTACTACCCAATCTAATCAAACTGATAGCCCTATGGCTTGTGAGGTCTATCTGTGAACATTTGCCTTTATACAAAGGCACGATGACTGCACCTCGCCAATCATTTTGGACCTTCTCTGATTTCCAGCATAAATAGCACAAAAACCAGAACAAGTCCAAGATGCGTGGATATTTGATCACCTCGGCCGTAACTCCATCTGCTCCCGCTGCCTTATCACATTTCAGACTTCGTATTGCATTTTTAACTTTTTTTATACTGATTTCGCCATCAGCTACATCAAAACCCAGCGTTTCGCTGTTACTTGAGACTGAGACATTCATACATCTCCTTGTAAAATTCTGTCCATCGCTGCAAATCGTGTGATTGTTCCGTTAAAATTTCACCGTCCTCCGAAAGCACTCCTTTCAGCCTACAGGTTAACGAGCAACCGCGAGAAACACCAACTTCTCGCTAGAAAAGCTTCGTGTTTTCCCTGAAGTTGTTCGTTAACCTTTTA
This sequence comes from Heliconius himera, assembly GCA_021202915.1. Taxonomy (NCBI): domain Eukaryota; kingdom Metazoa; phylum Arthropoda; class Insecta; order Lepidoptera; family Nymphalidae; genus Heliconius; species Heliconius himera. Next base: position 166,796 of record JAJHJA010001035.1, read on the forward strand.
TCCCTTTCATTCTCTGCCTCTTCACGCTTCATCTTTATCAGTACTTTTTGCAGCTTATGGTTTTTCTTTTTTATCTCTCTCATACTTTTATCCTTACTTGAGGCTTTGTAATCCTGCCATGCTTTCTTCTTTCTTTCTACAGTATCTTGCACTTTACCATCCCACCAATCATCACGCTCTTTGCTAAAGCCTCTTTTTCCTTTAGCACATACCCCTGTCGCTGCTTCCTTCGTAGAATCCCTAAGGTTCTGTTCGTTATCCCCATGCGTTCCTGAGATGAAGGGTCTTGACAAACAGACGGACGGACTACAAAGTGATTTTATAAGGATCCCTTTTTTCCTTAAAATATACGGAACCCTAAAAACATTATGATTAATGCTGTATCCCGCATAAAGCATATGAGACGGAGTAAGCCTAGTGTTATAACAGTCTGTTTCTCATTTTCCACCTAATTTTCGAGACATTACATGTTGAGTGGTGGATATAAGAAATAAATAAGAAATTTCAATTGATCCATCTGCAATTTGCGACAGCAAAGACACAACTTTCAATAAAATACGCCACAGAAATACGCGGGAAGAGCGTAAAGACCCCTATAACATAATATATATTACAACGTAGATATATAGGTTACTTTGTGACAAAAGAACTCTACCTAGCGACATGTCCTCTAAGTATTTAACTGTGAAATGAAAAAACTCCGCCGCTGTCACGAGCGAGGGCGTCGCCTGGAAATTTAATGGAAGCTCTGTCCTCGCCGTGTAGGCTCGCTCGCCGAAAAATAACTGACTTAAATTATTTTTTGTTATCTAAAATGCACATTATTTTGCTCATTCGTTAGCATTATCTATGTCTTTAAAAATTTTATTAAAAGAAGAATTACTTACTTACCCATATCTATATATATGTAAAAGGACATGTACCTGACTGACTGAGGTGACGCACGCACAGCCGTAACCGCTGTGCGTAGAAACGTGAAATTTGGACAGATGTTTATTTTCATAATCTGGACATCCACTAAGAAGAGATTTTGAAAAATTCTAACCCTAAAATGAAATAGGGGTTGAAAGTTTGTATAGATTTTTTTTAAATCAGCACTGATTTTTATAAGATTTGAAATTCAGACTGTTAAAAATATTTTATTGAACACCTGTTTCATGGTTTTTTAGAATTCACCCCCTAAGGGTTCAAATAAGGGGTTGAAAGTTTATATGGAAAAATCTTTAAATAGCCTCTGATTTTTATAAAAAATTAAATTCAGACTATTAAAATTTTTTTAATGAACACGTGTGTCGTGGTTATTTTAGAATTTACCCCTAAGGGTGCAAATAAGCGGGTGAAGCTGCGCGCGCCCACTAGTTTTTTATATTTCTTTTAGCTTCACGCTGTGTCCCGCACATATGTAGGACACATATAGGCAGTATAACCTGCCTGATGCCTGAACATACTGTTTAGACACAACGTTGCTATTAAGACACTTCCGCTACTTGGCTACTTTCTTTTTGGGGAAAGTGTCCCCCAAAGTCTGGAGGCATGGCGTGTTGAGTGGTGTAACTCAACGTCACACTTTGCATAGTTGCCATGGCGAAGAAACGAAGATATTAAATATTTATTTCCTCGAGTGGATATCGAAAATGTATGTATTTACTAATTATGAATATTATAAAAGTTAGTAATTATTGGTTAGCTTTGAAAAATTCTTCTTGTGCTCGATAGTCCATTGATCGAGGAAGCCTATAATACATTATGCTGCATCACGTAAAGTAACCCGCAGTAACTATGATCAGAGACTCAAAGTAAAGAACAGGGATAGAGCCCCCAGCACTAATACCACGTGTTAGTTATCGCTTCGGGACACACGTATACAAGTACATACGATATTGCGTATTGTTACCACTTCTATAGTGCTATTGTTTCTAGGGTACTGATGAATGAAGAAAACAAATTGTTTGCCTTGCTCTCTCTTATTTGCTATAGCGAAATCGGTCAGGGGGACATATGACCACTGAACTTGTAACTGAGCGAGGTAATAAAAATAAAAATATCCTCCGAGTGGAAATCGAATCCACAACTGTGTCTGTGTGAACTGTGTGTGGTTACTCTAGGTGCAGCTTGGATCTAATATCCTATTGAAAAATATTTTTATATTTAATAACAAAATTTAAAGTAAAAGTTAATAAATCATTTTAAAAGTTATCGTTTGGAATCAGAACAATATCGCGCTAGCGAACTACTGAGCTAATTATAAAAAGTCATATTAGATTCAATATAACACAATATTCCTATGAATCATTTGAGTTCGAGTTAAAATGTGATTTTTTACGATGTGCTCATAAGTCTCCGTACGTCGGCACCTGTTCTACAGTTTTCGGCGCCAGCTCAAGAGACCAGTGATTTATGAGGGGCGCCTCAACACAGTGGAGTTGTCAGTACGGCGCCGAACTATTTTAGTTTAAATAATAATTCATTCTGAATATATCTTTGGAGTATTTGTATAAATGGGTAAACGAACAAAAATAAAGTACTTTAAAACTTTAAAGTTATTGTACATACAAATAGTATTGAAAAAGTATATTGGAATTCTTTATGAAGCTAAATAATCTTAGCTTTTACGAAATCCTTAAGCCTTAAGGCTTCGTCAGCAAGGTTTTCATGTTTTCAAAATAAATAATTCTGTTTTTAAATAAATAAAACGAGAAAAATATTACATTTTTGAAGTCAAATCAAAGTTAGTTTAAAAATCGATCATTGTCTAAACATTTGTTCCGGAATGATCGAAGCATTACCAAAGTGTAGGTGTGACGCCGACTGCCTCGTACTCGTGGAGACCCGGCGCTCACCGCTGGCGCCGCGCCAGTAGTTCCACTTCGGTGCAAGTCGACTAAATAAAAGAACGTCTATTTACCTGCTCCCACTTTTGTTGCTGTTTGGAAACGAAATTGTTTTAGCGGGACATTCGTTACTAGCACCCATTCGTGACACATTTGTCTTTGAGTTTATTGATCCTACTGTAGGCAGGCCAGGCAGGCCAGGCAGGCCAGGCCAGGCCGGACAGACAGGTCAGGCAGGTCCGCGGAACGAGAGAAAACTAGCAAAATTGATGGTCTCGACATAACGAAGCCTATACAGTGTACAGTGCGCCTTGGTTAATATGTACTTTATTTTGTTGAAGCAGATTGAAACAATATTTCTACTTTCAAATATCATCTATATTTAAGGGTGCAAAATTTTAAATCAACTTTAAAAACAGTATCAGTATACATTTACATAGAGAAATTTGAAAATATATATTACAATATCATATTCAATAGAATCAATCTCGATTAATATAAAAATCAGCTTTACGCATTTTCCTACATACACTTTCCCATTTCCCCATAAATTTTCGTGACATTACGTGATGAGTGTCAAAATTCAACACCGCTTTTTACTAAGAGATCTAGAATCTTTATTATACAGAAACCAATAATTTCATTAAGAAAATACAGGAACAGAAAAGAATCATTCTCCCTTATGAAGATCAAACCTAAAACTATCAGATTCACAGTTTCCGTACGGTGGCACAATTTCTTAAAGCAATTAAATAAATGAGATACGAAACTCAGAATGTTTTCTGTTTCAAGTAAAGTCGGACGCGCTGCCACTCCACTGTGGAGTGGAGTCATGTTTCACAATAATAAAGCGATATACCATATTAATAATTTATATACACAATCACAGTATTTATCGCGTACAGTTCTAAAGGCTGAGTCGGTAAGAAACGGGCGGAAGTGCACTGTTGGCGCCGCGCCAGCCCCCGCCAGCCCCCGCCAGCCCCCGCCAGCCCCCGCTCGGCCCCGCCCGCCCTCTTTGACACTAGTCACGTCGTTTTTACTACATAATGTGAAATTTATTCATCGTATGTTTTATTTCTAATTTTATTAATTGCTAGATTTTTTATGTCGTAATGACAAATAACAAATGAGTAAATAATAAATAATATATTTTTTGTTGAATTCGAAATTACTTTCAATCAGCAGGCATTGAATTCGAATATCACGATCAGTTGCGGTTGATCGACGAAACTTAAAAAAAAAACGGAGTGCTCTGTATGAGTTCCGTTACTCAACCCGCAGTTCCACTCGCAGTTACTAAAATTAAGCAGAAAGTGAGGAATCGAGTGTCTTAGCATGCATACGCTGCTGCTCCTAAGCAACGTAAAGCTACCTGGCATTTAAAACCGGCGTGAAGTAGTGGCTTTATGCCACTGCGTTTCGCATTAGGTAATGCCGGGCTCCGGAGCCCAACCCCCACCCCTCCTTGGAATATGATAGCGGCACTTAAAGAGAAACTACCCCAGGAGGGTACCAGCACCTTTGGTGCTGGAGAATCCCTCCCTGAGTCTCTAAACTCAGGCTGCCCTTCGAATTCTGGGGAGGACACAGTTCCGCAACTCCTACCACGCTAAATGTGGACTATTGCAATATCAGGGGTCTACATTCCAACCTAAATGCCGTCCACCACCATCTCGAGGCGTCTAGACCGGCCTTGGTCCCAATCCAATTGGCCCCTCCCAATTGGTTGAGTCGCCAACGCGACTCCCGGACGTGGACAACCACAATGCCTCTTTATTGGACCTTCTGCTGACTGCTGAACCATTTGATGGCATACAACGTAGAACCATTCGAATCATTAGAGACCCAATGATATGTGGAAAGCTTGACACTTTGGCTTTGCGTAGAGACGTCTCCTCGCTGTACGTTCTCTATCGCATTTATCATGGGGAGTGTTCTGAAAAACTGTTTAACCTGTTATCTGCCGCCGAATTTTCTAACCGCACAGTACGTCATAAGCTAAAATATCATCCACACCACCTGGATACGTGGCAATCCACTACTGTGCGGTTTCGTAGGAGTTTCCTTCCACGCGCCACGGAACTGTGGGATGGTTTTTCCGCGGCAGTGTTTCCAGGTCGATATGACATGGGTATCTTCAAAAAGCGCATCTATCTCAACCTTAAAGGCCGGCAACGCACCTCCTGTAGCTCCTCTGGCGTTGCACGGGGCCGTGGGTGGCGGTAATCACTTACCATCAGGTGACCCGAACGCTCTTGTCTTTTTCCATAAAAAAAAGCTAAAAAAGCGACGGTTAAATTTCGAACCGGTAGTTAGTGACTAATTAATTCAGTTAAAAAGTTTATCAGATAGTTTAAAAGTAATTTTAAAGGTGTTTAGTTTGGAGTTTTTCGTTAAACGAATATTATTATAAAACCGATGAATTAATGCTATTACTACTTATTAAGGATATGTCCAAAAAAATAATATGCGTAAAGGACACGAATATGTCTAATAAGATTAATATGAATTCAAAACTGTACAAAAGAAAAATGGATTCACGTTGTATTCCTGTATTTAGCATGGTGGGCAGAGAGAATCTCGTGTTAAAACTCTCAGTTCCCCACTTTCCGTTCAATCTTCGAGGCAGTGTTGAATGGCGGAAAATGATAAAAAACTATAAATAGGTACCTATTTATAGTTTTTTTGTTGTTATAACAGGGAATCTTTTCCAATCAGAATTGATAAATTGTAACAAATAAATAGGATGTTTCAGCAGTTGGTAAGGTAAAGTGGGAAGATAACGAAATAACATTAAAACCATTAAATTTTCTACGAGAACTTTATATTACATTTTAATTAAAAACAAAAGTAACTTGGAGGCCTGTCGTGGCGCAGGGGCACGAAGTGTGACTGTAAAGTCGATTGGTTGTGGATTCGATCCCCACTCGAGGAAGTGAAATATTTATTTACATTTATATTTTCATTTCTTCGCTCTGGTGCCGAGGCAAAGCGCGGCGTTGAGTTCCGCTACTCAACACGCAATACCTCCAAAACTCGGCGGAAAATGGGGGAACGGAGTGTCTTAACACTAGGTTCCCTCTGCCTACCCTGCTGTGTGCGGGGTTACAGCGTGAAGCTGAAAAGTAACTTGAGGCCAGTTGTGGTGCAGGTGCACAAGCGACTGACTGTATTCCCACTCAATTTTTATTTCCTTGGCGCTCTCTCCCCGTTCTCTCTGGCTACCTTGTTAGGGGTACCGCGTAACACTAAGTAAGTAAGTAAGCTCTGGTAACGAGGCTAAGCGCGACATTGAGTTCCACCACTCAACACGCAATGCCTCAGGATTTCGGTGGCAATTGGGGAACAGAAGTGACTTAATAGGAACGGAGTGTCTGAACACTAGGTTCCTAGGCTCCCTCTGCTTACCCTGCTATAAAAAAGTAGATAAAGAGGATAAATACCAATAAATCAAATCTGCTTCTTAATTCATCTACTTACCACAAATTTAATATATACAAATTACTTAAGAAATCCAACCCCAATTTTGAACCCACCCTTTACGTATACTATATACTATAGTGGAAAATAAAGTCTATGAATAGTTCGGGAAAAAAATCTTTATTAGCACAATATGCTGCATAAATCAGATTATGGTAATATATTCATAGCGACTGGGGGTCGCTATCGGTGATCGTGGGAAGTGCCTCTAAAGGTAGGAAGTAACCCTGCTATACAAATATAGTACACAAGATAAACGAGGTTATATGGTTTAGTGATTCAGCTGCTAGTTTACGCTATTTCTCCTTAGATGGTGCGATCCATCATGAAGTTATCACGATTCTAGCCTTAGTGTCATGTCAAGGTCTCGAAGAGAGACGACAGGTGTATCTGTGTGTTAGGTAGGTGTTTCTGTAAGTCAGAAGAAGGTGTATGGACACTGAATATTTACTTATATGTTGACTTTTAAAAAATATATAAATTAAAATAAAACAAATATTTAAGGACTGAGGCATAGGCCAGTTTTGGTGCAGGGTCATAAGCGTGCGAATGTAAAAGGCTGTGGGTTCGATTCTCACTAGAGGAAAATGAAACATATAATATTTTCATTTCCTCGCTTTGGTAATGAGGCTGCGCGCGGTGTTGCTGCTCTGCTGCTCAATACGCTATTCTTAAAGAATCCGGCGGAAAGTAAGGATCAGTAGTGACGTGATGAGAACAGTATAACACTAGTTCCCAGGTTCCTTCCAAAGGGTGAAGCTAAAAAACAGTAGGCTGCGCGGGGGACTTTATATGGAGTGTTTTAACACTAGGTTCCGTCTGTATACCATTCTGAGTGCGAGGGTATAGCGTGAAGCTAAAAAAACACAACCAGTCACCAGATACACGAAAAGCATCAACGTTACACATAAATAGATACATACGAGTAAGTAAGACGCGCAACAAACACCAACCTTAGCTTTGGTAAGTTCCCTGAATCTTGTTCATAGTTGTGTAGTTGTCTAGTTGTTGCCATGTTTACGGTCTTTCCGGTGAACGCCCGCCCTCAGGCGGTGCTTTAGAGTAGTCCAAATATGATTCCTCTTTTAGGGCAAAATGTTTGAGAGTTTGTTTGTTTTTGTAATTTTTAATTCCTGCTTAAAGCTGAGTGCTCGGGCTATCTTATTAACTATGTATTTTATTAAGAGGTAGTTATAGATATTTTTTTTATTTTCATATTACAATATTTTGATCTTATATGGTATAATGCCCCCAAATGATATATTTATAGTATGGCTATTTACTATGTAGCTTGCGAGTGCAACTAAGGGTTAGTTGCACTCGCAAGCTACATACTTGGACAAATGGAATATCTAAGAGTAGTGTATCACATACTTTATATTTACCGTGAGCGGAGTAATTCCGACCACATTTTAGGTACAGTGTTACATCGAAACAATTACCGTGATACAATATAGTGTACTAGTCCTCTGCGGTAAATGGATTACCCAAATCAAAAAGATATTTTTCTTTCGATCCCGTTGCTCCAGAGATTAGCGTATTCAACCAAACAAACTCTTCAGCTTTATAATTTTTAAATAGAACATAGATTTAGATTAGCTAAAAAACTTTCAAACCAAGGAGTATCTATACCAGTATATAGTAAGATCTATACCAAGTTATCATGTTTCCATAAATACTTGAAAATTCAGATTTTTATGAGAACAATAATAATACAAACATAAGTCTCTACATATAATCCTATGGTAGTTTCAAAAGGCTAAACCTATATAACTCTGTTTGGTATAACTTCGTAACTACAAGTTCAGAGTCAGAGAGCCATTAACCTCTTCTATATGAAACTCTATATTATTCGAAGTTTGAGAAATAAATACGTTTGCTCGTTTGTAATTTTATTATAAGTGATAAGAAAATAAAAATATACCCCAGAAATGGATAAATTAACTATGTTATAGGGTAGTTTTTTTAGGTTCACGGTGTATCCCACACATAGCATTCAAGGGAGACCAGGACCAGGAGGGAACCAGGGACTCTAGTGTGACACTCCGTTCCACTTTCCGTCGAATTCTTGAGACAATGCGTGTTGAGTGCCGGAATTCAACGCCGCACTGTCCTTTTTAAGGTAGTTGTTTTTATATTTGTAATACTTTTTATAAGATCTAAATTTTTACATTTCATTTAACTACTTTAGTATACATTTTTAAAAAAAGTGAAAAGGAAATCCTTATATCTTATATAGATAATTTTTTATTAAATAGTATAAAGGCTTTGTGGCTCAGCGGAAGTAGTACTACTCAACACGCAAGGGACAAAGTGTCTTAACACTAGGTTCTACTCCGTCTACACTGTTTTATATATTTGGATACAGCTTGAAGTTAAAAAAAACGAAACAATTCGTCTTTTCAAAGGCTTTATTAGTATAAGGTTATTTATTAAGTAAAAAAAGACCTAAATATTACTACGTAATATTTTCAATCTCAAAACTTCTTTCAACACATTTTAAAAAATATCCCTTAAAGTATCCTATAAAATAGTAAATCTTTAAAATTAGACGCTTTTCTGAGATGCAACGGTTGGTTTAATCCACTTTGCATATCACTTTTATAGCATGGAGTGTTGTTCTTGCAGGATGCTGCAGGAAGCACTGTTCATCTTTATTCTGTTGGGATAAATGAATCTATGTTTCGTAGCAAATTTGTGTAGTGCAGTATATTTTAATTTTGTGTTCGAAGCTGAGTAAATTTTAATAAGTGTCTTGTTAGTAAAGCTTAAGTTTAGTTACATTTTAGATAAATAGTGAAAGTATGAGAATTTTTATTTAGCTTTTTTTTCTAGCTGTATCCTGTATATAGCAGGGAAGGCAGAGGCAACCACGCACCGCTTAATTTTTGAGAGGTTGTGTGTTGAGTAGCGAAACTGAACGCAACACTTTAAGTTGTTACCAGAGTGGCAAAATTTAAATCATTCATTCCCTCGAGTGGAAATCGAACCTGTCGCCGCATGGATCCATTAAATTTAGCAATTAAGACTATTTTAAGAGTCCACTACTATTTAAAGGGAATTATTTTAAATTCATGTTATTTGAAGTGTATTTGAAATAAGACTAAAGCAACAAGCGTTGAAGTGACTAAAAGCAAAATCTGTGATTTAAAATGCTACTCACGAAATCCTTATATGTTATATAGTTACATGTTATTATGATTATTCTTATATAGTAAAGTTTTGCCGGTCACTTTTTTGACAATATTTTTAGGGATGTTCCTTAACGCAAAAAATATATATGAAAAATCATTTAAAATACACTCAAATTCATTCATCATCCAGCCGCATACAGCGTTACACAGCGCAGCCGCCATTAGGTGTTACCGCGTCACGCTGGTGTCGCTAATGGAGGAGGGCTTTACGTTACAACAGTTTATAAGTAAAATGACTTCACTGTGACGGCTGATGTGTAGATAATTAAAAACGTCGCTAATATTTGTATGTGTTTAATATCTATAATATATATGAGATATACATATTCGTTTTGATGTTGTATGTGTGTGTGTGTGTGTATCAGCGTTGACAGATTTCATCTAGCTGAACTTGATTGAACCTGCGCCTTTTGAAACCGTCCAAGAGGCGCGGGTTCAAAAAAATTTTTATACGTTTTCTAAATCTTTCTTTTCTTAGTGATTCTACTTTAAAAATTTAAAAATGTTAAAAAATATATATTTAAATAAAAAAGAATTCTCGAAAAGCAGGACCATGTCTGTCCCGCTGCATGTACATTTTATGTGTATGTTGTAAAACAAATGTTCATTTTGATGATTTTTTATGTGACGCGTTCTCCCGTATTACAGGATAGGTAGAAGTAAGCTAGTGTTAGGACACTCTATTCCCCACTTTCTGAGCAACTTTTGGAAATTGTGTGTTGAGTGGTTGAGTTCAAAGCCGCACTTTGTCTACCAGAGCAGGAAAACGAAATTCATTTAAATATAATAAATCATTCCCCCGAGTGGCAATCAATCCACAACCATTGTCTTTGCAAAAAGACACTGTCCCACTGCGCCATAACAGAAACCAAATTACATAAAAAATCCTAAAACGCATTATATTTAGATACAATATTAAAAATATGATTTAGCGGCAGTGTGACACAACGCAAGCATTTGCTCGTCTCTAATTACGGCGCTTACTTAAGTCACGACAGTTTATGAGATGACGGTTGACGTGCAGATACGATACGCACTAAAAAAATGTGTAAATGGAGATGTTGTGTTGAAACTGTTTAATTCATTGAATTTATTCTCCTCACACTTTACAATCACTTTGTTAAAAATAATAATTAGAGCGGCTGAATTGAACACTAGGTTTAATTTGCCTATCGCATAAGCGTAAAGATAAATAATACAAGAAAATATATAAAATATACCTACTATAGAGAGGTTCTCTATACACAACATTACTCTTTAAGTGTAGTACTTCATTTCCGGTTGACAGTTTTTTTATTGATTAATCACAATCACGAAGTAACTCCTCAGCTACTTCGTCGACTAATCGGCCACCATTAATCATCGACTGCTATCGGCCGAGCTGTGCGAGGTGTGGTAAGGTTTCTTACCTTGATATACTAGTTATATTGTGTACATATACTCGTATATTTGTACACAGCAGGAAGTATGCAGTGTAGAACGCTGAAATTCGAAATTCTTTGAGGAGTTCAGGGGAGTACTGAGAGGATTTCGTGGAATTTCTATGGGATCAAGGATAAGAGTAAGCCAGGATATTACATTATTTCATCCATATATGTTTTGTCATAATTTATTTTATCAATATTTTGAAACTAAAACTTGTTATAAAAGAATCGTTGCATCCTTTATGGACTTCATTTTAAATGTCGTAAGTATATGAAATAAATAACTGACGAATGTCATTTCTGAAGAATGAGGAATATAAAAGAAATGACGTTGAAGCTCGTTAAGTACCTGTTTTTGGCTTTTTATTTTAACCAAACAAGACGCGAAGTGGAAAACCAACACCGGTTAAGTGCGAGTTGGATTCGTTTATAAAAGTAGACGAAGTGATGTTTGCGGGCGTGTGCACTTATTCTGTTTAAAATGAACTACGATTATAAGTCATATATAAACAGATTCAGATTCAGTCAGACACTCTGTGCTTCACTTCTGGAGGCATTGCGTGTTGAGTAGCGGAACTTAATGCCGCGCTTTGCTCCGACACCAGAGTGAAAAAATGAAAACATTAAATATTCTATCGAACCTACAACCTATTGCGTTTACATTCACAATTTGTGCCCCTGTGCCTGTCCAGTAATCTATACTAATATAATAAAGGGGAAGAGTTTGTTTGTTTGTTTCAACGCTGGAACTACTGCTCGGATTTACATTTTTTTGTTTTGTATAAAAGCTACATTTCTCAGGAGTGCTATAGGCTATATAACGTCACGATGTATTTCTTAGTTAGCTTTAAATAACTTAACTTAGCTTCACGCTTTATCCCTTGCGGGGTAGTCAGAGAGAACGGAGCGCCAAACGCTACGGTAAATAACGAAATAATAATAATGAACGCTATCGAATTTAATTGAGCGCGTGCGCTGCGAATTAGTTGTAAGTACATTGCACTACAAAAGCATTCAATTTCATTAATTCTAAAATAAAGTCCGCGGCAACGTTTATCTATCTCTTATATAAGTCACAATGAGGAATTTTGTGAAAAAAAATAATAGAAAATTGCAACACATGAAATCATTTTGACATACATATTGAAACACGACGACCGAAAGTTATTTCATCATCAAGGAAATTAAGACAATCTTTGGCTTTTATAGCATGTAATTTGAACATATATTTTTCGAGAAAATGTAAAATTCAAATAATTAACAACACTTAGTACTTGGATCTTCTCAGAATTATGAAAACAAATTGTTCGTGATTGAATGTATAAATTCTACAGCCTATTCGTGTAATACAATATTTTTGAAATTTAAATAAACCTTTAATTTTATTGCCTCCATTACAAAGTGAAAAGCAAGAGATTACGTGTTTGTAATTAATGTAAATGAACAACGAATTTTATGTCAACTCGATTTCGATGCAAATCTGACATATCGATATTTATAAATAATTTCACATTTATAGATTCGATTAATTTGAATAAATCATTTCCGATCGTCATTTCGTTTATATTGTATTAAATGTATAAATCTTTAGGTATATCTACATACTTTTAATATATTTAACAATTGATCTATTTTTTTTCAGTTTCACACTGTATATCGCATATAGCAGGATAGGCAGAGGAAACCTAGTGTCAAGACAATCCGTTCCTAAATTTCCGCCGAATTTTCGAGGCAATGCGTGTTGAGTGCCGGAACTCAACGCCGCGCTTTGCTTTGTTACCAGAGCGACGTAAATAATAATCAATAATAATGAATTCCCCCGAATAGGAGTTGCACCCTACAACCATCTTTTACTTTTTTATCTTTATTCTTATTATAAGTTCGGTAGAATTAGGCGTATACATATATCCAATTAGACAATTATCAGGGTGTTCCTGCGTTTGTATAAGCTGTAAGACATACCGGTACCACCATACACCGGGTATGGTGGTACCGGTATGTGTTTATTGTACGATTCAAAAGTGCTTTCAAAACCATATTTGAATAAACAGTATCGTAAATTTGAATGTGAATTCAAATTTGCGACAAACGCTATTTTCATTTAATTTCTTAAATGGGCAGCAATTTGAGAACGTTGAGTCTTCACATGATGTTCTCTCAAGCTCCAAGCGGTAGATGCAACAAATTAAACAATTCTCGTATCAGTTTGACAGATACTACGATAACACAGATACTATGATAACGAAGCGCGAACCACATAGTCACAAACGCACATGTCTATAACCAAAAAGGGCACCATTTCTAGTTCTAAAGCACTACTCGCTAACAAAAGGGTAATTTATCGTTAGTATGTGCCGGGGTAATTTCACGGGTAGACGCTGAAGGAATCGGTTCAGTAGTTTTGTAGTAATTTGGAGGATGGCCTCGTTACAAATAAGTGCGGGTGTGCGCGCGTTAACGCTGATAGCACCTTATCACTATCTATTAAGCCTATAAAGGATAATTTTCCTTCAAATTTAACTATTCAATATATGTATATATACTTCATTATTTTTTTTAATAATATTAGCTCCACGTTGTATCCCGCACATAGTAGGCTAGGCGAAAGAAACCTGGAAACCTAGTGTTACGAAAAGAGTAGCCCCAGTTCATAGTCAATTTGAACGATATTTTTTCTTTGCTTATGCAATTTTACGATCAATTCATTGATTGTGTTAGAAATGATTAATTAGACTTTTTTTGCTAATATGAAGCTTATTTTTACCGTCTTCAAAAAGAAGGAGGATATCAATTCGCCTGTATTTTTTTAATGTTTGTTACCTCAGAATTTTTTACTGGGAAAACCGATTTTGATGATTCTTTTTTATTTGAAATCTAGTGCTTCTCGTGTGGTCCCATTTTAATTTGATCCATATCTGATAATGATATCTCATCTACATTCGCTTGTCAGTTGATGTAATTATTATATCAAACAACTTCGCATCTAGCTTGTCCATCAGGGATTCCGCGTCAATTTAATGCAAGTCAACGGAGAGTATATATAATATTCTTTATTGCATTCAACATAAAAAAAGAACAAGTATGTACAGCTTATAAAAGTTTCCAAACTTAAATTTGCGTGTTAGTACATATTATCTCTATATATAATAAGACAGTAAAAATATTTTGTCTGTACATTTAGTAATTTTGACTGAAATGGATAGAGGGACACTTAAAAAGAATAATAGAAAGCAAAAAGATTTTTTTTTAATTTCTTGTCTGTCTGTCTGTCTGTCTGTCTGTCTGTCGACATATTTCTGTCCGCATTTTTCTCTGAAAGTACTGAACCGATTTACTTGAAAATTTCACCAATTGCTTTGTTTTAACTCAACTTAAGTACTAAAGTGGTTGGTTTTGGTTCATCAAAATCGGTTCATTAAAAAAAAAGTTATCGTCATTTAAATGAACTCAAGGCATTAGCTTGCCTGCGAATATTATATAGCAATCGCGCTGGTATCACCCTGGCTAAAGAATGACGTTAGAAACGTCTGGGTTATATGGCTGTTGATAAAAACATATATTTTTGAAGCACTATTATATAATATTTTATACAATAAAGTAAACAAAATTGAATTGTTAGTGGAGATTACCTTCATAAATCATAACAGTTAAGTTTAAGACGTAATTAATTCAACACAGAGATAAAGAACGATCTTGAAAGAAATATCAAGTAGCTACAAAGATTTTTTGGTTGGTTCGTTCATATAATATATGTAACTAATTTAAAAACTGTACAGGAGTTAATATGCAATTATTACAGTTATTTTATAATGAATATTATGAATCCTTCAAATCAATAATTTAACATTTAAGGCTGTTTCTGAATGAGTAAATTAAATTATTCACTGACATCAGCACATTTAACAGAGTATATTATATAGGTAAAAAGAACATAAAGTTACAAAAATATATACGTGTAATAAATAATTAGCTTTATGTATATTTTATAAATATCAAATATCAACAATGGTCGTATTTTTTTATTTAAAACAATCAAAAAATCTTTGACGGTAATGTCGTAAAAAAATCATATTAGAAGTCATTATAGTTGTCAATCAATTGTGCATATTAAATCAATAATCATGTATTTTAAACGGGCGAAGCCGTGGGCGAGCCGCTAGTTCAAAATAAATTACTTTCCAAAATGTTCTATTCACCTTAAAATTACAAAATGGTTATGAATTTCAACCCACAATCATTTCTGAGTATCGTCGCTACTTTGCAAGTTCTTTAGAATTCATTCAAGAAAACCAACTGTATTCAAGTATTCAAAAACTACTAAAGTCCGCGAGTGTATGTTACAAAATGAGACATACATATGCACATATGTATGGGTGTGTGTGTGTGTGTGTGTGTGTGTGTGTAGTTGCATTTTACATTCAATTCAATTGAACTTCACGGGCGAACGTTAGTTGCTACAAAAGAAAGTTACGAACTTGGCCTATTGTAACGTCGCTTACTGAACAACTATAATAAATAATGTATAGTCTATGTGTTTTATATAACTTACAGTACTACAGTACTGTAACTATAGATGCAATAAGAGAAGACTACCGAAAGTTTTGAAATAACATTTGAAACAGGCAAACGGCTATACTGTGTTGCCCCGGTTTTGCCCGCGTATCCAGTTTTGGACTAGTGATAAGAAACTATGTTCCGCTTTCCGCGTAATTTTAGACCTTATTGTCAATGCCTCGCTTTGAGTCTCGTCTCTTTTTACCAAAAAGATGAGATGAAATGAAAAAGTAGCATCGAGAGGGAATGTAGTCTACAACTGTCACGTCAGACGCTGCGTCGCTGCGTCACGACGGCCTCACTGACGAACTTACTATATATTAATACCTCTTTCGGTATCAACTGAGTGACTGAAAGACAACGAAATTATTACTTCTTTCCAATTTCTCGCAAAAACTAAAGAGTGTCTTTAGCGACCCACTCGCGGCGGTCACAAATGTATCCGTGTTTTTATATATGTTTGTCTGTGTAATTAAATAGACCACTAATAAAAAAAATTTAGAACTTTAATAACTTATGTTGGTACTTGACTATTTTTCCTATCTAATATATATATCCATACCTCCATACCTATATTATAAATTCGAAAGTAACTCTGTCTGTCTGTCTGTCTGTCTGTCTGTCTGTCTGTCTGTTACGCAATCAGGACCAAACCGCTAATTCAATTGTGATAAAATACTCATAAAGAGATACTTGAGGATCTTCGGATGAACATAGGCTACTTTTTTTTCTCATATTTGTAATATTGTCGATATATACTAATATATTAAAATATTTTTTAGTTTGACAGGCAATTTATTCTGCCATCTTAATAACAACCGACCGTTGCTAAGCAACGGTTTGCAAAATTTGTTTGTTGTTGTTTGTGTTATAAGAAAACGTCACCCAAAATGAGCTTGCTTAACGCATACATGTCGTGCGCTGACTCAACCTTATAAGATACATAAAAACAATGTTTAATATAAATATGGTTCTTTAAATAATGACAATTTAAAAAAGTCCGCGATGGTATATGTTTATCTCTAAAGGTTGAGCAAAAGTAACCTATTTAATTAATTTACTTTATATTTATCGGGTTTTTGTTGTACGTATTTTCTATAATTTGATATTGATCCTTATGAAAATGAATATAATAGTCACTTTTAGCATTTCATCTAGATTGAAATTATAGTTTACTGTATAACATTCTAATAAATAATTAAGGATCACTGATTCAAAATGATCTAGCCTTCGGGCGGCATAGTATGACCGACGCGAACGGGTAATTTTCATACATTTTCGAACTACTGTTAATTTTTATGTAATTTTTTCATGTTTATAATTAATTTATACTTTTCTTTGGTTCTTCGCTTATTCGAGTAGTAGATTAGTTAGATTTTCATAAATTTCTTGGTGTGGTGTAAGTTGCGGCTCTGCGCGGCATCGGTATAATATTATTTAAATATTTATTATTTAAGGAAAGAATTGTTGGTTATTTCATCTCGGTTGGATGGTTATCTATACCGTTGTTATACACTTAATAAATTATAATTTTAGTTTTTTGGGATTCTATTTGATATTGCTCGCAAAACTTATAATATTTAAATGTAGAAAGGACTTTAGTTATTTTATATAGTATCTATGTACGCGCGCAAGGAAAACGTGTAAATAGATTTTTCCCGGGTAAATGAGTAAAATCGATCACTGAAAGTCCAATAAAAATCAGTTCAGTTATTCTGGACATTAGCTCGGGGAAATAGAAAAACAGACAGAGACAAAAAATATAATATTTTTTATTGTATTTAATATTTGAGGCCGGTCGTGGCGCAGCGGCACGAGTTGTGACTGCAAAACCGACTGGTTGTGGGTTCGATCCCCACTCGAGGAGATGAAATATTTACTTAAATTTATATTTCCATTTCTTCGCTCTGGTGTCGAGGTTAAGTGCGGCGTTGAGTTCTGCCACTCAACACGCAATGCCTCCAAAATCCGGCAGAAAGTGGGGAACGGAGTGTCTCAACACTAGGTTCCCTCTGCCTACCCTGCTGTGTGCGGGATACAGCGTGAAGCTAATTTAATTTAATTTTTTTATTTGTATTTAAGTATTATGTAAATAACCACATGCACTTGCAAAAACATAGCACAACACATTTAATTTTAATTCTTTTAAATATTTATTTGACTTTGATAGTATTAATAATGTATTTTGTTTAGTTTTTTTATTAATATTTTAATATGATTACGTTTACTTATATTTTTTTTCATTTAAATTAGATATTTTCAAAAACAATTTCATATATATATCTAATAAGCATCCGTATAGCTCAAGCGGGCGAAGCCGCGTCCGGGTCCGCTAGTATATATATATATATATATATATATATTTAACACGCTGTATTCTGCAAATAGTAGGGTAGGCAGAGGGAACCGGGGAACTTGGTGTAAAGAGAATCTTTTCTTATTACGATAATTCCATTCTCCACTTTCTGGTAGAAAGAATTCTGGAGGCACTGCACTGCTAAGTTGCGGAACTCAACGCTGCACTTTGCCTCGTTACCAGATCTGGAGTTGAAAATATTAAATATTGAATTTTCTCGAGTGGACATCGAACCCACAACCTATCGCATTTGCAGTCCGTGAAAATTGACTCAACCGTCATCGTCATCTGCCCGTTCAGGTCGGTTCTTCTCTATATGAAACTTTATCACAAACGGTACAGCGTTTCGGCTGTGATGACGTCACAGACAGATAGAGTTATTTTCGCATTTAAAATATTAGTATAGATGCTGTACTGCTGTAACTTTAAGATTAATAAGATACATAAAGATACTGATACTTTAAGATTTTATATCATTTCGCTATAATACATCAATAACTTTAAGAGGACTCAGTTGCGTTTGGGTCGCTAGTATATTAATAAATAAATTGCCGTTTAAAAAAAATAACTATCCTTTCCAGTACTTACTATATTGTAGTATATCATGTACACCAAACAAGATTAAACTAACGAACGTCGACGAGACGCGCGAGTGTGGAGCTGTGAGAGGCAGAGCACCATGAAATATCTTTTAAAAGGATTTTCTTTTAAATTGTGTAATTCCAATAGAATACCTATTTATATATACGTAATTAAAACATTGATGAAAAGGCTTTTCGATATCGGAGTGTGCGGTGTGTCACGGTGGTAGTTACTTACATTTGAAGGCGGGGACGAAGCCGGAGGTGGAAGTTACTTATTTATATAGTCCAATTAGGATATAGGTATAACGAGTTGTCTACTTCTGTCTACAGTGACACCGATAACATCTTAAAGCAAATACTGTTTATCTAACTGTTAATAACTTAAACTTCACTCAACCCTTTTGAGATCAATTCAGACATTGTAAATGAAATATTTGAACAGTGAAAGTAACTTTTCTAGCAATTTGAAGGATTACATTAATAGTCAAATATTTTATTATTTTGTTATTGTATTAATAGGTATGCTTCCAAGCGAGATTTTGTCATGGTTACTGTCAACTGGCTGTTAACACGATAGTTAAGGTTTGTTTCTCACTCGGGGAAAAGTAGACGTCTAAATGCAGATGTCTCTGGTAGACAAAACGCGGCGTTGAATTCCGCTACTTAACAAATCTCAAAAATTTGTAGGAAAGGGGAGAATAAAGTGTATTTACACTAGGCTCCCTCTGCCTAACCTGCTAGGAGGGAAAGTTGTAGGAAAGATATTTTTTTACACAAAAAATGCCAATAATGACATTCACAGTATGATAGCTGCGGCGTTAAGGATCGCCTCGCTTTGTCTCGCTGTCACGGGACAGTTATTGTGAATGTAGCAGTAGCAAATGCTATGCACGCGGCCTACTTCTTTTGAATACATAAATATATATATTATTAAGAATATTTTCGTTTATTTTTTTAGCTTTATGCTACAAAGTAGAACAGGCAGAAGGAACCCAATGTTAAAACACTCCGTTACTCACTTCCTATCCAATTCTTCAGACATTGTCTGTTGAGTGGCAGAACTCATCGACGCGTTTTGTCTTGTTACCAGAGCAGGTACATGAAAATAATGTATTCCTCTTAAAATCAAACGTTGTGACGCTGCGCGATGACGGCAACGAAATACTTCAGTGCAATATATTATGCACAAACAGTCTCAGAAATTTATATATATATATGTACTAGTTCTTAAACTTAAGGTCTAGACTCTAGACATAATCTTATGAATTCGTAATGAAATGAGATTGGTTATTTAGGTAATGCCTTGAGTTCCCTTTTATTTGAGCTTGTTTAAGCTTCGTATGATTTTTCCATACTATTAAGAAGAACTCTATATTTAAAAGTAAGGTTATAAATCTGAGTAAAGGAGGTTATTGCTTGAAATTTTGTTTAAAACAGTTGTCAATGTTTAATAATTATTATAAGATATTCTAATTGAATAATCTTGATGCCACCGTGCTGAAGTGGAAGAGTCTGGCGATTAACGGGACGGTTGTGCATTGGATTCTCATTCAGGGGAATTCATTATTTTAATTTCTACGCTTTGGTGTGACAAATTCTTATAGAACGTATGGCTTAGGGGTTAAAGAGCTTGGACGGTTTCCAAAATATTGGATAACAATTGGAAACTTAAGAGAACCCGATGTAAAGGAAATTTGTTAAAGTTTCAGTTTGTTTATTTTTTCTTAACTTTACGACGATTCAGTAACAATATAGTAGAATATGCAAAGAGGACCTGATGTTAGTAAAACTTGTTTATGTTATTTTTTTTCTTTAGCCAATCATTTTAAAGTAACTACTCGTACTAGTGTAAGAATACTAACACTAAATTATACGCAAAAACCCGATTAAAATTATTTTGTTTTTTATTTATTTATTGCCAAACAATATTACATAGCAAATATAAACCACTATATACCCTTATAAGTTCAGGATTGACGCTTTCCAAAATTCACTTAGAATATCGTAAGTCCACGCGGACGCGGAGGGCCGGAGGGTCGGAGGACGCTATATTAAAAATGTAGGCAAAACACCCCGGAGATTTTTACTGAAGCCTCGCGGAGGCACCTGGGCCTTTATGTAAGGACGGCTCGTCGAATGTGTTCAATTGTGATAAAGAGATGTCACTTAAATATGTATTGTACCTGCTAGCTACTAGGTATACTTAAAATATCTGCCTTTTTCACTTTCAATTATGGGACTTTACCCTCAGTAGATCTACGAGACGGCAATACTTATATACCTATACTAGAGGGCGCGCGCGTCTTCGCCCGCTTATTAGGAAGGAATCCAAAAAACATGTGTTCAATAAAATATTTTTAACAGTCTGAATTTAAATTTTTATAAAAAACGGTGGCAATTTAAAGTTTTTCCATATAAACTTTCAACCCCTTATTTGAGCCCTTAGGGGGTGAATTCTTAAAAACCGTGAAATACGTGTTTAATGAAATATTTTTAAGAGTCTGAATTTCAAATTTTTTAATAATCGGTACAGATTAAATTTCTGTTCCATACAAACTTTCAACCCCTATTTCATCCCTTTAGGGTTAAAATTTTTCAAATTCCCTTCTTAGTGGATGTCCAGAATATGAAAATAAACATCTGCCCAAATTTCACGTTTCTACGCACAGCGGTTACGGCTGCCTCTTACCTCAGTCAGTCAGCACAAGTCCTTTTATATATATAGATAGATTACTATGTACATTTTTAGGATTCCGTACCTCAATAGGATCTCGGTACCCTTATAAGTTCACTTATTTGTCTGTCGAACAAGAACATTTATCTTAAGATAGTGTGGAGGTATCAAGCTGCAATATATAGTATAGGTAGCTACGGTCCCTAGAAGCATAGAAAACAATCAAGGCTCAAATTTAAGGCATTCAAAAGATACAAGCTTTTATGCATCTATTTATGTCTTTGTATGGAATTTAGCACGAAATGAACTTGTAATACAAATATATGAATAAACTCTAAAAGTGAAAGTTTATAGGCAAGCAATTTACAAGATCTGCTTTTGCTTGAAGTACAATCCTAAAATTTATACGGAGTCGTTGGTTGGCGAGTTTGACTCGCACTTGACCGGTTTTTAAATAATATATATTCACATAAATATGTATTACATCTACTAGATAGCGTTATTCTTAAGAATATTTTTTTAACTCTAAATAATACCGGCATTGTAGGGTAGGTAGGAACAACCGGTATTCTGCTCAATTTCGGTAAGTTGTGTATTGGCAATCCTCTGCTAATATTTTTACGTAAAATTTTACTGAAACCGAAATTAATTGTATAATTAAATCATATCTAAATAACATTTTCTCATAATGATAACAATTGTATAACGTATCCACTTACACAGACCCAGCTCGTATCACGCTGGCCGGCCGAGGGTATCCCCTCGCGGTTTGCATAAAGATAGTTCTTTAGTTTGTTACAATATTCGATTATTAATCGTACAATGCTATTGTATAATTTATTCAAATTGAATCTGAATAAAACATAACTTTATCTGCTTAGCAGTGTAGTCAAAGGGAAGTTAGTAATAAGTTAGTGTTAAGATCCCACGCTCCGCTCAATTTTTGAGACATTACGCGTTGAATAGCAGAACTCAACGCTTTGTCTTGATACTAAAGCGAAGAAATAAAAATAATTCATTCCCCGAGTGGGAATCGAACCTACAACAGTCACGTAACTGTCAGACACTGCACCAAGATCGCTTTTTCGTATGATTTGATGTATTCGTGTTATTTCGATTAAAAATTACTGAATTGTGATTTAGAGGTTATATTTTCCCTCTGTTTATTCAAAAGGTAACAAAAAGTTGTTCTTGATTGAATTTACTTGTATCGTCTTGTTTATCTCGTAAACTAGCAATAAAACTGATAACAAGACAGAGCTTTATAAATATTTGCTAAATAAAATAACAATGTTTGTTCTTTCTTGTATATTTTATATGAAGAAGCTGAGTACCACAATCAAAATACTTCTCTTATATTTAAATATAATATTTCCATCATTTATGATTTATATAAAAATAATATCTCTATGTTTAAAACTCTTCTACTTTTGCTACGCGGCGTAGACCGCTGAAATTTGTCATGTAATTTTCTTAGGTTATGTAGAAATGAGAGAGGATTCTTAGAAAATTCTCTGGAGACGTCAAAAAAAAGATGTTTTTCGTTGTATTGTTCAAGGAAATAAAATTTTGTGCGTCCACTTATTAATAATAAGTGGATATATTTTTAAAAAAATTTTTTAAAGTGTTATTCCACACTTAGGAAAGAAAAATGTTATACAAATACATGTTTGTTTTTGGAGTAGTTTCATTAAAAATCATAGAATATTGACGCAGCAAGATATTTTGCTAATTAATTCAATTACGTTTAATCAGCGTTAGATGAGCATCCATTTTTATAGTTAATAACAAACTAAAATAGGCCATTAAAAAGTTTCTAAGTGAAAAGTTTCGTCTCAATTCGTTAGACTGTAATAAAGAGACGCCTAAACAAATTTATATCGCACTAATACAGTGAAGTTTGGGTAAGCTTGTCCTACTTCGATCATGTTTGAAAATAATAATATATTTTTTAAAATATGAGGGGCTCCACCTCTCATTCTCACTTCGCTCGCTAAGCCCCGTTCGCTTCACTACTTGTAATACTTTTAACAAAGCTGTTAGAAGGAAAACTACGTTATTTCTTGTATACACTTACGATACAGCTTCTTCCTGTAAGGGTGAAAATTATATTATATACATATTATAGATATTGTTGATTTCAAATAATTAAAAATGATGTACTAAACATAAAAAATAAAAATAGCACAAAAATATCGTTGTAGTATAGGAACTAATACGTAATGTACTTTAAATATAATCACTGCTACGAGTGAGGGTCGACACTACAACTATCGGATGACATCAATGGCTGTTCCACTGCGCTGCAAATTATCTCCTTAGGTTTACGCTTTACCGAATAGAACGGAAGCCGGAGAGTGGAACTTAACGCCTTAAGAGAGCAGTGAGTCACTGTCGCCACGACGGCCTCAAGTTATTCTTCTGAGATATTATTAACTTTCAAATATAATATATGTTTATTAAAGAAATAAGTAAACTTATCACTATATAGACAGAAAGTTATAACAAAATAGAGTTATATTTTAATATCATTATATTTTAATTTATGTTATAAAGTTCGTCAGTATTGCCACTTTAACGACTATGGCTCCTTGTAAATACTGTAAATGTAAGTTAAGCTAAATAAAACGAGCAGAAAAGTATTTAATTACATATTTTTTAAAACAAACACCAACAAAAAATGACAATTTTAAATTGGGAAAAGAGTAAATTACGCCTACTGCCCACCGCCTCAGTCCTCGCGACTGACGCGCCGCTGCGCCGCCTGCGACGTCTGGACCTATTGCTAATAGTTAATTAACTTTTCATCTTATTTCACTTTTCACTTCGTCTACAAAGCTTAAATTACACCGTACAATTCTAAATGAACCTCTCAAAATAAACTTATGTGTTATATTTGTATTTTCCGCTTTTGGGCTAACGGTTGGAACTTTTACATGCGGCTCCGCTTGCGTAGTCAAATAGCAATAACTATGTGTTATGTATGACCAATTTTAGTAATGTAGTAGGTAATGCCGGGCTCCGACGCCCAACTCCACTCCTTCCTGGAACATGATAGCGGCACACCAAGACAATCTACCCCAGGAGGGTACCAGCACCTCCAGTGTTGGAGAATCACTCCCTTCAGTTCCGTTCCAAACTCAGGCTGCCCGTCGAATACTGGGAAAGGTACAGTTCCACGCTATGGACAAGGCAAGCGAGCCGTACGCCCAACGGCAACCCTTATCACGCTTAACGTGGACTTTTACAACATCAGGGGTCTACACTCCAACCTAAATGTCGTCCACCACCATCTCGAGACGGCACGGCCGGGCTTGTTATTCCTGACCGAGACTCAGACTGCCCGACCGAGCGACACAGCCAATCTTCATTCAATACTTCGGCTACAAAATAGAACAACTTTATGTCCCATGCCGGGGACGCTGTGTTCGTAATGGGGGAATCACGGAGGGAGGGCTGTATTCGACCTTGCTATGGCGACTGGATTGTCCCAATTGGCTAAGTCGCCTAAGCGACTCCCGGACGTGGACAACCCCAATGCTTTCTTATTGGACCTTCTGCTAACTTCACAACTGGAACAGTACCAGGTTGTCGTCGTTGCCCGTTTGAAGTCTTCCAATCACTACCTGGTACGGAGTGTACCCGTTAAGCGCGGTAGTCGCAGAACACCCGCAACCCATCGCGTCTGGCACTACAAGTCAGTAGATTGGGATGAGATGCGTACATTTTAATCATCTTCTCCCTGAAGGCCGGTTTGCTTTTTTTCTTATGATCCTAGTACCTGCGCCGCTGTTGCCGACGTGGTTCTGAGGGCAAATCACATGGTTTGATACGACTTGTAAACTTGCTGCCTATAGCAAACGCGAGGCATATCAAATCTGCCTCTTTTGGACACCCACAACTTGAGTGGGCCAGATGGTATCTCTTCTTTAGTGTTCCGCTCTTCAGCTGATACCGGTGCTAACACGTTTGTTTCGGCATGCTTATTGCGGCAGTGTTTCCAGGTCGATACGACTTAGGTACCTTCAATTAAAAGCCTTTAACTTAAAGGCTCCTCTGGTGTTGCACGGGGTCGTGGGTGGCAGTGTTCACTTACCAGCAGGTGAACCGAACGCTCGTTTGCCTTGTCTTTTCCAAAAAAAAAAAGATCTACGATCTATTAAACCATTCAACAACCATCAAACAAACTAAAGCTGATGAGCGTTATAATTTTATTTTAGAAGTATAGATTAATGTTAAATTGACATGTTGAGTGCCAAAGTTGAACACTGCGCTTTATCTTGTTAGAGCGCGGAAATTAAAATAGTTCATACATATATTTGAGTGGGGAACAAGTCCACCCACAGCTGCCTTTGTTGTGCCCCATGTTGCCCAGCGCTGCCACGCTCTGCGCCACGGTTGCCAGTTCATATTGTTTTAATAACTGAATATCCGCTCGTTAAGTTTGATCTTATGACTTCCATACTATATTATTGCCGTCGTAGACCAGTGGAACACTGTGAACGTTCGATTCCTATTCGGAAAAATTTATATAATTATTGAATTATTGTTTATACGCATGTTCTAGTTAAATACGTACAGCGTTGAGATACGCTTCTCAATACGTAATTTCTTAAACATTGGCCGAAATGAAAAACTTATTAACGCTGCAAAAATAAACTATAGATTTTCATAAAAATCCGTCCAATTTTTTTCAACCATTGGTTATTCCATCAATTTTGAGTTCAATGACGTATTATTTAATAAAGGAAGGAAATATGAAAAATCTCTTCCTTTACGCGTAGTCGCTCCTGTTTTATTACATTGAAAATACTGAGGTGGCTCTCCTTAATCATTTTAAACATTTATACTTTACATTGTTCTGAATGTCTTCAAATTATTTTCATGCTTTATTTCGCAACCTACTGTCAAGACTCTCCGTTTTCACTTTCGGTTAGAATTTGAAACACTTTTATAAAATGTATTGAGTACAAAATAGACAACACGTAGTAGTTAGTTATTACATTTACTTGTTATTTTAGCCAACGTTTTTCCCTCATCGGCAGAGGGAACCTGATGTTAAGACACTCTGTTCCCCACTCGAGTCTAATTTTTAAGACATTGCATTAAGAAGTAGAGCCAGAGCGGAGAAATGATAATAATTTAAATACATGTGAGGATGAATGAGGATTGAATTCACAACTATCACGTATACAGTCAGGCGGTGTGCCACTATGCCACGCCGCGGGGGGTCTCTATGCTTTGTTATACAATAACCTTATAATGTCATACTCTGGATAGGAGACGCGAATATAAGCGCGTTGAAGGTAGACGCCTGATATTGACTCCATTGAGTCAAACTTATCAGAACTTGACTACTTAAGTAATTAGTAAGTTCCGCTAGGAGCGGAGCCGCAACGTCGTCTCTGAGCCGCGGTTACGTAGAGTAATCAAATAATTTGTATAATAACTTTGAAACTATTAGTACACCTTTTAATTTGTTATCCATTTCACATTAAGGAAATAAATATATTTTACAATAACGGACAAAAATATGTAAATCATACGCTCTTCTTTATTTGATGTTTTCGCGACTACTAGTATTACGAAGTAAGAATGTCCAATTTGCAAATCAAATATGCTAAAATAATTATTTTCCGATGTCGATCTAGTTTTTTTTCCAGAACAAAAATAAACAAAAATAAATAGTCCACATAAGTAAAGATGTATAACAGCTAGAAACGCGTAAATATGTAATGCGGGCGTAGAGTCCTGTTTAAAGTCGGGGTTACGCAAACACCTCGCTGTACTAGCGTGCTCGCTCATGTGTAGAGGCAGTATTGTGCAAGAAGAGAATGTATCTAAGCTTTAATATATGTTGATATTATATATTTAGCGTCAGAGCCCATATGCACAGCGCCTGATTGTAAATGCAATGGTTGCAGGTTCGATTCTCACTCGGAGGATTCAATTAGTTTCATTTTTCCCTATATTAAGACAACGCTTACAGTCAGATACTGTTTTATTGCGTCTTTATTATCGGTTTAGTAATTAAATATAATATACGATGTCGATAGTCAATTTGCATTCTATATCACATTGACAATGGACATGTAGGTATTATAATACCTACATATGGATATTACAATATCATAGATACGCGATATATATGTATGTTTAATTTGTAAGTATTTCTGTATAGTGTATTGTTAAAGTTAAGTGATGCAGAAATATAATGTGTTGATCTGCCTAAATTTTTTTTAGCACGCGGTTCTACGATTGAAGAAGAAATAAAAAATATTTTTAATTATTTAGGTGTGGTCATCGTGTTCCTCATTATGTTCCTTCGCCGCGACAGCTTCATTTAATATTTGAGATACTAATAATTTAAAATATAAAATACCTAAACGATAAGTGAACATCGAGTATATTTAATTTTAACATCAACTTCGGTAAATCTAACATTGACGTAGAGGTTTTGCGCTCTTGCAGTTCTGAATATAGTGCTATGAATGCTACTGTACCTATTTCACACCGGCCATGCGGAAACGTGAGACGTAAGCTACAAAATTAAACCCTATATTTCATATAATAGAGTTTAAATTCACAAGTCGCCTTTACCATCGACTCTAGATTTCAGTGAGCATAGATTATAAGCGAAATGTATGTAAAGCTTTACGTAATTAACAAGATGTTTTATAACTTAATAAAAATGTTTTCAATGAGCTGCAGTTTTATAATTGCTTGTTAAAGTAGTTCAACGTTTGTGAGGAAAGGAGTAAAGGTAAATGTAATTCTAATATAAGGAAAATATTTATAAAATTATGAAGAGCGCTGAAGCTACAATATAATTTAATTTTACTTAATTAATTATACATTCACATACTATTTGTTTGGTTTCTATATTGCTTAATTATATTTTCTACTATATATGTAGCTTCGTTAAATATTGTGTTTATGAGATTTAGCTTATTAAAGGCACATATTAATAAAAAAATATTACTTTTAATTTATTTATTTTTAATATTAACTGATAAAAATCTCAACTCAACACCAACACATTTAAATCTCATTAAATATTTTCATGTAATATAATATTTATATTTCAATACGAAATCCTACTCTTAGTCGAAACAGTTTGTAACTGACAAGTTGAAATCTGACAGTTATAAGCTTCAAAAGCTTAAATTACTTTCTATCGAAGAATGGTTAACAAGTGCCTACACATTCTCAAAAGACTAGAACCACTTTGTACTATTGAAGCAGAAATAAAAGAAGTTTTCTTTGAAAAATGAATTGAACTTTAATTTTCCTGCCTCTACTTTAGATAGACTAAGTGATAACTTACTATTTTAATATAGTTGTATATTTTTGGTTTCTTGTTTAGCTTCGTACTGTAGGGTAAGGAGAGAAAATCTAGTGTCAAGACATTCTAAGCTTCGTATTGAGTGGTAGAACTGAACACCACGCTTTATCTCAGCATAATGAGAAAATGAAAATTAAATTAATTACTTTCTTAGTGCTCCCGAACATTACCCAATCTAACATACCATTTTTTCCTTCAAAGATGATGAGGCACTAATGATACTAAGAAACCAAGTGTAACTGCACCATAATCAACATGGTCCAACGTTCACACGAAGGAGAGTAGTAAAAACAGGAAAGAACCTTTGAAAGGGTCTCCGAGCCAGTACTTGAGTACTGTAACATTAATTTGACCTTAATGAGGACACTCACAGACCTTCTGAACGCAGGACATATATGTTGTCAACTTACAGAGAGACTGATTATTTTTCACTTCATACAAATAAATAATAAAAACAAAAAAGCCAGAAAAAAATATTCAATTCATTGCTATCACAGTATTTCAATAAAATTTGTATTATATCAGGAATGTCATAATAAAATGAAATATATACAATTTCGTCGCGCGACGTATAAATCTAACCGTAAACGAACTCTAACCACGGTTCATGTTACGGCGTGTTTACGTTGGATATAACATGTTGTTTTAAAGCGCTTTAAAGCGGCCATAATCTTATTTGTAGAGCTGCGGTTTGTATAGGCTGTAGTTAGATAAGCATGTATATGACCATTATGTTCATAAAGCCCAAGGATAGTTGAAATGGGTGATATTGAATCAGTAGACTTAGGATTTCCTTCCGTTTTACGTGAGAAATTATTTTTTTAGAGAAAACGGAGCATCCCATGCAACGGTCTCTGTATTCTTCTTTTTCTTACTTCACTATCATAACGTTACCTTTTTATGCCCTTCGGTGGTAGACTTTATACGAAATATAATAAAAAGGAAATTAAAAATTTAAGATTTTCTTATAATGTGAAATACAAACGAAAATTTATCGAGTTAACTGAACACTTGTTAGCGATATCGTGGAGTCATTGCAAGTCATGGATGTCATGTTTCTACGATTTTCAAATTAATGTTCATAACTCCATTAGTCAAACTCAAGCGTTACGCTAACCTGACTCGCCATTCTTGTTTGCGTTTCGTTACCTGCTTGTAGTTAACACATGATAAATGATCAAATTTAGATTATTTCTTTAAGTATTAAAAGAGGTCTGTAAACGTGACGGTTGTTGGTTTAATCCAAATTTAGAGAATTTTGTCCTAAATTGTACTAATGAATTTATAAAGACAAATTAGAAAATTGTTAGAAACATTGCAAGGTAAAGCGTGGCGTTGAGTTCCATCCCAAAACACACAATATCTTATATTCAAACAGAAAGTAGAGAATGGAGTATCTAAGCGTAATGACTACTCCGCTGCGCGGCAAAGCAATTGTCAGATTTAAAAGAAAAGAAATCTTAATGTAGAAGGAGACTGAAAGAAAAAGTAGAGAGAAAAACACGTGAACGTTTTTAGTATAATAATTGGCATTTTAATACGGAGAAAGTAAAGAATTCTTTAAAATTTGTATCCTATCTGAGTAAAACGAACGCTATTAGTATTTTTTGCAGCTTCACACTACATTCCGCTAATTGCAGGGTAAACAAAAATAACCTAATTCACCATCGCTCAATTTGCGAGATATTGAGTGATGCGTGACTCTACGCCGTGCATAATGTTTTTAATAGATCAAGGAAATGAAATAATTCAAACATATTCTAATGTACCAAAATGAGTGTTATGTATTTATGGTCTTCAGTTAAAAACTGATTTTAGACATTTAAATATATATACTGATGTTCCTATAGCACATTTAAAATATATTCTTAATCGGTTTCAAATATATTGAACACGTTTTATTAACAGTCTACAATATAATCGAGAATACAAAACACAGTTGCTTGAAAGACCTTCGTAATCAAAAGTCATTAAAAGTAATTGCTAAGCTCACTGCGAAGGAAAACAGCATAGAAATGAAAATTAACTGTTAATAGGGAAACTTTAAATTATTTCACGATATATTAACAATGGTGTGTATGCATAAATAAATTATTATTTCGTAATCGACATTCTATAGAAATTTATTTACCAGACTGTGTCAGTAGTCATTTGTTATCAACTGGCACAGAATGATACATTTTATTTTAATTATTTAAACTAAATACATTAACTTCTTAACAAACATTGCCTCGAAAATTAGGCGCACAATAGTAAACGAAGTGTCTTAATACTATGATTATTTTGCCTTATGCAGCGTGAAGGAAAAATATATATAAAAAGCTATAACAAAATATATTTACACTATCACTAAACATTTACATTTTAAATCAGTTAAATCTCTTTTTTTCTACAAGCGGTAACGTAAACGATTCGTCAAAATTTCGTAACCTGTAACTAATTTTTACTTTTTTCGAACAACTTGTTGTATGAAAATAGTAGTAATATATACTACATACATTTAAATGAGTAACATGCTAACACGCCGCTGCACAGTCAGCGGATTTGTATCGATTGGCTCATTAATATCTCGAGAGTGCGCCTTTGTCCCGATGAGGCGAGCGCTATATTCATTAATAGAGCACCTTGGGCGCGAATACGTACTTGACGAGCATCCGGTTTCGTACTTATTATTTACTCGTCGGACTGTAAACGCCATTGACGTTGCACCTCACTCAGCGGATAGGACTATTATCTATTGGCAGAATAAGGCGATTGAGTTCTGTGTGTCGAATTTGAACGTTAACAACAGAATGAAATGTCTTGACTATAATTTTAAGTAAATATTTCATCTCCTCGAGTGGGGATCGAACCCACAATCAGTCGGTTTTACAGTCACACCTTGTGCCGCTGCGCCACGACCGGCCTCAATTTATTTATTTATTTATATATACTTTATTGCACATAATTACAAAAAAAATGTACAAAAGGCGGGCTTAAGAGCATTCTCTACCAGCCATGTGTGCAGAATTCAAATATACATACATATACATACATTTATATTCTATAAATACATAATAATACATATAATATAATATGCGTGAGATATCGACAGAAAGTGGGGAACGGAGTGTCTTAACTCTAAGTTCCCTCTGCCTACCCTGCTGTGTGCGGGATATAGCGTGAAGCTAATTTAATTTTTTTTTTTTTAATATTATATATTTATGCAATTTGTAAAAAAATGCATTTCACCCGGCGCTTGAATACCTCATGAGAGGGAGTTCTTCTTACGAGCTCGCGTAATTCGTTCCATAGCCTGACTCCGGCGACTGCAAAAGAGTCAGACATGAACCCTGATGTATGACGGGGTGTGGCCAGCATTAGATTGGATTGAGAACGTACAGATCTGTCATGGAAAGAGGAAATGAGGGAAAAATCAGAAGATAGATAAGTGGGAGACTGGGGTTCGAAAAGGATAGAGTAATGTAAGCAAAGGACTCTAGACTTCCTGCGACAATTAATAACACCATCAATATTATCTACACTAGCATGTTCATAAAGCCGCAACAACTCGATAACAAAAAAAACGAATAATTAATAGTAATTAAACTTCCATATTATTAATATTGCATGTTGAAACTGGCACTACAGAATAATTAAAAGATTAAATTTATATCACAGCCTTCTGAACTTTCGCCTAAATTAACGAAAGTAATAAAATAACTTTGAAAGTGATTGTTCGTGGATCGCTTCAAAATATTAATTTTATTATTATATCCTCATCGAAGTTTCCTGCCTTTGTTAAGAGTTAGTAATATTTAGATTCGAGTTATCCACTGTGTTTTTTAATAATATAGAGTACCTCGAGGACATCGTAGTGATAAGTAATGAGTTCCGTCACTCAACACACAGTGACTCAAAAATTGTGTGGTGTGTGGGAAACGGAGTATATTGACGCTAGATTCTATCCCGCATCTAGCGCGGTAGGCGAAGGGCCATATTATAGAGTGACTTTGGCCTACTTAGTCTACCAGAGCGAGTAGATAAAGCGCGACGTTGCGTTGGTAAAACGTACTGCACTACGCGTTATAAATATAAATAAAATGACCGGATTAATATCTTATATACCCTTTAAGTATTTAAGTGACGGGCGTCGTGTAAAGGTAATTGCATGTGGTTTGATTAATTAATTGCTGATAAGCTCAATATATTTATTAGTTACCAATATTAAAAATGTCGATGTTATCGCAGTAACCATAAAATGTAGGTATGCTTTTACCAATATTCGTTTACTATTGTAGTTTTTATACAACAACTGATTTCCCCGAGTGGGAATCGAACCTACAACCGTCGCATTTACAGTACTTTGCCCCTGTACCACGACGACCTGACTGGTAAATATTTAAATATTTAAAAATATTTTGGTCTCTTGGAATTTTTGGAAATTTTAAATTTGTTAAGTGACGTTATTAGCATTCCCAAGAAGCGCGGGTTCGAGATTCGCTGCGTTAAAATTTCTATACGTTTTCTGAAATATTTTTCTATCCTTAGTGCAGAGTTATCAAGAGTTACCTACAAAGTACTGAACGAAACAATAGTTGCCATAACAATCGAATTAAACTGTCACCTAGCACGAGCCCGCCCTAGTTCCGGACATCAGGACATGCACAAAGATATTTATGGATCCCAACGGCGCCAACTCATCTGATCGTTCGATAGAGGACCACTCTTGGGACCAGCGGCGATCTTTTACATACTAACTGGAACAAGTCACGGAATGTTACAAAGTTGTCGTTATCGATTTAGATATTATATGTATGTAGAATTTGTAGGTGAAGATGTGCGTTATACCTAAATGAGTATTGAAGCAATAATGTAGACTAAGATAACACGTAACTGTTGGTGTTGTTGCAGATCACGCTTTGGGTAGGCAAAGAAAATGTAGTGTTAAAGCACTCGTATGCAGCGTTCTCCGCTTTCTGTTAAAGACTCTCTGCGTTACGATGCCCTTTTTTATAAATTAGTATGCAGAGTATACATTAGGATTTTACTGCCACCGTAACTGAGAATCATTTATCACAAAAATATTTATCATTTTATTCGTTCTATTAAACCAATGTTAGTTACAGGAAGAAAAAATACAACAAATGATATTCCTCTACATCAACGACGCTACAAATACTTAAACTAAACCGATTCTCACAAATGAAAAACACACACAAACTATTTAATTCCCCCAACAACAGTAATTTGAAAGCGAGTTCATAACAACAGCGGCGATTGTTAGCGCCTATTCATCCCATTTATATGGCGAACTAGATGATATTTTTTCATAGAAACCAACTTTGTTATTTTGTTTTTATACTAACTACGTAAAAGAAATTGAAAGTTTCTCAGTTTCAGCTCCCAGAGGCGACTCGTTGAATCGCGAAGTACTTCTTTGCTCGTCTGATAGCTCCCTTAGCTCTAATAGATGATCCTATTGTTATGTTCTATTTATTTTTAATGGAAATTTCTTCAATCAAGCTGTCTACCGTTATTAAGATCTTTTAAAGGGTAAATGTGAAATATTATTTGTTACGTTGTTGTTGCGTGAAATGAATTTATTTGCTGATAAGTCTTTGCTCTGCCATATCTTGGTTTTATATCGGTGTTCTTAACAAGAATTTGGAAATTAATTTTATTTTTTTTCTAATTTAAAAATATTGAAATAATTTATATTTTGCGACTAATTTTATAAAATAAAAATAAGTAAGATATTTTAGATCAAGCATAAAGAGACACAGCTGTTTGAGTAAAAACATTTACTCAACCAGTAATACTACTAAAAATCTTAGAGTCCTCTTTTTCCAAAATACAAAAACCGCTCTATAATTACAATACCAAAAACATTCGAGGCATTCAGCAGTTAAATCTTAAGCTCTACATTAAATGAAGTGACGCTAGAGCGTGCGGAACATTTAAACGTGTGTATGTAGTTGTGTACGTACATGTGTGTGCGTGTGTGTGTAAGACTAGATGCAAGAATGTGAGAGTCGGGGCATTATTACATTTGGAGGCAAGTTGACATTATCTTGTCAAAACAAATCGCTCGAGATTTCACAATTATGAAGACATGAGAGCCTTGTGTTGGCTGTGAACAAACTAGACGCTCTGGAGCGTGTAATTGTATTATGTGCTAGTCGGTGTTTGTGACTTTGCACTGTGACTATATTTGTAAATATATTTTATTTGTTGGTTTCTGTGTGTGCGTGTGTGTGTGTGTGTGTTTGTGTATAGGTAGGTAGAAATAAATAGGTAGGTAAAGCTCGTAAGTTAGAGGACAAGATATGAAGCTGCACTTTGTCTAACTACACAAAAATAAAAATAAAAATATTAAAATTAAATCAGCTTCACGCTGTATCCCGCACACAGGACAGACAGAGGAAACCTAGTATTAGACACTCCGTTCTCCACTTTTCGCCGAATTCTGGAGGCATTTCGTGTTGAGTGGCGGAATTCGACGCCACGTTTTTCCTCGATACCAGAGCGAAGATATCAAAATATAAATGTAAATAAATTTTTCCACAAGCAGGCATCGAATCCACAACCAACTTAGTTTATTTGTGTGTTTTAAATCTGTGGAGACTTAATTAGTTTTTGTAAAACTTTGTATGTTTGATTAGTTAATAAGTTACTATATTGCTTAACCCTTAAAATAAAATAGATAAATCAATGTTTCACAGAACATATAACGCTTTTAGCTTCTTTAAAACTAACTAAATAAGACGAAGCCACAATAAAACGCAGGTATTTCAAATCTGAATCACTCTGCAAATATACTTTGAGCGTTAGTAAATAGCCGCCGTAGCCACCCGTGGCTATCGCGACGCCAGCAGACGCTGAAGTCAAATCCACTCGAGAATATCTTTAAAACGAGCATTTGTATAAGTCACATATCTCTGAAATTCTGCGAAAAGCAACTAAATATATAGAATTCAGTGGAAAATGTTGTTGAAAGAAGAATTCCTTTTATTAAGATAATATTTTTGTATTTTTATATATTGCGTAAAATGAAATATATAAAAATACAAAAATATTATCGGCTTAAAAGTTTAATTAAAAATATGGAAAGATCATGACAATCAAAGATCCTTATTATAATTACGTATATTATATCACATTCATTATAGCCCGAGTAATTGATTATAGATTCCCTATAGAGTGAGTTTTCATATATAGGTATATATATATAGTGTAGGTGTGGCGTCATTTGCTTGGCACATATTGATTTCTTAATTTTTATTTTTGTATTCGATTTATTAAAAGTGAAAAATAAATAGCACTATCACTTTACAAGAATAGAAAAATGCATGAGACCAAGTAGTAAAAAAGAAAAAAAAACAAACACAACGTCTTATTACCCCAAACGACAAATCAGAGTAAAAATCATGCATAAAAAAAATTATATAATTTTATTGTGTTGGATTTTTTTTGATTTCTAATAATAAACTTTATTTTTAAAAGAAAAAAAGTTTTTTTTGCATTACTCCTATAGCCACTTACAAAGCTCAGCTCAACTTAAGTCTCGCAAATTGTACAAGCCTTTTAATTTCTTATGATTGAAATTTTATATTTTAGTCCTGTAACGTCAGTTTTCCCGGAAGTACCAACATATTGTGTACACACATACAGTATAACACAAAAACACATTTTTATCCTTGAACATGCCATGTATGTCTAAGAGAGAAACATAGTGGGTGGATAGTGAGAATGTAAGATGTACACTTGCTCCATCCTATACCTAGAAAAAGAAAATTTATATAGAGATATTTTGAGCTTCACGTTTTAATCAGTTTTATGCTGATGCAGTGTAGCTCTGCTTACCCAAGAAAGTTAGTGATAAGAGACAGTTATTAGTTAAATGGTGAGACCTTCCGCTGTGCATTATCTTGTTACGATAATAGTAGAAATCGAAATAATCACTACAGCCAGACACTGAGCCACTCTAAAAAAGCTAAATAATTATGAATATAGTTCAAAAACCCACTTCTCCACCACAACCAACCCAATTTTATTTCACACAAAATATTGCCACTACGCAAAAGCATTCTTTGTGCAACATCTAAATATTTAGAATAGACAGGTCGTTAGTTCGTTGCAGCGAAGTCAATTACGGCGCCTGAATGGCAGTCACCAGCATCTAGACACGATGGACCAATTTCCTGGGGCTGCATTCGTTAAAAACGACGAACAGGTGTCTAGTGGCCCAGTGGAGTGCGATATCACTCATAGGATTGAATCGGTGAACAGTTTGACTAATAGAAATTAGTCGAAAGCTTAAAGCTAATTAGGATAAGTTGTAATATAATTTTCTCTATTTCATACTCATGTCTGTATTAAAAATACATTATAGCACGTAGTATATTTTTTTGTCAGACCTACCTGGTATTCAGACAATCCTTTTTCCACTTTCCGCCCGAATTCCAGTTGTTGCATTTTACAGTCAGAAGTTATCCCATTAAGCCGCGAAGATTATGATTATTTTTAGTTTCACGCTGTATCGCGCACATAGCAGGGTACCTAATATTAAGACGCTTAGTTCACCATTAAAACTTCTGTTCCCCACTTTACGCCTTCTTGCAATTCTTGTGGCATTTCGCATTGTGTGGCGGAACTCAACGCCGCGCCTCGGTACTAGAGCGAGGAAGTGAAGATATTAAATATAGCAATCCCCCGAGTGGGAATCGAACCCACAACTTTTGTGTTTCAAGTCACTCACAGGGCCTGTGCATACACTATATTTTAATGTTTATTCCATTCATTAATGTTATTGTTATATTCTAGAATATAATATGCTTGTAGAATAGTGTATTTAATGAAATTTTACGTCCGTCCGAATTCTAGGTATAGTGTGTTGGGTGGTCGAACTTAACGCCGAGCTTTATTTTGCCAAAACGAGGTAATGTAAATGTGGGTTGGATTCACTATTGCGCTTAGATTCAGACACTGTCCTATCATGCCTCGATGGTATCCTAATATTCTGAATTTTGAAATTATGGAGATTTATAGTTGTAATTGTTTTTTTTTTATTTTCTTTATTTTTGCAGGTATATTTATTACTAGGTATCTATGTAGGTCATCTTATAAATGAATTTCACACAATTATTATTTTGTATAATCCTAGTATTTTTTTAGGAACTAATAATAAAAAATAACTATTCGAAATAAGACTTGGGTTATAGAAAGATAATAAGCTTCAAAAGGAAACTCCACCAAAGGAACTATCATCGAGTCGCGGTGTCGGGAACAATTGACGTAATTTGTCACACGTCCACATATCGCGCGCTGACAAATGTCCGAACTCCGAATGTACCGATGTCCTCGTAATCGGTAATATATAGATAGTGTGGTGACTTCAGCTTATGAGAAAAAAATGGCAACTTTACGGTTTTTCCGAGAGAACTTAGCGTTATGACACTCTGTTTCGCACTTTCCGCTCAGCTTTCGAGATATTGCGTCTTGAGTTACGGAGCTCGATACTGCGCTTCGTCTGCCAACGCAAGAAGATGAAAGTAAATAAATAAAAAGTACTCATTCAACCAATGTGGATCGAATTTACAACATCCACCGTCACACGACGGCCTCACAACTAACATTGGATATTTCTTTCTTTTTTCTATACTTTAGGTAGAACGGACAGAACTTAGTACGCTTTTGATTTTTCACTATAATGTCACTCAAAAACCGAAGTTTAGCTATTGTGAATTGTGAATATTTTTTACTTCAGATTTTCTAGGTGTTATCTAAATTCAATGCACTTTTTAACGACTTTTAATTACTAAAATATCGAAAAAGCGTCTGTATTTCAGTTCAGGTGACTTTTCTAGTAAAATATTTATAATATAAATGTGTCATGAAAAGAAACATATTCTTTTATTAGTTTCACGCTGAATCCCGCAAGTAGCAGAGTAGGCGGATTGAACCTAGTGTTGACACACTCCGATACCTATGCACCGCCGAATTCCTAACACATTGCGTATTTAGTGGCTGAAATCAAAACCGCCTTTTGTCTCGTTACCAGAGCGAGGAAATGAAAATATTATATTTTTCACTCTCTAAGTGGGAATTGAACAAACAACTGGCGCGTTTACAGTCGCATGCTTGTATTCCTCCGTCACGGGGGCCTCAAACACATCACATTTAATCAGTTATTCTGATCTAAAATCCTCACAAAACGAATCCTCCAACAAAATTGCCGTTAGTAATACAACCACGGCCACCTCTAGCTGTATCTTATGGCGTGCTTTATAGGACGTGAATATCACAATGTTTCATTCCGTTCCGTTGCGGCCAAACGAACGCTCGCGTCAATAACGCTTTGTCGTTTTAATTATGTACGGAAATTTATCCGGTTCCGTTATTTCCCAGAGGAAGTGCCTTCGCTACTTTGTGGCCGATGTTTTTGAATCGCACAATTATATGGCAACATTTTGAAAACAAAGTGGATTCATTTTTTTGTTGTCTCATGTAAATGAAGCCGATTCTATTAATGCCGTTTTAACGAGATTAATGTTCTCGTTATCTGTGGATATATGAGAATGCTGATGGAGTCGGTGACTGTGGGGGAATGGATGTTTTGTTTAATTTTGACCTTTAGCTGTATATTTAGTTCTGCTGGATTACTTTTTCATATATTTTTACCCAATTTTAGAGACATCGCAATTTAACTGTCTAAACTCACCACTGTCTTTATCTTCCTTTATAATTTAATATTATATAATTTAGTCCTTAATAGGAAACGCACCCACAATCATCGCGTCTACAGTCAGTCGACATTCAATTTTTTTAGTTCAATAATTAATTATTAAGTTAGTTGATAATTTCGTTAAAGTAATAAGAATACAATGTAGCCACCCCCCCCCCCCCCCCCCAAGCCGCCGCCCCGCGCGTATAACGTATACAAACAAAGTAATGCTTTACGATAATTAGAACGATAACTTAAAGTTGCGATAACGCGCATGCTTTTATGGAAAGCTTTAATTAAAGCCACTTGTACTGCGCAGTGAAACTATTTTTAATTAGAGGTAAGAACAAGATAAAAAATGTATTATTGTAACAACAACTTTTGTTATTCAACTTTGAAACACTTATGATTAGAACATCTCTTAAGCTTCAAATTTGAAGTCTTGCGCTTCGAATTCTTTTTATATTATTATTTGATTTTGTATCAAAAAATAAAAACTATCGCTTAGAATAAGATTTTTTTTACTAACATTGAATATGATGTTAAAAATCTAATTACTTCATAATAAAACATATAAAAATCTAAGTAAGCGGAGAGAAAGTGATAAGGTACTCTGTTTGTGTAAATCCCGCGACTTTTCAAATTTAAATTAAAAATATTGTTTATTTAAATAGATTGTTGACAAGCACTATTCAATCACGTCGCTACCGCCGGGATGGACGACCGACCGACTAGAACAGACGTCCGACGAGAGCTGGGAACACGACAGGAATTTAACAGTTGCCCTTTTCAACATAGAGGTTTTCAAATTAAAACCGTCACGGTAGCGGCGTGGGATTGTGAACGCCGCGGTTGTGGTTCGACTCGCTCTGGCAATAATACTAAGTTGAATTCCGTCACTCAACACGCAATGTCTCGAAAATTTAAGGGAAGTGGGGAACGAAGCGTCCTTATACTGAGCTCCCTCGGCTTACCCCGCTATATGCGAGATACAACGTAAAGCTAAAAAAAATACAAATTAATTTTTTATATTTGGTCTTAACTCCACATGGTGTTATGAACTCCCAACCACCTAACCTAACCACAAGTCACGTACCATTTGCGCTACGATAGATAATGCTATCTATCATGAGTGAACTTTTATTTCGCCGTAATGTTTGAGTCCCGTCCTCATGTCCCTCGGCCCGCGTCGCCCGGGATATCGGGGATAATGAATATTCCGTTTTTCATTTTCCTTGTTACGATACACGCTTATTACGCAATCTTTATACACGTACATACATACATACATACATATACGGACACATATTTTTTTGAATTAGAACCCGTGGCGCGGGGAGACAGCCTCTTACTATGCTACGAGTGTTGGCTTAGTACCAGTGTTAATACCAGGGAATTAGTTATATCACTTTGTGGTGGTGACAAAACAAAGTGCGGCGTTGAGTCCTACTATTCCACCTCGAATTCAGGTTGACACAAAAGTCTCTCTGCCTACTCTTTGAACAGCGTGAAGCTGAAAAAAAACAAGAAGAGAATCCAAGAGTAAAGAACCTCGTTAACGAATGTTATCCTAATTTCAAGATAAACACAAAAAAAACAACTTGCCAAAAAAAAACATTTTAAAAAAGAAGCAGCGCGCTCTTGTTGTATCCCGCATATAGCAAAGTATGCAGAGGGATCTACTGTTTAATTTTGCTATAAGTCGGGAACGGGGTGTTCCCGACTTAAAGCAAGATTAACAATAAGTAAATGTAAATTAAAAATTTTGTTTTGCTTCATAAAAATATGCATGAAAAATAAATAAAACCATTAAAACCTCATACTTAATTAACATACTTTGAACGAAATATCTTATAATTAAATAAACAAAATCTATAAAAGTTTATTAATTTATCTAACCACGTCCTCGATGAGGCACGCCCCGTGAATAGCAAGAGTCTACTCGTAGCACCTGTACCTGTGCCTGTACGCGCGGCGCACCTCGTTATATAGCAGTCGCTGTATAAATTGTCGTTTGTTCTAAAACAGATCACGATTTTAGATCTACACTCAATAACGGAAAATTTATATTAATATCATTTATATGTGAGCTTCTATTTATGTGACCACGTGCGTAGTGAGAAATTATTGCTTATTAAGCAAGAGAGGGTCAGGTTCACGCCGCAGAACCGCATACAGCATGGTAGGCAGAGGGAATAAAGTGTTAAGACACTCGGTTCCCCATTTTCCGTCGTATTCTGGAGGCATTGCGTGCCAAGTGGTGGAACTCAACGCCGCGCTTTTGTTTCGACACCATATTGAAGAAACGGTTATATAAATTTAAGTAAATAATTCGTTTCCTCGAGTGGGCATGGACTGGCCCCAGAACAGTGGAAGGTAATAATATTTGATTTGTTCCTTTAATATAGTGTTTTGTTATTATGTATAACACGCACGACCACACGACACGAGATGGTGGCGCAGTGGGAATATGTGGCGCGTCTGACCTGTAACGGAGGTGGTTCTGGTGCTGAGACCCACTTCGTGGATGTTTGTAATTTATTTATTTTTATTTCCACGCCCTGAAGATGGATGTATGTATAAAAATGGAGGAGAAAGTGGGGGACAGAGTGTCTTAACACTAAGTTCTCACTGCCTACTCTACTATGTGGGAAAATTGGAAGCGATTTTTTAATACATAAGCAAAATAAAATTAACTTTTGTACATAAGTAAAAGTGATATATATGTATATACATGATACAGTGACTATAACATACAGCATATAGGCTTATGCAGGTCAATATAGGTTCAAAGTTCTAAGACGCGTGTTGAGAATGAATCCTGGCCGCCGAGCCATGTAGGTTAGAACTGAGGCTGCGGCCTTATCGATTGTCAGCTCGCGCAGACGCAAAACTAGCCAAAACCTTACTCTTGTCACGTATCCATCGCTTGTGTTGTACCCACTTCTGAACACTAGTCACTACAGAATGTGCGATGTGTATGGTCCATGTCAGAGGGAACTATCAGTGACATTCCATCCATCTTCTAAATGTATAAGTGGGAAAGTTTGGACTAATAACTAAATCGGCTGCGATACGGCGCGGCGTGCTCTAGTTACATTAAATTTGATTAAACATAAGTCTTTGGACTCCTTTATTAGTTTTGACGTGTTGGTTGTTATTTTTAATTTAGTAGGGGTCGTCTTTGTGAACTATACAGAATAAAAAAAATATTATATAGTCGTATGTATAATCCGTCTACAATTAGGGTCATGGCGCAGTAACGCAGCGTCTGAATGCGCAGCGGTCATGGGTTCGATTCCTACTGGGAGAATACATTATTTTCATTTCTTCGCTCTGATAACAAGGCTAACACTCAATCTGTAATGTAACCGTATGTGGGGAACGAAGTGTCTTAACACCAGGTGCCATCTGCTCTGCCTACACTGTTATAAGCGGGATATAGGATGAAACTAAGAAAAAAAGGTTTTCAAATATTTTTATTTAAAAGAATAAATACTTTTTTTGCTTTTTTTTGTATCCGATGACAGTACAATGTCTTGATACAAGAAAAGACTTAAAGGTGTTTTTGTTTTTTTAATAGGATTAACCTTTCTTTGTTCAAGTTTGATCTCAAATATTTTTTTAATTAATTCAAGTAAGAACAAAAGTTCTGCAAACTCTGTCCGTTCGTAGAACGATGACAGACTCTGTAACCATATAGAATTTGGTCATAATAAATAAGTTCATTAGGAAATTTATTATGATTTTGGAAATAAATGCATTTTCAACCTTAATCAGCCTCTAAATCTAATTTATCTAGTTTCACGCTGTGAAGCTAGATAGCTATCTAGCTTATATATAGTCTTGGCTATAACATGAAAATGGAAGAGAAATCTATACATACATATGTGCATATATTTATGAGTAAATACTCAATATAAATAAATATTATGAACAGAAGTTTCACCTAAGTATTTCTTACTACCTACCTAAGGTAGTGAAAATTCTATATTAAAAAATCGTTTCTTGTATTCTTTGCCGATTTCAGAGATTTAAATATTTTCTGAATAAAAATTGAGTCCACAATAGTTACATATGTTATATAATTACTTCTAAATGTTCCAAGGTTTCTAATTCAATTTACTTTTTAAATACAGTAATTGTTACTGCAATAATTAGAAAAAAAACTAAAAAGAAAGTAAAAAGTAAATAATAGTAATAGAAAAACAACATTTTTCTCTAGTGAAGTGTGAAATAACACTTAAAAGTTATTAAAAAGATTTAATTTGTAAAATAATCGAAAAACAAATCATTATGACAGACATGTTTAGTCCTAGTCTTGTGACAGTCCAGCTCATACATTCCTGGCGTGTTCAGGTACTTGCAGGCGCGTCATCGGGCCGCCCTCAGCCGCCCTCAACTCACCGAATTCCTGACCTGTTCCAAGCGAGCCTCGGTTACTTACTGGATTAATTTCACTTGTACGTTGCGGCTATTTCTCGGCAGTGAAACTTTCGGGCCCCGCACTTGAGGTTAGCGCCTCGGCGTGTTTTGTTTATGTCTCAGATTCAATTAGTTAATTTGTTTCTGTGTTAAAGTGAATTTGTTGGAAATAGATGTTCTATCTCGAAAGTCACATGTTTGGTCGCTGACTGCTGTAACGAACATTCGTGTAGCTTCACACATCCTTACATTTAGCAGGTTATAATTTAGTATTAAACACTTCGCTCTTCATATTACGATTAATTTTGAAATACCAATAAAATAATAATAACACTTTAAGTCGAAAAAAAATGTCGTCGTAGAGCAATGGGACTGGGATGGTTCTGGGTTCGATTTTCGGGGATCTTATTGACTCATTTGGGAGAGTAATTAATATGTATTGTTTTTTCAATTCCCCGTTTTAGAAGACGCATCGCGGCATACAGTTCCGCCACACTACACGCAATGTCTCTAAAATTCGATGGAAAGTGAGGAACGGAGTGTTTTAGCCCTATCTTATACCCTGCTCTTACCCTGCCTCTGCTATGAGGAAAAGCGCGAAGCTGTTAATTTACTTAATAATAAAATATTAATAAAGCAGCTAAAGAAATTAATTTCAATATTAAACTACAATATATTTGGACAAATTTTCCAAACTTACAACTACCGTGTCGTGTCCAATTAGCAGTGTCAGTCTCAACTGCGCTGTCGTGACGTTGTTTTATTTATTGTAAACAAGTAAACGGCGACGCGGCCCGCAGTAGCCGTCGCGCGTCGCCGCTACTACAACAATGGGCGGGTCATTCAAATTACTATATATTTTTCTATTCATATATTTTGTCAA
Source organism: Heliconius himera (assembly GCA_021202915.1). Taxonomy (NCBI): domain Eukaryota; kingdom Metazoa; phylum Arthropoda; class Insecta; order Lepidoptera; family Nymphalidae; genus Heliconius; species Heliconius himera. The sequence continues at coordinate 211,254 of JAJHJA010001035.1, forward strand.
CCGTCGTGGCGCAGTGTTTGGCTGTAAATGCGCCAGTTGAGGATTCCATTTCCACTCGGAGAATTGAAGTTATAACTTCCTGTGGAATGGTAAGCCGCTTCTTATTTTCTGCTTGACATCCCTTTCTCTTACGTATACACTCTCACACAAAGCGCCACTTCTCCACTGCGCCACGACAAATACCCTTATCACTGTTCCTAAATGATAAGACAATATTATCAATTATCAATATTGGTATTACATTACGACTGGCCCCTCCTCCCTGCAGCATTCCATTGTATAAACATATATTTGCTAATTAGTCAACTGTCACATTAATGACACTTACATGATTGGAAACAGTTCAAGGGGATTACAGCTCCTATTGTCTTAGAGATGTTTAAATATATGAATATTTGCATTCAGAGTATTGTGTCTGTGACTTCACCCTACGTTCCAGGTATAGTAGGGTAAGCAGAGAGAACCTAGTATTAAGACACTCCGTTTAACACGCACCGCTTAATTATCGAGACATTACGTGGTGATTGGCAGAGCTCAGCATAGTGTTCTGTATTCTTACCAAAGCAAGGGGAAATAAAATAATGTATTCCCCTTAGTGAAAAACGAAACCGCAACTGACGTGTTATACAGTTAAACGCTGTCCCACTACGCCACGGCGGCCTCAATACTTATTATAATTTAATTGCAATTATAACTTAATAAAACAACGATATATCACTCAAAAGCTGCAGATAATGCAGGTGCACGGCGCCATACGGCACCCGTAGATCAAAGTAACTCCGTTTTAATTAAAGCGGATAAACTTTAACGGCCCGCATCTTCGCAGCATCCAGCCAATATCTGCTTATATTATCTTAACTCTAGTTGGAGCTCAGTACACACGTTTATACGCAAGTGGAATTGCCATGTAAACTAAGTGTATTTTATATAATTGTTTTTTTAGAGTTCCGTAACTTTTAAGGAAAAAAGGAACCAAGGTTAAAGTCTGTCTGTCTGTCAAGAGCCTTTATCCCAGAAACGTTTGGAGATATCGAGTTGAAATTCAAACCAATTCAGATCTATGATCTATATACATTTACTTAAAAAAAAATAGGGCCGTATATATCGCAAAAACGCGATATATCGACACTATAAAGGAAATCAAAATTAATAGGGTACTTTCGGTTGACCTACTATAATGACATTTGGCAGCTAGCATCTACAGGTAGTGCTAGTTCAAGAAAATATCTGAACACAATTCATTTTTGGTTAAATTAAAAAAAAAATGTCTTAAAAGGGGGGAAAAATTTGGTATTAAAGCCGCTAGTTCAAATGAAGTATCAGATGAAAGGGTTTTCTCTGGCTAAGCTAAGCTTGAATTTTAGAAAAAGCTGGACACATTCAATATTTGTACGGAACCCTCGGTGGTCGAGCCCGACTCGCGCTTGTTCGATTTTTCAATTAATATATCCGCATAATTAATCGTTGAGTGGTACTTTATCCCGCTCGTAGCAGGGTAAGTAGAGGGAACCTAGTGTTAAGACACTCCATTCTCCACTTTCCACCGAATTCTGGAGTTCATTGCGCTTTGTCTCGACACCAAAGAGCGAAGAAACGAAAATATAAATTAAAATAACGACTGCGGGATACAGCGTGAAGAATCGCGCGTGCGCGCAGCGTGAAGTCTGTCAGATCACGTGGCGGTATCGATATAAGATAAACTGATTACTATACGCCTCTTAGAGTAGAAAAAAATAAGCTTCTAAGTCAACGCAATTAAAATATATTAGTGTTTATGTATCAATTTTGTCGCATTTTGAATGAAAGTCGCTGTGTATTCAAAACCTATAATATATTTCTATTATTTCTTTTGCACTAGAATTAGGAAAATTTGGGAGACGTCAAAATTTACATTACGAGTAAGAGGAAACTCGAAAAATGGAAATTTATAGGTACATATAAAAGAAAAAAAATATTTAAAACTTAGATGCGCCTGCTTTATAATTACGGCCTCAAAATTCTATTGAATACCTACTTTTTTAAAAATGGTTTCACAATATTCGTCGGTAACGAGATTACGATGGAATAGAAACACTTTACAGAGTTCCTATATTAGCTCCCACTAAGCTCGTCACGGGAAACGTTCGAGCAAAAGCTGCCCTGAAATATTACGGAATGCCTCGAAGAGAGCAAAATTAAATTCACAAATTAAACTTTCCAGTTCACCCAACAAATATTTTGTTTTCAAATATTTTAAATATAATACTAAATCGTCTATAGCTTTCTAATTGAGTTGGTGAAATGCGAATTCCGAACAAATTAAACGTTCCTAATGCCGCGCGTTAGGAAGCGCGCGGCTGAGTTAAGGGGAACAGTTTTATTGTGAAGTTTCAACACGTTTTCATTATTTATCGGCGGGAAATGGAAAACTAATTATCGAGCGATACGGGGACCGGAGAATTAATAAACGCGCAATACGCCCAAATGAGCGGCCAAATAAAGCCATTGCTAATTTATAACTTTCGGCTGTAATGGGAGCTTTATGGCGTCGTCATGGTACACGGCTTAATATAAACTAATTATCAGTAGATATTGATATATTCTCAATATTATCAACATCCAAACAATATATTAAATGTTATCTATATTTTATATCTTTCTATTATATAATAAAATATTGTGCCTCGTCGCGGTAGACTTTTATAAGATATTACGATATAACGATGATCGGGCGTTATTTTATTTTTAAATTTGAGCGTGACTTTACTTCAAAACTCTTTTAACGCCGGAACATCGTTATATCGTATACTTTAATTATCAAATTAACGCGTTTTATAATATTAGTGTAGACACACACCCGAGTGGGTGTAAAATAACGCCCGAATATCAATAAAATATATGTATTTTAGAGGCCATCACAGTTTTAAAAGACGGGACTATACTAATATTTTTGTTTAGATGAAGAGTTTGTTTGGTTAAACGCGGTAAACTCGGGGAACCTGGTTCGAATTTAATAATTAATTTTGCGTTACATAGTTTATTTATCGAAGAAGACTTTAGTCAATATTACATCACTCTACTTACTCATTTATTTCCTTTTGTCCACACGGACGAAGTCAATGATAAGTACTAGTTTACACGCGTTCTAATCAAATATTCAAGTTATATACAAATTATAATATAATTAGAACGCAATCATTACAATATGCAAAATCGTAATTGGCAAAAAGCTAATCCATACTTAACGAACTCCGCAGAGCAGAGAGATATTTGCTCACATTTATTTATGTATAATATACGAGTATATTGATTTGGTTCAAGCAGTATTTATTAGATTGACACTGTACCTGTATGTGTTATGTTTTGATGATTATCATGTATCAACATAAAGCGTGTTTCCATACGAGTAATACCTTCGCGATAGTTGATGAACAATATGTGAATAGGCCCTTTATGGCCCATCCTGTGTCAGCTCCAGCAGTTTCGGAGCTTATGTTTATTTAAGACGCACATTTAGTGTTTCGTTTTATTCGTACATAAAGATTAGGCGCGAGAGGTGCGCCATTCCGCACGCCGCCATAAAACGACTCTCAATTCAGCAAATGAGCCATGAAACTTATACACCCAGTTTGGGACACCTTGGATGGTACATCTTGGATGTGATCGGCGTACGACCGGAGAACTATATTTGGGTACACCTTACATTTGTACCAGATTTTGCCCCTTGACAATAAAAATATAGAAGTCATCAAATTATATTGTATCTTTATATGCATAGTATAAGATAAACAAAAAATTCTATCCTACTTTATTAGAAGATAATACGAGGCAAAAGATTAGTATTAATTGTAAAACATTACATTCGTGAACGTAAGTATTCCAGAGATTTTATGAAATGATGACAATTTCGGTAAAAGATGGATTTGGTTGGTCTTAAAACAATATTCAATTAAAATCAATAAGTTACTGAAAGATTTGAAATTCAGCAAAGAATTGACGTAGGTATAAGTTTTTACGACGGTGCCGTATACGAGGTCAGGTTACGTGTACGAAGATGTCCGAGTACCGATTATTACCACTCTCTATCCAGAAAATATATTACCAAAAAATCATTGTGTCTTTGTGTTTTACTCTAAAATCCAATTTACTTATTATTGGCTAATTAGAAAAATAATAATTAAACAATATTAAATAGACTACTTATTCATCTTTTTTATTTTATCCAAGACATTTAATATACAATATATTCAGTAAGGGTCTAAAGTAAGCCGTCGGTCATCGCGCCTACAGTGAGACACCAAGTAAATCACGATGGTATCATAATAATTCAAATAACAGGTAACAGGCTTCAGAAACACAAAAGCAGAATTAATCAATTTCCATACATCTAGTATTATACTACCTACCGACATCTAACATCAAAGTGTAAAATGGAAAGGAGAATGAAACTTTTGGGCCTACACGTAAAGAATTGAGATGTGATCTAAAAAATTACATTTTTTTTTTAATTTTTAGAATAGCAAATAATAAATTAATTGACACTCCGGAAGTGGAGAAAAATTAAAAAAAAATAAGATTTGGATCCTTAATCGATTAAAATCAATCATATTTTAAATCAGAGATGTGACAGCTGATTGACAATCACACCTTGTCTAATGATTTTTTGCATTTTTGCTTCTGTTTGTCATCGCAAAATCAGGCCATTAAATAAAAAACATAAAAAAAAACCATTCGCTTCTGTCATTACGTTCGTGTCATAACGCATCGACGTTTTGAATATTTTCCCGTTTGTTTGATATTTTCAACGACTACTGTTTTGTTTTTCTCTGATTTTGACTCTGCCTACTTTGTACGACCATCGCTTCCTCACTGGACTCTGAAATCTTTTGGATCTTACGACCGCCACGCTATGGATATGAATCGCTGTGTGAATTGTGGGATAGCCAATGGACACTGCAATACCCTAATCCGACGACCTTTAGACGATGAAAACCACCACAATCTGGCTACCTAGAGGTGTGATATAATCCCGACATAAGAGCAGGAAAATATATTTCTGTTACATTTTAGTTGACAGTACAGTATGAAGGGAAGCTATTGATATGAAATACTGCAATTGTATTGTAGGACGACGAATGGTAGGCTGCTGTGCTCATGTTATGAGTATTATATATATAAGGTACCATACCTTAGTTGGGCTAGATACCAAAATAAATTAGTTCCACCTGCACACTTCTTAGATGACATTTTAATAATAGATAATGGAAGAAGAATAAAATATTCATTAAAATGTGTTTTATTTATAAACTAGCGGCCCGCCCACGGCTTCGCCCGCTTGAAATACATGATTATTGATTTAAGCAGAATTGATTGACAACTATAATAAAATAAAATAAATAAATAAATCAGCTTCACGCTGTATCCCGCACACAGCAGGGTAAGCAGAGGGAACCTAGTGTTAAGACACTCCGTTCCCCACTTTCTGCCGAATTCTGGAGGCATTGCGTGTTGAGTGGCAGAACTCAACGCCGCGCTTAACCTCGACATCAGAGCGAAGAAATGGAAATATAAATTTAAGTAAATATTTCATCTCCTCGAGTGGGGATCGAACCCACAACCAGTCAGTTTTGCAGTCACACCTCGTGCCGCTGCGCCACGACTGGCCTCACACCCTATAATAGAATGACAAACAAATATAAAGACAACATACAACAACATATATAATATAAAGACAACTATAATGACTTCTAATATGATTTTTTGTTACTTTAATCTGTAATATTCTATTATGATTTTTTTACGGCATTATCGTAACTTCTGTAAGAATTTTTGATTGTTTCGAACTAAAAAATATGACCAATGTCGATATTTGATATTCATAAAATATACATAAAGCTAATTATTCATTATATATATATATATATATATATATGTTTTTATGTTTTTTAAAGCTCTGTTAAATGTGCTGATGTCACTTAATAATTGTACTGCTTCAGAAACAGTCTTAAATGTAAAATTATTAATTTGGTTAAGGATTCATAATATTCTTTGTAAAATAACTGTAATGTTTGCATATTAACTCCTGTTTGCATATTATTAGATAAATGAATAATTGGTAAATATGTAGTTATTACAGAGTACACGTAGAAAGGATGTTTTTAGGCATTTTTATATAGATTTATTTCAAACGAACGAACGAACCAAAAAATCTATGTATTCACTTGATATTTCTTTGAAGATCAAATCGTTCTTTATCTCTGTGTTGAATTAATTACGATTTAAACTTTACTGTTACGATTTATGAAGGTAATCTCTACTAACAATTCAATTTTGTTTACTTAAAATAAATAAATCAGCTTCACGCTGTATCCCGCACATAGCAGGGTAGGCAGAGGGAACCTAGTGTTAAGACAGTCCGTTCCCCACTTCCTGCCGAATTCTGGAGGCATTGCTTGTTGAGTGGCAGAACTCAACGCCGCGTTTAACCTCGCCACCAGAACGAAGAAATGGAAATATAAATTTAAGTTAATATTTCATCTCCTCGAGTGGGGATCGAACCCACAACCAGTTGGTTTTACAGTCACACTTCTTGCCGCTGCGCCACGACTGGCCTTGTTTACTTTATTGTATAAAATATTGTATAATAGTGCTTCAAAAATATATATTTTTATCAACAGTCATATAATCAAGACGTTTCGAATGTCATTCTTTAGCCAGGGTCATACCAGCGCGATTTCTATATAACATTCGCTGGCAAGCTAATGCCTTGAGTTCATTCAAATGACGATAACTTTTTTTTTAATGAACCGATTTTGATGAACCAAACTTTAAAACCTAAATTGAGTTAAAACAAAGCAATTGGTGAAATTTTCAAGTAAATCGGTTCAGTAGTTTCAGAGAAAAATGCGGACAACAATATGTCGACAGACAGACAGACAGACAGACAGACAGACAGACAGACAGACAGACAGACAAGAAATTCAAAAAAAATCTTTTTGCTTTCTATTAGTCTTTTTAAGTGTCCCTCTATCCATTTCAGTCAAAATTACTAAATGTACAGACAAAATATTTTTACTGTCTTATTATATATAGAGATAATAAACATTAATGCTTAAACAACTCAGTAATTATATATTTTATAAAAGTTAATATTCAAGAAATTGTGCTGCGAACTTAACCTCACTTTTATCAAATCTCTAATAACTCAGCTCTCAGATTGCCAAAATTTATATAGATTTCAGGGAGGGAATGATGTACCTAAATCTATTAAATCATACCATTTTCATATCTTTACATTCTGGGCCCAAAAATGTATGGAATAGTTTCAGTCTCCTTTGCTAACAAAGTACATATTTGAAGAGTTCTCCGTCTCTAAGCCTACTTCATTATAATGCTTTTAATTTCATTTTATTGAAGAGCTAATGTTTTGGTGATTTTTGTGATCACTTTTTTGGAATTCATAAATTACTAACTATTAATTTAATAAACAACAACACAATGATTTTCTGGCTAGAGAGTGGACCTACCGTTACCACTCAAACATTCTCCATCGCAAAAAAGTATACGTACGTCAATCCGTTACAGAAATTCAAACAATTTTCTGCTTCGTATACTGCGCCTCGATGGAGATTATTTTTTTTAAAGACATCTTTTACCTAAATTGTCTTATTACATAAAATCTCCACAACACCCACGTCGAATGTAATGTTTTACAATTAATAAGAAGAATTCTTTTGCTGCATGTTTATTTATAAGCACTATGTATGTGTACATGTGATGCAATATTTTCAGAACTCGACTTATTAAACTGTTACAGAAATAAAATTTGGTTTCCACATTTTTATTGTTAAGAGTATCTAATTTTGGATATCGGGCAAAACTGTACAGCTTAATTTGTCTTGTTACTAGGGTGGGGATATATACTTTTTTTTCCCCTAAACCCTCAACCGGCGCGTTTACAGTCACTCGATGTGCCGCTACGCCATGATAGTCTCAGGTTTTTTATTACACATTATAATTTTTTTCTCATTTTTATTATTCAAAACTAGCTATATAACAATTATAGTTACACTAGAAGCCGTCGTGGCGCAGATGCACAATGGTGTGACTGCAACGCGACGGTTGTGGGGTCGACTCCCCACTCGTTGCAATATTATTATTTAATAATATTTTCATTTCTTTGCTCTGGCATTCCGTGTTAAGTGTCGGAAATCAATTTCCGACACTTAACACGGAATGCCTCGAAAATTTTTCCGGAAAGTAGGGAACGGAGCGTCTTAACACTAGGTTCCCTCTGCCTACCCTGCTATATATGGGAAGCGTAAAGCTGTATATAGTTACACTTGGTTATATATTCTGTAAAAAGTCAAGTTTTTCTAAAATTTAAGTTTCTTCCTTTATAAGACTTACGAATCCCAAAGACCATCCTAATAATAAAACGAATATATTTCACTACATAAGTTACAGTTAGCCAGCGAAGTAAGATTTTTCACTCCATTTCCCAAACGTTTATATTATTGTAATTTGAGATTTCGTTTTTCGTTATTCCGTTCGTAACATAAATGGCTCTTTTATACTATTTTTTATACGTGTCATTATGGCCGCGTTCGTTTTAATGTTTGGTTACATTTTCAGTTTTTGATACGAGTATATTCTCGTAGCTTTCACAATTTATATATAAAGTATGTAAATAGTTTTAACTGTGTTCTAGAAAGCCAATCGAGGACTATCTCTGTCTTCACAAACCTCCTTTATTATTCTGTTATAATTCATTATTCCGAGGGACCCAAGCTGCCTGAGTACGTCTTTTTTCATTGTCACCGTGACGTTCTCGCTAGTACCTACTACTAGTATCGTATCACAGCCTCGGTACTAGCACTGTATTGAATAGGGCCTTTGGCCATATGTATATGTATATGGCTGTATTGCAGCATGGAGACCAATTCGAATAAGGTTAAAATATTTTAATGCTTATGTAGTAATGTATTAAACTAATATACTGTAATAGTATTAAATTTTATGTACAATAAAAATAATGTTTTTCTATATAATAATATTTATGGCAAGACTAAGTATAAAAGAAAGACAACATTACTATCAAATTTGTTAAATTTATAATTGCTTGTTTTTTGTTTTCCCTGTAAACCTCGTATTCACGATGATGACAATACAAAAAATACATAATTTCCCCACAATATATTGAGTGAATTTCTTAATCTTCCATTACTCGCATGACGTCTTATGAACATAATATACTCCAAAAAACCAGTCAAAGAACGGGCAGTAGATACAAACGTTGATATCATCCGTTAATATTATCATAATGGGTGGTCGTTAACATAATTAACCGAGGAACACCCCCACCCCCTATCACCGTCGGGGAACCCCCGGACTACCGGCAGATAGGTAATTAGCACGTCATGCGGAACTGAGTCCCGCAAAAACTGAGTGAACCGAGGTAAGGAATCATTCCGCCCTACATTCAGAGAAGTTAAATTTTGATATTTGATTTTAGGTATTCCTTAATTTCTTTAGTAGAATTTAATTTAAGTTGTATGAAAAATGAGATGAGGTTGTTTTTAAACATCGATTATTTACGTTAAGATCTGAGAGGTCATCGTCGAACTATACTATATAGTAAACAACAGGTTGTCAGTTCGATTTCCACACAGAAGAGTGAATAAAGAATGAATGAATAATTTTCATTTTTCCGCTCAACACATAACATATCAAATGAGAAAGAGGGCCGTGAAAACAAATGATGAGTTGTTGATGAAAAAAGATGGGCTTGTGATATAGAGTGATTCAGTTCCAATTATAGTTCTGACCAGACACTTAAACAGACTCGGAAAATATTTCTTTTATAAACATTCCTTGAAAGAGAAATATGTAATTTCTACTTTCCCCTCAAGTTTTTAAAACATTCTGGTTTAAGTGGCGGCATTTAACGACGTGCTTTGTCTTGTTATGAGAATGCCAAATACCACATGAAAATATAAGTATAAAATAATTAATCTCTGAGTGGGAATCGATATGTCTAACTTTTTCTCCACACTAGTAGATAAAGCCCGGCGTTGAGTTCCGCCACTCAACATATAATGTTATCACTATTATTCCATATTCAAATAGCATAAAACAATTCAATATTAATAATAATAATGAATACATAATTAGTGTTAATTAAATACTAATTATCCCAATTAAGATGTAATGTGTTGTAATTGGAGTACCAAAATTAGGGATTCATAATTTTAGCAAACACTTGTACGGTCCTTTGCTAACATTCGCGTTAAGGAAGTTAATCAACTTACATCCCTAGCAGAAAGTGGGTTCGACCGACGACAAAAGATAATCTCATTATGCTACTTTAGTTGCTTAAAATTCTTGTGAAATGAATCTCTATTTATTCCATCATCATATATTTTTATTATTATTCCCCACCTCTATTTATCACACCTGAACGTTTCACCGTCTGTGTCTCATCCGAATTTAAGTGGTGAAAGTCAACGTCGCACTCTGCTTCCGGATAAGGGTGGGCAATGAAAATTATTTAAATATACAAACAATCATTCCCCTAAATGGAGATAGAATAAACGACTATTGCTGAAGACAAGATTGTCCTAACACAATATACCGCGTACCGCGTACCGCGTAACAAGTGAGCAAAGTTCCATGAGTAGGACAGTAATTTTTCTAAGTAGATTATGTTGTAGATTGTATTTTTTAGGCAGAAGGAACCGTGTTAGGAAATAGTGTTTGGACACTCCATCCTCCAAGCACCGCTCAATTTTAAGGACATAGCGTTTTAAGTAGTGGAACTCAATGCCATGTTTTGCCATGTTACAGAGGTAGAAAATTAAAGTAATTTATTCTTCCTAGTGGGAATCATCGCGATTGCAGTAAGACGAAGAGCCGCTATGCCACGACGGCCTCACTGTCTTATTTATTTTATCATTTTTGTCTATTTTTTTTTCAGAGAGAACGGACCGCCAATCATTACAGTCGCTGCATATCTCTTTCACCTCGTTCACTACAATCAATTACTTCATAACGGCTCTCTTCATATTTTATATGCGATCTTCCTCTAGTATCATCGATACGGTGTATTCGAAGATCAACCAAAGTCACTTGCTGCCTCTTTTACTACTAATCTTGTTTCACAAGTCTTTTTTACCCGTATTTTAAGCCGTTATTTTTACATCCTTTTTGCACAGTGATGAGCAATGCCTCTTGCATTAAGATGATGCAATGGGCAGTATGTTATCTGCGTACCGCAGTCAACTTACCTTCTGGTCATTAATCGAGAAATATTATTAAATATAAATAAATATTAATCTCTTTTTTTGAAAATATTCATTTCAAAACACTGATCAAACTTATACCTGTTCATAAACAGATAGCAATTTTGTCCAATTGAAATTGTACATCAGAACTAATTATGAATAAAAAAAATAAAATAAAACGAAATCGGTTTAAGTCTAGAATAAATGAATCCAACCTTTTCTTAACAAATTGCATAAAATTGTCAACGTTTTTTGTTTGCGTGGCTTGTAAAATAGTGAGGCAATTACACAAGCCGGAAAACTCGGTGTCAAGATACGGCGATAATAGAAAACTTCCTTTCTTAGTCTTAGTAGCACTTGTGGGGGAAACTAGGGAAAAATGGACTGTTAAGCTAATGCTTGGAATTAAAAATATTGTTTTTCCGTTTGCCTTTGCAAAACTTAACTTAAGTGGTAATTTGAGTAATTGAAAGTGTAACAGTTCATTTTATGTCATAATATATGTCCTTAGATATTTAAGTGAAAAACGTAATAATGTATTAATAAATAATGTATTTATATCATTATAATAAAGCTCGTTTGTTTGTTTATTTAAACGCTAAAATCTCTGGAACCCCTGGTCGAATTTACTTTCTTTGTTTAGCATGAAAACTATGTTCCTTAGGAGTGCTATAGGCTATATAACATAACAGTTTAATTCTTAGTTAGCCTTAAATAATTAAATAACAATAATTGGCACTCCATAGAATTAGCTATAAGCGCGTGCGCTACTAAAATATTTGAATACATTTAAATAAATTGTACTACAAACACATTCAGTTTCATTACTTCTAAAATAAAGTCCGTGATCCCAATATCTAAAATAAGTCATAATAAGCATTTTGCATTGCATTTTGTAACAAAACATAATTGAAAATTGCAAGGTGATATTTCAATGTTTTCTTATATGACGGAGATATTGAAACTTATGAGCAATGTTATTCTATCATCAAGGAAATTTTATGTAGATAAGCTTTCGCTTTTATAGCATGTAATTTGGACGTATACATTTCGAGAAAATGTAAAATTTAAATAATTCAACGCTCTGTTTACGGCCGCAAGCTTAGGCTCGAGCCCCGCGAGGGGCGCCCTTGCCGCTGATTTCATCCTCGCAACCAGCCACATAGTGTTTACACTTTCTCAAACTTATAAAAATGATTAAACGATAATATTATATAATGGATCTTATAACAAATGCAGCATAATATAAGAAGTATGAAACGAACGGGCCGCTAGTACTTATAAGACAATCGTCACTGATCGGTGTCTGTACATGAAGGACACATCAGAAAAACTAATGTAACAAAAAAGTGTAATAAATAAATATTAGTGTTATATAAACCAAAACAATGATTTTTAAAATTGTTTGTTTGTCAGTTTACCTGTTTGTCTGTATTTGAGGTTTTGTTATTTGATATTGTTTGTAACATTATTAATTGTGTGATTATAAAAAAAAAGATTTCAAGATTTAGGATCCTATAATGTGAGTTGAACTTAGTTCTAGTCTATGTTGATTTCAAATAACTTAACATTTTTCTTTTAAATACCAATAAATTACCAAACGACTAAAGTTACGATTTATCTAATGCATTACAGTATTGATAACCATACTAAAATAATGTATATTTTGTTTAAATACACTTAATAAATATTTGTACACTTTAAATGGGAGGAGCCGTGTGGGGGCGCTACGGTTGGGTGATCAAACAATTGATAAAAATGTATTCAATAAAAATTATAATAACAATATATTATTAATATAAGCTACAGGTGCGTTGCCAGCCTTTAAAGTGGAGATAGATGCGCTTTTTGAAGGTACCCATGTTATATCGACCTGGAAACACTGCTGCGGGTAGGCCATTCCACAGTTCCGTGGCGCGTGGAAGGAAGTTCCTACGAAACCGCACAGTAGTGGATTGCCACGTATCTCCAGGTGGTGTGGATGATATTTTAGCTTGTGACGTACTGCGTGGTTAGAAAATTAGGCGGCAGATAACAGGTCAAACAGTTCTTCAGAACACTTCCCATGATAAATGCGGTAGAGAACGCACAGCGACGAGACGTCTCTACGCAAAGCCAAAGTGTCAAGCTTTTCATAGATCACTGGGTCCCCAATGATTCGATCTACGTTGTATGCGATCGAATGATTCAAGGTGATACTGGGGTGCACCAGCCCAGACATGAGAACAGTACTTCATATGAGGCCGAACCTGGGCCCTATATAGAGCCAATCGGTGTTTGGCGTAAAGTACCGTCTCGCTCTGTTGATGACCCCCAGTTTCTTCGAGGCCAACTTATCCTTGTTATCCAGATGATCGCGATACTGGCAGTCACTCGAAACCAAAATGATTGACTGATACTGGGCGCAGCTGAAAGCTAGGAGCTAGCTTATCAGAAACGAATAAAATATTAATATACTTAGAACATAATAGAATAATTTATTTTTTTATCTGACATATATATACCTACTTGTCGTTTTTAAGGATAAGGCTCGCAATTTGTATCTTAATATTATTTTTATAACAATTTAACTAAAAGGTAAGCCAATAATTTTATTATAGTAAAACAACATAAAATAAAACTATCATTGAATCATTTCGTACACTAGGATTACAAAAAAAAATATTTGTAAAAACAAAAACCCCGACTGCATAAAACTAACAAGAAAATAAACAATTAACAAGCCCAATAGTTTATTAGGATTAACAGTCGGGACCTCTTTAAATTATGCGGGGTTCCTGGTAAAGATTTTATTGATTAAAGAATTACTTATAGGTCCCGACTGTTAATCCTAATAAACTATTGGGCTTGTTAATTGTTTATTTTCTTTTTAGTTTTATGCAGTCGGGGTTTTTGTTTTTACAAATATTTTTTTATTTTTTACGTTTTTGTTAGAAATCATTATAGTAATGATAATCATGATATACCTTTTTGAAATCCTCATATTAAGCTCTTGAATTTGATACCCATATTGTGGTATTCGAAACGAAAAAATATTTTTTCACTAAGTCTAAGTCACTCTTTTAACGTCACCTATCTAAGAACACTTGGGCTACTAATACAAATCTATCGATACCTTAATTGTGTAAATCCGTTTAGCGGTTCTGGAGATATGAGGTAATAAAGAATATTACATACATACAAGATACGCGCGAAAAACATAACCCTTCCTTAGCAGTCGGGAAAAAGTAAAAGAAGTAAGTACTCTAAGTTAAATAGATTATTTGTGAACAGCAACCTCTCTCAGCTGAAGTTTGTGTTTGTGCCGTTTCGTTTTTAGTAATAATCTGTGACTAGTTGAAGCTTTCTAAATGTGTTTCTAGAAAAAATGTTTTACAAAACCTAAATATTAAATGTTTCAAGGAGTTTTTATTTTTTTTTGATAAGACGATAACTAGAGGCTTTAATTGTTGAAAATGCAGGTAAAAATACCTGATGTAAGTTAAATTATCTAAACATAGTCTTTTTTTTAGCTTTACATTGTTTCCCGCTTAAAGCAAGATAGGCAGAGGGAAAGACTCCCAATGTCCACTTTCCGCCGAATGTAAGACTTAAGCTTAAGAAGTAATCATTTTCATTTCATTTCATCAAAAGAAAACAAACTTGTTCAATTTCAACAGGATCCCATTATCAGAACCTAACCAAAATTTCACCAAACTATCCTTGAAGTGTATCTTTTTAAATAAAAAAGAATCAGCGGATTCGGTTGGCGTGATTTTGAGTTATTCGTTCATTTGTCGCGCACATACCTAATGCTATACAAAAAATATAATGATAATGAAAATCAGAAACAATAAAACAAATAAAAAAAACAAGATATTTTAGCAAATTTGAAAATTTATATACAATCTTGCATAGCATGATAAGTTACAAAGGATACCCTTCTCTCTTGGGCCTATTATACCGGAGCCGGTAATCTTAAAGTGCAGTAAAAGAAAATGTATAAGAAAGCAATATAAAGAAGCTGAAAAAGAATGTGATCCTTCGTTGGAGAATATATGTCGATTTAAAAGAACGCAACTTGGTTTTTGGTAGTAAAGAAAATCCGATTTCGTGAACTAGCTGCGTGCTGCGAAGCTTATGTGTAATTTATATTATAATTATATAAAAACCTACGGTTACGTCTTTCTACCTTCCGTTTCACACTGTAAACCCAAATAGCAGAGTAAAACAGTCATATTCCAGACATTGTGTGTTGAGTGGCGGATATCAACGCCATACTTCGGATTACCAGAGTGGGGAAATGAAAGTAATTGATTCTCTAAAGTGGGTATTGAAGAGAAAACTATTTAAAATGTGCTGCTGTCCCACTGCGCCACGAAGGTCTCAATGACCTCAGTATCTATTTCGCTGGAATGTTAAATGGTGTGTGGGATAGTCTTTTAAGAGCTTTTTGTCTTTAAATACTTTTTATTTGAATATTTCTGATGATTGAAATTCTATTTCTGTGACTAATATTAATAAATTAGAACTTAATCTAGATAACACAGTTATATTATTTTATGTTACACTGTAATAGCTTAGTTGAAATTTAATTGGCTGGACGCGATCGATCGTGAATTCAAATTGTTATTAATATGCTCAAAATTAATGTATCTGTTTAGTTATAAGATAAAATAATTATATTATTCCAGTTGTGGCGCAGCGGCACGAGGTGTGACTGTAAAACCGACCGAAAAGATGATAAAAGTGTTTTTTTTTTAAAAAACGTTAACCGCTTCCGATTTCTAACAATATTATATTACTTTTACACAGTTTTAAAGTATCATTCCACATTTAGGGAAAAAAATATTTATAATAAATTCTTTGATTTTCACGATTATTACACATTTTTAATTAAACTATTTTAACCGGAGTAATCGTGTATATTTGAGATTATACATTTTGGAAACCCGATGTTTTGAACACTTTGCAGTAGAGTGAGAGTAGACGCAACCGTAGGTTTTTATAAAAATATTTATTTTAAAAATCGTATAAAATTTTGAACGTAGCGGTATTTGAAACCGTTCAAGCGCTATGACCACTGAGCCATACGTTTTGGAGAACGTAGAGTATTAGTAACTATCTAAGAGGCGCAGGTTCAAATCCCACTGCTTCACATTTTTATATATTTTCCAAAAAAAGTATATAATAAACAAAATATCTAGCAGTTATTTATTTAAGTAAGTCAAATAAAACAAATAAAGCTATTGTTCTATTCTTATTTTTAATGTAAAAAAATCCATTTCTCGCGGAGTTCTGTCTAGAAAGCCACATTTTAATAACGAATCACGTCCTTTTACGACAGATTTGCCTTTATTTTTTCAACTAAAGCTTTATTCCTGATTATATCATCCTGGACATTGTGACGCTCGTAATATCTTCTTTGTTCCGCCATTTTGAGCGCAAATCCTAAATGTTTAGGCATTATGTTGTATTTTAGCATAAAAGTTAGATGAACTTGGCATTAATGTGAAGCTTAAATAATTTATATATAATTTTAATAATAATAAAAAAACCCTTATGGCCTCAGTGTAATATAGTCATTGTACTTTAATTTCTATGTGCAAAATTAGACAAGGTTCACCAGAGGAGCTAGTAACGAATTATTAGATACTAGCGGCCCGCCCACGGCTTCGCCCGCTTAAAATACATGATTATTGATTTAAGCAGAATTGATTGACAACTATAATAAAATAAAATAAATAAATCAATCAGCTTCACGCTGTATCCCGCACACAGCAGGGTAGGCAGAGGGAACCTAGTGTTAAGACACTCCGTTCCCCACTTTCTGCCGAATTCTGGAGGCATTGCGTGTTGAGTGGCAGAACTCAACGCCGCGCTTAACCTCGACATCAGAGCGAAGAAATGGAAATATAAATTTAAGTAAATATTTCATCTCCTCGAGTGGGGATCGAACCCACAACCAGTCGGTTTTGCAGTCACACCTCGTGCCGCTGCGCCACGACTGGCCTCACACCCTATAATAGAATGACAAACAAATATAAAGACAACATACAACAACATATATAATATAAAGACAACTATAATGACTTCTAATATGATTTTTTGTTACTTTAATCTGTAATATTCTATTATGATTTTTTTACGACATTATCGTAACTTCTGTAAGAATTTTTGATTGTTTCGAATATATATATATATATATATATATATATATATATATATATATATATATATATATATATATATATATATATATATATATATATATATATATATATATATATATATATATATATATATGTAACATTACGTTCTTTTTACCTATGTTATGTTTGCATATTAACTCCTGTTTGCATATTATTAGATAAATGAATAATTGGTAAATATGTAGTTATTACAGAGTACACGTAGAAAGGATGTTTTTAGGCATTTTTATATAGATTTATTTCAAACGAACGAACGAACCAAAAAATCTATGTATTTACTTGATATTTCTTTGAAGATCAAATCGTTCTTTATCTCTGTGTTGAATTAATTACGATTTAAACTTTACTGTTACGATTTATGAAGGTAATCTCTACTAACAATTCAATTTTGTTTACTTAAAATAAATAAATCAGCTTCACGCTGTATCCCGCACATAGCAGGGTAGGCAGAGGGAACCTAGTGTTAAGGCACTCCGTTCCCCACTTTCTGCCGAATTCTGGAGGCATTGCTTGTTGAGTGGCAGAACTCAACGCCGCGCTTAACCTCGCCACCAGAACGAAGAAATGGAAATATAAATTTAAGTTAATATTTCATCTCCTCGAGTGGGGATCGAACCCACAACCAGTTGGTTTTACAGTCACACTTCTTGCCGCTGCGCCACGACTGGCATTGTTTACTTTATTGTATAAAATATTGTATAATAGTGCTTCAAAAATATATATTTTTATCAACAGTCATATAATCAAGACGTTTCGAATGTCATTCTTTAGCCAGGGTCATACCAGCGCGATTTTTATATAACATTCGCTGGCAAGCTAATGCCTTGAGTTCATTCAAATGACGATAACTTTTTTTTTAATGAACCGATTTTGATGAACCAAACTTTAGAACCTAAATTGAGTTAAAACAAAGCAATTAGTGAAATTTTCAAGTAAATCGGTTCAGTAGTTTCAGAGAAAAATGCGGACAACAATATGTCGACAGACAGACAGACAGACAGACAGACAGACAGACAGACAGACAGACAGACAAGAAATTCAAAAAAAATCTTTTTGCTTTCTATTAGTCTTTTTAAGTGTCCCTCTATCCATTTCAGTCAAAATTACTAAATGTACAGACAAAATATTTTTACTGTCTTATTATATATAGAGATTATTAACGAGGCTTTATAAGTATCTACTAATTATTAGAAGCTAAGGGATTTTCCTGGCCTTGATTTTTAGCATACCTAGACCTACAATTTGCTTCTAGATTAGAACCTATAGCTATTTTACTTGATCTGATGCAAATTCATAGGCGTACTGGTATTTTTTTTATTTTTATCGCCTAGCAGGTGCGTGCCCTGGTAGAAGGAAGGCTGTTAAAATAAAAATATATGTATTAAGATACTCTGTTGCCTGCGCACCGCCCAATTTTGAGATATTGCGTATTTAGTGGTGCTTTGTCTACCAGAGTGGCGAAAAGGAAATAAATTAAATACACCATTCTTCAGAGTCAATATCATACCTACAGCCATTGCGTTTCACGAGCAATCGCTGTGCCACTGCACCACGACGGAAAAAAATTTGATGTAGAAATTCTAACATCCTCTAATACTCATGTAGTAAGTATGTAGGTACTGACGTCACGAACACCTTTATTTCGAGACGTAATTATGAACTCTTGTGCCGCAAATTAATTAAAACAATTGAAAACTTTTGCGCAACTTAATTTTGTTTGAAGAATCAGTACGACATTCGTTTTGTAGGAAACCGTATAAAGTATAAGTATGTAGGTACGGCCTGTTGTTTCGCTGAAATCTCTAGATTTCATTAAGCTTGCGTAACATTGTAAATGCTCCTTCAATAAAATGTTTATAAAGGAGTATGTAGACACTTGTTTTGTGATTTTTTTAGTTTCGTATAAATACTAAATTTAATATTTAATAAAAGGAGTCGAGTATTCAGTCTCGTCTTACTAACATCGTAGAGTCGCCGCAGTCCACATAACGGTAACTCGGCAGACAAAGCATTATACAAATTGAACTAATCGTTACAAAAACGCACTGAACATAATATTAAAAGAATAGTCGGCTCTATAAACTGAACAACATCAAATATATTCCACAAAGTGAGACGTAAAATTAGAAATTCCATCGTCCCGGAATGCTCCCGCCAGCTCTCCGAACGCTATGCGAAGCTACTATATTTAAATCGTACAGTATACGGGTACTTAACCATTTTAAATATACAATACACTCGTACTTTTTAGGGTTTTGTACATCAAAAGGTAAAAACGGCACCCTTACAGGATCACTTTGTTTTCCGTTTGTGGGTCATAATCAGAAAAAGTGTACATTTTGTGTCTTTTCTTGTCCCGCTACTTTGAATGCGCTTTAAAAATACAATTTTATAGATAAGTCAAATATTTTGCCATTTTAGATATATTTATTTATTAATTTAAGCATTTTTGTATTATTTTAAGTGTATTATGGCTAAAAATAGTATGTTTTTTTAGTTGCAAAAAACCTTCTCAAAATGCTCCCATACAAATTTTCGTGTCCCATTGGTCACTTTATTTTTTGAAAAGTCGTTTGTTACGAATGTTTATGGTTTTATTTGATTACAGCTATGTTTATATTACTTTACTATATTCATAATATCAAATAGAACTACTTTTATTGATACATCATTTAATAAATAATATATATTAATTAAGTAAATTTTGTCCCAAAATATTGTCTTTTCGTTACTCAGGGTTAGTAACATACAATTAAATTATGAACGCATTTACTTTGAATGGTATTTATTATTATTTTCTATTGTGACAACATTATAGCAAAAGTTATTGCTATCGTAGCTACAACCAGTAGTGTTTTCGCAGCAATCGAGAGGTTCAAATGTTTGTGAGTGAATGCGTAAAATTACATCTCAGGGTTATAAACGGGGTTTTATTTTGGTAATTATGCTATTATTTCGTTTTCTAGCTTATGTTATTTGCTTCATTTTACAAAATCTCAAGAAATACATTCAGTGTTTGTACATACAGCACGTGGTTTACAAGAAAATATTTAAAATAGTTAGGATTTCTCAGATTTTATTCTCAATTTCGTTATATTTCGTTACGTAACGAAACTGAGGAAATATGAAGCCTAGTTCACAATTACGTTACCAATGTTTTATTATTTATATGTATAATAAAATTGTAACGGACCGGTGTTTGTATAGGGAAGATATGTATATAAGAAAAAAAATATTACTGGCATAAAAAAAAATAGTGGCTTTTCATAACGTAAAGTAACCAAGAATAAAATATATAATTTTTTCTGTTTGCTTGTTTGTGTATGTGTTTGTTCACGCTAATCTCAGAAGGTTTAACCGTTTCCACTGTAGTATTTCGACTTCCTTTGGCAAACTTCAATATTAAGTGTTTGTTTTATTTAAACAAATATTTTATTTCAATAAAACAAACAAAATAATTGTTGTTGATCTTTCGGAAAGCTATCAGTGTATATCTGAAACTAATGAAGATGTTGTTTATGCGGAAAGTGACAATAGTCTCTATGTAAATAAAAAAAAATAACTCTGTATCATCTGATAATATAAAAACCCACAAAGTTACTAATTTATCGGATATTCAATTACATCCTTTCTCATTCCATATTATTGATCCTACCCACGATATATGTTTATTTTACAAAAATAGTAATTCCAGTCATAACGACTCAAATTTTGATATTTTTTAAAGTATACTTAATTTAAACATTAACTTTGTGATCTCTAACTAGAAATATAAGTTTATTACGTTACAAACTAGCATTATTATATTGTTAATACTGTCACTTTGTTATGTTTTCTTCTTACATTTATAATCTGTTAAATCAACGATTAAATCTTTAAATTTTTAATTTGTTACAAAAAAAAATATCTACTTTTATTCATATAACATCCTTATTTTGT
This sequence comes from Heliconius himera, assembly GCA_021202915.1. Lineage (NCBI taxonomy): Eukaryota > Metazoa > Arthropoda > Insecta > Lepidoptera > Nymphalidae > Heliconius > Heliconius himera. Next base: position 232,645 of record JAJHJA010001035.1, read on the forward strand.
TGTGAATAATGCCTTATGACATCAGTTTCGTAACAAACATTATCAGTATTGTTACTCATCAGTTACGTTACGAATTCGAAAATGTCCACTTTTCTGAGTATGACCCTTGTAAGTCTGTCAAGACCATTTATCTCGACGTTGCGTAGATGCATCAAGATTAATATAATTTATCGAAGTCAAAGTATTCAAGCATATGGATGGACCCTTGAAGCACTGAAACAATCAAGTTTCTAAGTCAACACAATCAAAAGATACAAGCATTTATGGATCATCTTAGTTGCATTTTGTATGAAAACGAAGGCGATCTTGAAAATCTTTGAGATATAAATTGGGAAAAGATAACAAAAAGTATTGTTATTTTTAATAATGTTATATTTTATTTCTAAGCTCTGGTAACAAGACAAAGAGCGCCATTGAGTTCCGCCGTTCCATATACTGAGTAGTATGCGGAGTGTGGAGCATATTAGCACAGGGTTCCTTCTGCCTCTCTGCTATATGCGGGATACAGCGTGAAGCTACACAAAATATGTTAGCATTTTATTTAGATACTGCAATAATAAATTTAAAAGTCACGAGACGCAACTTATAACAAGTAGTTATATACGTGTTTTCCTTTAAAATCTTGTAATGTACAAAATATTAAGAACTTTAACGTCTGAAGCTTTTCTTCGTAGGAGCTTAGTTCGAGTGAGATGTTCGATAAATCTTAATGTATTTTCCCTAGACTTTTGGAGTATGCAGTTAATAATGTAGAGGAACAAAATATTCTGATAAATTTCTTCATTAAAGTGTATCTAATATAGTTACAAAGTTTATGTAATAATAATAAAGAATGATAGTAAATGTAGAGATGAGTCTGATGAGGATGATTCATTCTCAAAAAAGCAGTTTCACGCTTCTTCCCGCCTAGCGCGCTGAGTAGACAATACCCAGTGCCAAGACGCTCAATACTCAACGTTTTGGCCGACTTTGAAACATTGCGTGGGGAAACGAAAATAATTAATTCCTCAAGTGGAAACCGAATCCACTGGCCATTGACCCTTAAATATAAAACCAGCATTCATTTAAGTATTTTTTAAAAAATACATTACAGAGTTGTCTAAAATACGTTAAAGTTTCTCATGACATTCATTCTAACGTCCGCCACATTACACTAGATTAGATCAAGTCGCATTTGCTTTAGTTCTCCTTTTCACGTCTCATTAGCTTTATATAATAACGAAACTAACATTAGGCAGTCGTGTCGCAGTGTGAAAGCATTTGAACGCAAAACGTGCTGGTTGTGAGTTCGATTTCTACTTGATGAACTAAGTTTTCATTTCCATGAATTTCCCCACTCTGATAAGGATATGCGGTGAGATGAGTCTGACCTTATTTATGTTAGTTTAATATTAATGCGCATTCCTTTAAAAAGTTACAAGTAAAGTCATCGTGGCGAAGTAAATCAATTACTAACCACAAACATGATGGTTATGGGTTCAACCCCGCCTCGGGGAAATGATTACATTTTAATTATTACTAGTTAGTCATAACAAAACGCGAAGTTGGGTTCCGATACCTAAAATATATTGAAATTGAGAGGAAAGTAAAGAAGGGAGCGTTCGAACAAAAAAAAATCTGTGCTTAAAGCTAAAAATGTATTCAATACAATTTCTTATACAACAATTATTTGCGGGTACTTCTAAACAATAAGCTACTCGAGGGTAAAGACGTCCTCGAAGTAGGTCAGTAATCAGAGCGTTATAGTGATTCGATATTTCGGTTCCATTTCCGTACTGTTAAAAAAAGATTATTGTGACGGTTGTATTCATTTACGTTATATTATTGAAATAACTGTATGAGAAACAAATGAAAAAAAATATATTGGTAAAAAGCATAAAAAGGAGCTAATTTTTAGCTACAAAGACAACATAATGTCAAGAGTCGGTGTTCTCCACTTTTCATCATAATTCATGTAACTCTTGACATAGCAGAGAAATAAAAATATAAAGCATATTTTAATAATTTACAGGCAACAATGCCCCACCACTCCACCACGGCCTCATAATGGAATATGTTATTTGTTTTAATTACATCAGCGTCACGCTGTAGCCCGCACACAGCACACAGCACACAGCACGGTAGGCAGAGGAAACTAGTGTTAAGACACTTAGTTCCGCACTTTCCGCCGAATTCTGGAGGCATGATTGAGGCACTGATTCGCAATCACTTATTGAATCAGTTAGTAGACTAGATTCACGTTTTTTTTCGCATAATGGGGTAGTTTTACAGTCACACAATTGTGGCCCTGCGCCACGACTGGCCTGGCCTGCCATATATCGTATGTGAAAACATACGACATATAAAGCAATGCAAAACTGCCTGTCAATTATTTCTAATAGATGAATTCTCAACATTTTTCTGATTTGATTGACACAACTTGATTAGCTTGCCATGAGTAGGCAGAGGGAACCTGAGAACCCAGTATTAAGATACTCCGCTACCATAAAACACTTCCGTTCCTTACTTTTCGCCAAATTCTTCAAGCATTGCGTGGTGAATAGCCAATTTCAACACTGCGCTTGGCCTAGATACCAGTGCAAGGAAATGAAAATGTGAAATATTTCAATTCCCCGAGTGGGAATCGAACCCTCAACAGTCGCATGCTTGAGCTCCTGCGCTACGACTGGCCTTAAGCTTTAAAGCAATCGAACGTACGAAAGATGCATATTTCGTACAGACCGGCCACTCCGGTCTCCATATCACATGTCTGTAATGTATATTCTACTCAGTCTATTCTGCTTTTCTAAATGAGCCCCTGCCATGTACAACTACTATTGTATCAAAATGTATAATTGTGTCTTTAATAGGATATATAATTAATGAAGGATATATAATTAATAGAATTTCTCATTATTATGTAAAGCAAAGTACAGTGAGCTCATCGCTATTTTCAAATCTACTCAAAACGCTACTCGCGAGAGCCCCCGGGGAGCTATTTAGAGAATGTTACATACAAGTTGCCCTTATTATATTAAATTATGTGTTTAAGTGTATTTAAATCGCAATATTTAATAGGCGTTTAGACTCTTTAGGATTAATTACAGCTATGTAAAGATTTCTTTTAGCTTCACGTTGTATCCTGGAGCGGTAGCCGGAAAGAACGGAGAGCCAAACGCTACGGTCTTAGCACACTCTGTAGTTTCGTCCATCGTCATAAACCCGCACATGGGTGAATATTTGAAGATAGACATATTCGGGGTTCGTAAAATTAATTCAAATATTGTGTCCAATTACAACATTTATAGGTTTAATATGATGTTCATAGAGGCGACTATTGAAGGAAACCAAACGCACACTTGTTGGACTACTCTATAGGTTTAAATCTGAAGCTGAAAATTTTCGTCAAACGGTAATGAGATATATAGCATATGGTAATTAGCATTAAAAAATGGTAATTATGCTTCGTTATTGGTGATTAGAAACAAAATTAATAATATACTAGAATCGCATATTTATTAGTCTTTTATATAATTAATTATCAAAAAATCTATCTGTTTGCCAAAAAGAACATATTTAACAAGTCAAATGGTGAGATTTGATGAAATTTTTGATGTGCTGCGACCGCATGATAATGGGGTCCAAATATAATTTATTATCAGGCTTTATATCAGAGATTGCCGTGTGATCCCGGCCTAGAATAGGATCATCCTGGTACTGGTGGTGTCGTAAGAGGTGACTAAAGTACGTGTGGTAGAGTCACGTCGCCAGCAATGGCAACACGCATGGCAGACTCGACCGGGTCATTACCACACCCGGCATTTAAAACCGGCGCTGAGTAGTGGCTTTATGCCACTGCGTATCGCATCAGGTAATGCCGGGCTCCAGCGCCCAACCCACCTTACAGGCAGGCAACGCACCTGTCGCTCCTCTGGTATTGCACGGTGTGTGGGCGGCGGTGATCACTTACCATTAGATGACCCGCACGCTCGTTTGCCTGGTCTTTTCCATGAAAAAAAAAGACAGGAATTTTAACGGCAGGTTCGACTATTTACGTTTTGGCTTAATTGAAATATTACTTAAGATTTGAATAGTCCTGTTAGTCGGCTTAGATTGATGTATTACAGCTGTGGTCGCATCTAGCGAATTATTATTTCGATTCTCTTTCTTTGTAATAAATTCTTTTTTGCCTGATGTCGCTCTAGAAATGGTATCATGTTCAAAAAAGAATTTAATATCTTGTTTTAGTTTCTCATATTCGATATTTCTTTTGTTATTTTTTTGTAATGAAAATTATTACTTTCAGACAAAACCTTGAGATCTTTAAAAAATTGATAATAGTAATAATTCAACTTTTAGCTGGCCTAGAGGAGTAAAGCCTTACAATATAACAAGAGATCAGTTCATACTGGATCTAATTACCATTTTCAACAATTCATTACCGTTTGTCAAATACGAACGGGAAAAATGGTAATTATACAAATGGTAATTAGTTTTTGATATACTTTTTTACATTAAACGTTCTTTATAAAAATATGAATTCGGAATGTCATCAATGAAAAGAGAATCCTATGACGCCTATCACATCTTATAAAAATTATTAATAAAAAAATAGGCTTACCACGGCAATCTCAAACGGTAAGGAGATTTTTATTTGACAAACACGATTATTGGACGTTGAAGTAGGCTAGACTTGGCACCAATACACTCTTAGATGTGTCACCTGCACGAGTAAAGACGCGGA
>JAJHJA010001036.1:0-82641 GCA_021202915.1 Heliconius himera
TTTCTGAGGTAACAATAAAAAAATACAGCTGATTGATAACCTCCTCCTTATGTAAGGTGGGTTAAAAATACGACGTTTCATTCCCTCTCTCAACATAATAATATTTAATACAATCTCTAGATATAAAGTAGGCAACGAAATGAGAAGGATCAAGTATTACATATATGCCCTCTCAACGATATATAGGTTCCGGCTTCATTTCTTCACTCTAGTAAGAAGACAAAGAGCAGTGTTGAGTTCCACCGTTTTATACCCTATGTCGAAATGTAGAGAACGGGGCGCCCCGTTCCCTACGTTACATCTAATTATCGAGACATCACATTAGGTTTCTCAGCTGTAAGAAAAATACGAAGAACATATAAGAAAATGTTATATCCTCGTATCTTCATATAGCATGATAAACAAAAGCATTTAGTATAAACACACCAAGTTCACTATTGTATTTAGTGGCGGAGTTCAACACCGCACTTTTTATCATCAGAGTAGCAAAATAAAATAATTTTTTAAATAAAAACATTACATATACAAATATAAGTAGTTACCGGCGTCATCAGAAGTGATCCCACTTATAACCAGCTCGATGCGCTCACGGTCCGCCCGAGGTGCGTAGGTTGATCTGGAACACATAAATTGTCCAATATAAAGAAATTGAAAGAGCAAATGGATTATTTTGCGACAATTTGACTGATTTGCGTTTTAAAATATCGTCTAAATATAGAAACACATATTTTTCAAGATTGCAATATGGCAAGAAGCTACTTATCATGCCCTGGATTCACCATACGGGTGCTCATCTCGGTGAGTTGAGTGAGGAGCTTTAGGTGTGTCTTCAATACAACGAAACTATACCAAGTACTTCCTAGAAATCAACAGATGAAATCTTATAACAAACTATAGAGATTGCGCTGTTATATCGTTCAATCGTATTTCAGCTGCGTACAAATTAACTTCCAACTTTCTAGTAAGTTTGTTGGTAAGTTTAGTAAGAAGAGTGCTTAGGTTTCTGGGATTCTGATCTTCTTTGATTCAAATTTTATTATCTTTTTTTGTATAGCAGACGGATAAGTATGGAAAGCGTAGAAAACATTTTATCGATATTTTCATTATTGGCAAAAAATTAAAAGTTTTCATTATAACCAATACATACCCGTCCAGCCAACTCGAGGAGTTTCCCATCTTTATACCACGTGATGCTAGGAGCAGGTCGGCCGGATGCCGTACAGTTGAAGCGGACAGTGCTGGCTCTCATCGCCTCCTTGGATAGCGGTGGTATGGTTATCTTCACTGGTTCTGATATTGATACGTTGAAAGTCTGAAATTTGGAAATATTTCCTAGATACATGTTTTTTTCTTTATAGGTTCTCTCTGTAGCCCCCATATACTGGAGTTGGTTGAGCGAAGTAAAATTTAAGATATTTTTCCCTTTCTACCCAATTTTGCAGACATTGAATGTGTTGAGATGTTGAATGTCGGAGCTTTGTCTCTATTTATTATTATTTCAGTACAAATAGTATGGCCAAAAAAACCATTAAAATTAGCGTCTATATGTTAATACGTAAAAAAAAAATTGTACCCTTTTTTAACGAAAATTGTGCGGCAAATAGGAGTAATACATTTGATACAGTTATAGTTTATATAAAGAAGGAGTGCAGAATGATAATATTTTTTTTATATATTGCATAAAAAAATATTAAATTAACAAAATAAATAAAACACAATACCGTAGGCAGCAATTGGTTCTTTAGTACTTGGTGATTTACGTAAAAATGCATCAAGGGATCACACCCACAGCGCCGCCCGCCCGCGTGGTGGTGAAATTAAAAATACAATTTTATTATCGCCCACAAAGCAAATAGGTAGCTCATTTGCTAACGAAAGTGGCGCCTGGGGGTGTGATGGGGTACAAGTTTGCAAGTTTAGCGATTTGTAAAAAAAAAACAATTGATAAAGAAGTAACATTTTAATCAAATTCCTTGAATCCAAATCAATATTACAGTTTTTTTTCTGAATAAACAAAAATTTTGGAGATGAATTATTTTTTGCCAACTCTATAAAAAATAAATATTATTTTAAATAACAGTAATAAGCAATTGTAAACATTTTATAAAAGTATATTACATAGAATTGTTGTTAGTTCTAAAAGGATCATCAGTATTTCTTACTTGTGAAATGTAGCTTCTAAAGTCATAACATAAAATAATATATTTCAAGATTGTAGGTAACCGATTTCAGGTCAACTGGGAAAAGGAAGTACAACTTATTTAAGTAGATAAACGTAAGTATGCAAGCATATGCATTCATTTAATTACAAATAAAAACTAGCTTTAGGGATATATCCCTAGCGGGGTAGTCAGAAAGAACGGAGCGCCCAACGCTACGGTCTCTACATACCTCTTTCAGCTAATTAATTACAAATATACGTATGTAATTTTTTTTTTCTATGAAATGCTTATAAGTAGTGTGCTATGAGATGTCGTTTCGTACCAAATTTCAAGATTCTGAGTTTACAGGGAGTACCCTATAGGTTTTAATTCTTGAGTTTCGAAAATTCGCAGCATAAACCGCTGTATCTTTTGATGACGTTGGCTTAGAAGTTTGACATTTTTACAACTCCAGAGGACAGTAGACTTGTACATTTGATATAAATTACAGCTTGAAACCGCTACGCGTTCTGGGGAAAAGGTCTTGACAGACGGACTGACGGACAACAAAGTGATTCTAGAAGGGTTTCGTTTTTTCCTTCCGAGGTACGGAACTCTAAAGAGAAGAAAATATCGAACACTAGACGTGGCTTCTGGAAGAAGATCACAAGTTCGTGAGGCATAATGCACCAAAACAAATAAAAACTCAAAATATAATGTCTAAAAAAATCGGAGCTACCTGTAAAACTAAGTTATCTTTTTACTACTTATGAATCCGAATTCAAATCGCTAACGTTTATACCTTGAACCTGAACATAAAAATAATTTTACCATGTACGAATCTTTTTACGAAATCCAACCGAGGAAATAAGATATTTAATATTAAACTGTGTTTGAGAGAAAATTCTAAACAAGTTACGTTTGTTTACGCTGAAACGTGAAAATGGCGATAAAGAGGAAAAATCTTTTATAAAAGTGTACAAACTCATAATAATAACAATAATATGAAATTATGGTAGGAACTTTTTGCTTTTTTAAACGTTTTAACGCGGGATGTAATCAAGTCGTTATATATAATTGGGATATTAAAAAATGTGCTTATTTTATACATAATGTTGTATTCTTTAATAATTTCGACAACTAATTCCAGTTTTTGGCTATTTATGTGGCATTTGTTTATATTATAAAAAAAAACATTATGAATTTGACTGTATTTTTATGTTTGTTACTTCAGAACTTTTGACTGGGTGAACCGATTTTGATGATTCTTTTTTTTTTATTTGAAAGCTGGTGGTTCCCGTGTGGTTCCATTTTATATTAGTTTTCATTTTACATTTGATCCTTTTCTAACAATGTTGTCCATGAGAAAACCACATCAGTCTTAAATTTGCATTAAGTATGTGCGCGACCGATTTCGATGACTTTTTTTATTGGAAAGAATGCACTTCAAGGGTAGTTTGGTTAGGTTAGGACTATGGGTCCTCCGGTTGAAATCGTTTTTTTTTTGTTATACACTAGATAAATTATGCAGTAGTCGTAGATTAAATTTCTACTCGTACGATGCCTATATTTTAATTTTGACAGAATTTTCCTGAGCTATAAATAGAATGAATTTGCCATTTGCTTTCGTCACATCAAAAATGCAATGATTTTTAGTCAAATAGTGGAAAATGTAAAAATTGTTCACTCTTTATCAGCCCAACACAATATAAAAAATGATTGTTAATATCAAGTCTCTAAATATATTATAAAGTGGGTAAAATTATATTTTTCTAACCTTAGAAATGTCACTACGCCCTTCAACAGAGCATGTGTAAGCACCTTCCTGGTCATATTCCAGTTTTGGTAGTATAAGAACTTCTTGTGAAGACTCCAGTTCACTGGTTCTTCCCCCAGGCGGCGTCAGCTCCCAGATCAACTATAAAAATTACAAATATGTATAAAAAATCGTTAAAGACTATAATTTAAGGGTTAGATACCGGAAAATAATAAGATTTTGGAAAATATAAGTGAAATCTAGTAATACCTCTAAGTCGTTCTTTAGACCTAGTTGAGGCCGTTGTGGCGCAGGGGCACTACATCTGACTATAAAGGCGGCAGTCGTGGGTTCGATTCCGACTCAGGACTTTTTTTTTCAAATTTACCAAAAAAATTGTAATAAATGCACGACAGTGTCTTAACGCTAAGTACACCAAACTTCCGTGATGTATGTGGGGCATGGCGTAAGACTAAAAAAAAAAAAATAAGTAATACCTTAGGTCTAGGCCAGCCTTGAACAGGGCAGGGCAGAACAACCCTACTGTCCCTGGGTAATAGGATCTGTTGGACATGCTGTATATCCAGGAACGATGGTTCCTCAGCTGAAGACTCCTCCACCAGAACATGGCCAGTACGACTGGTACGACTTCGGTTAGCGTAAATGTTGCTTGCTGTACACCTTAAAATAAAGTGAATGTTATATGTCTGTATATTTAATTTACGAATATATAATTCGGTTTGAGTACAGACTGACTGTGAAGAATTATTTCGCTTTCCTTGCTCTGGTGATAAGACAAACCGCAACATTGAGGTCCACCACTCAACATGTCAATGGTTATGGTGCCTAAATTGCTATATACTATATCTAAAATACATGATAGGGGGAGAATAAATAATATTAACTTTTGAATATGCAGCAGGGTTGGCAGAGGGAACCTAATGTGAATATACTCCATCCTCTGTCTTCTTGAGGCCAGTCGCGGCGCAAGGGCACAAAGTGTGACTGTAAAATCGACTGGTTGTGAGTTCGATCCCCACTCGAGGAGATGAAATATTTATTTTAATTTATATTTCCATTTCTTCGCTCTGGTGTCGAGGCAAAGCGCGGCGTGAGTTTCGCCACTTAACACGCAATGCCTCCAGAATTCAGCAGAAAGTGGGAAACGGAGTGTCTTAACACTATGTGCTCTGCCTACCCTGCTGTGTGGGGGGTACGGCGTGAAGCTGATTTCTCTATTTTCTGAATTCAAGACATGGAGTATTGAGTAGTGGAGCTTAACGCCTCCCTTTTCTTGAGAGAGCGGATAAATGAAAGTACATAGATCACCCGAGTGACACCCGAGACAGGGTACAGAGATCGTTCTGATCTGTGACTCAGAGTATTTTTTTATATTGAATGGTGTAACTAATATTCTTTCAAAGAGTATCGTAAATGAAAATCGAACTAGCAATCATCGCGTTTACATAAAATACACTTATAGGGAACTATTGTTTATATTTACCATTTCATTTTTTTAATTTTTGAAATTATATTAAATTTGGATATTTATAAATGATAAAGAAATAAGTTATTATATATATCTACTTATAAAAAAGTACCTAAGTGTAGGATAACACTTTAAAAATGCTAAAAAAAGTTAATATAATTTATTATAATAGAAATAAAGAAAAAGAATAAATATAACTAATATTTTTTTAACACATACTCTGCCAACTGACTGTGGGCGACGCGTAAATTAAAAATCAACCTTCAAATTCAAATCGTTTTACTTCGGATAGTAAATTCTTAACTACTGTAGATTAGATTCTGACAAGGGCCTAGGTCTGTATGTAACGAAGCATGACCTAATGTTAATTTAAACAGTTTATTTCGGTGAAGGGTTGGATAAATTAGAAATACATGTACTAGCAGGTTATAAAATAATGAAATACTAGAAAATACTATATTTCATAGTTAATTGGATATTGAAGATTAGCTTCGCTTCTCTTTAGTTTCGCTTCTCTATAAGGTAGCGCATCGGTCTCTACCTTATATGAAATACATATATTTTCAAAATATAAATGACCGAATCTTTAAGAAGTTCTTATAAAAAATACTAAGTAGGTATATGAAGTCAATACGATAATCCCATAACGATAATAGAATTCAGGACTCCGGCTACACTTGCCAAATCCGTTATATTTATTTACTACAATGGTATACTTATGTCAGAAATTACTGCTTAATAAAGATGAAACAAAAGTCAATTATTTTTCCCGAAAAAGATAATGTTTTCTACAGTTATCCTACTTATTAATATTATAAATGTGAAAATTTGTCAGGCTAGATGTTTCTTACATACAAAAATTACTAAACTGATTTTGATAAAACTTTACAGTAATATAACTTATATAAATCAGGACTACAATTCATTAAAGATTTTCTATAAATGAGGCTAGTCGTGGCACAAAATGTGACTGTAAAATCCACTGGTTGTGGATTCGATCCCCACTCGAGGAAATGAAATATTTATTTACATTTACATTTTCATTTCTTCGCTCTGGTGAGGGAAAGCGCCTGCCTCCAGAACTTGGCGTAAAGTAGGAAACGGAGTGTCTTAACACTAGGTTCCATCTGCTTTCCCTGCTGTATGCGGGATACAGCGTGAAGCTGATTTATTTTATTTTGTATAATTTAGCACCAATGTCAATAAGCTTAAGCGGGTGAACCTGCGCGTAGGTCTTTAGTTTATTTATTAAACTTTTCCAATACTGACTAACAGACATTGCACAGACGAAACTATTGGGTATAGAAAGTTGAAATTTGGCTTATAGGTAGTTTAGTAAATGTTAGGGACCAGTAAGTGACCAAAGTTCCAACGGGGACGGGAAAAGACAGGATTTTCCATTTTACGCTTTTAAGCTCTCGCAAAGAAAGTTGCTGGCTACGACTATTTGCGTATAAAAATAAGACAACAGAATTTGAACCGACGACGTGATGTCTCTTAATTTTTTTTTTTTATAATTCTTTAAAATATGCTGTGTGGCTTCAAAATATATATCTGTCCTTATAATTAGTAAATTGTCTAATAGTTAGTATGAAAAAAACATAGTACAGTTATTATAAAAATATTGAAAAGTAATTTTGTTGTCATCTTATATATATTTGGTATATATTTGGGGTCAAGAGTTCAATGTATACTAGGGTGAATTTTACATTTTAAATATTTTTACTTATTTGTCTGAAAGCATTATCTCTAACGTCAATCTTAGATTGTTTCATACATCTATCCAATCTCTAGATTGGATAGATGTATGAAAAAATCTAAGATTGACGTTGGAGATAGGTTATTAATACTGGGCGTAAGAGAACAACCCTGAAATGTGAAGTTATATATAATAAAAAAAATAATTAGCCTATTACATAATTATTTTTTGTTATGTATATACATGTGTAAAAAATACAAATATAGTAATATGATTGAGAACGACGACTTACCTATAGGCACCAGTATCTTCTTTTTGAACATCCGTGATGAGCAGTTCACTCTCCAAGAAGTAATATCTGTAAATAATAAAGGGTAAAGTTTAAAATATTCTTTATTAATAGTCTTCTACGAGCACTTTTGAATGTACATTTCGCTATGACCGTACACCGGCTCAGAAGGCAGCTGCTAAGAAGAACCGGCAAGAAACTCAACAGCGGCTTTTGTAAATTAAAATATATTATAATTTTATTACGATAACACATTGATAGCTATGCATATTTTTATTCGTCCATACTTTCTATCGACAATAATAGCATATTATAGTTAATATGTTATTATTAAAAATTTTAATTTTACTTAAATTTATATTTCCATTTCTTCGCTCTGGTGTCGAGGTTAAGCGCGGCGTTGAGTTCTGCCACTCAACACGCAATGCCTCCAGAATTCGGCAGAAAGTGGGGAACGGAGTGTCTTAACACTAGGTTCCCTCTGCCTACCCTGCTGTGTGCGGGATACAGCGTGAAGCTAATTTTAATTTTTTTTTTTTTTTTAATTTAATAATTTTTTTCCAGAACAACGCAATTGAAGTATAAAAATATAAATTTCAAGTCTAAAAGTATGAATTTGAGATTTAAAACGACGTATTTAAAGTGTAAAATTAATAATTTATGAAAAAAAAAATTGTGCGTAAAGTACGAATTTCGAGTGAATAGTAAACTTAAAAGTAAACTTACCTTTCATTTTTAGGTATATCTACACCATTTTTCGTCCAATTGACAACAGCGCTTGGACCAGAGCCTATTTCGCAGGAGATCACCAGCGGCTGACCCAACTTTGCGGTCACGTCGTCCGGTTGCTTTGTGAACTGTTTGCTCATATCTGGAGGAAAAAGAGAATTATTTTATAATGTATCTTACTTTTAAAATCACTTCGTTTATTATTAGCTTGACACTGTATCCCGCACACAGTAGGCCAGGCAGAGCGAAGAATTTTAATAGATATTTAATTTCCTCGAGTGGGGATCGAATCCACAGTCGCATTTACAATCACACACTTGTGCCCTTGCGCCACAAGTGACCTAAGAAATAAATTTTAAAGATCTATACATATAATAAAATTGTAAATGATCGCTGTCTGTACTTGAAAGATCTATGTATATGAAAATATATATTATTGTGGGCATCTATGTGATAGAATACCTATGTAATAGAACCCAAAACAACGGTTTTTCAAATTTTTGTCTGTTACACAACATATATGTGGGTTTGTCTGTGCGTTTGTGAACGCTAATCTCAGACACGGAGGTTAACCCGTTTCTGAGATTAAATGTTGTTTTGGGAAACTTCCTTTAATATGTTAAAAAAGTTATATCAATATAGATTGCCATGGCGGCGAAACAAGTGTTTGACGTAAAATGATCTCTACCTTCTCTAGCGTGAACCTGAAAAAAAGAAATAGTAGTAGCAATATAAATTATAAAAATATAATAATTTTATCCACTCTGTCAATTATTCACAAAAAGTAAACCCTAAGACAATAAAAAAAATAACTTAAAAAATAATAATCATTGAATCGAAACTAAGACCATCGCGTTTACAGTCAGAATCTATCTCAATGCGACACACAACACTATGCCAGCATCGAATATTCTAATTTTCATTATACTTAAGGATTTATCGTGATTAATAAGAATCAGGATTAGGTTGAAAATTTACTCCATTGAACATTTGAATCAACCAGGATAAGAACCTAGTATACCTTGCCCAATATCTACAGCTAACCATGTAACAAACATAGCTAACAAAACCTTTATCCATTTCCAGCATATACGTATATATTCATGAGAACAACGTATTTTTAAAAGGGATTTACCTAAATTCCAAAAAATTGCCTAAAACAGCGCAGATACGCTCACATAATAATATAAATAAAAATTTCGTTGTTTATTTTAGTTGGTACATATATAGGCAGTATTTTTTTAAAGAAAATTAAAGCGAGGGTTCGCCTGTCACGAACACTGTTATGTTAATTTTGGGTAAAGAAATAAAAAAGGAGCTAAATGATTTATCTATTTATTTATTTTTTTGTATGGACCTTCGTAGATTCGATTATTTATTTGTTTTGAATAGAAGTTTCAGGATGTTAAATGGATGTGTCAATTATGCGAAATTTTTGTATGGAAAATTAAGTTTTAAATTCAGTTGTCAAATGTGATTTTAAAGTGATTTTTCTTTCTTTTTATAAGAGTATTTATACTTTTTTTAGCTTTACACTGTACCCCGCGTATATCACATCGACATATGCAGAGGGAACCTAATGTCTTAATTGGAACAGAGTGGTTTAAGCACTCCGTTCCCATTAAGACAATACCTTTTCCCACTTTCCGCCGAATTCTCGAGGCGTTGCCATCAAGAATAGAGCGAGGATGTGAAAATAATATTTCATACTATAAATATTGAATACTTTAAGCTGTATCTCGCATAAAGAAGGATAGGTAGAAGGAACCCTAATAAAAATTACCTAATTAAAATAAGTTGCCTATTTCACACCTACTCTTTCAGACATTACATGGTAAGTAGCGAGACTCAACTGAGAGCTTTGTTTTGTTACCAGAGTGAACCTGAAAAGAATTCATCCCCCCGAGTGAGAATCAAATCCGGAACTGTCGTGTTTACAATGAGGAATCAGCACCACGAAGACAACTTGTTAAATAAAATAAATAATTTGATTTTTTTTTATACGCAACGATGAATATTCAAAATGTAACATGCCCCGAACATAAAGTTTATTCAAATGGAATATAGAATTGAAATATTTTTTCCACGAATTCAAATGTAATACACACACTCTGTGCCCTGCCTCTGGCCGTCACGACTGGCCTCCCATACTTCTCAAATTTTTTTCTCAATCTTTATAATAAAAGACTATTTTGAAATATGTAATTTTTTATAATAATTTTCTTCTATACAGTGAATATAGCATATGTATGTACATCTATACTAATATAAGAAAGCGAAAGATTTATTTGTTTGTTTAAACGTTAAGATCTCTTGGACTACTAGTCGGATTTACATTTTTTTTGTTTTGTATGAAAGCTGCATTTCCCAGGAGAGTATAACATCAGTGTGTAATCGTTAGTGAGCATCTAATAACGAAATAACAATAATTATTAACATCATCGATTCCTTTAAGCGCGTGGGCTGCAAAAATAGTTGAATATATGTAAGTATATTGTACTCGTACTACAAAAATATTCAACTTCATTAGTTCTGAAATAAAATCCGCGACTCTACATATGTATTATCTCTATATATAATAAGACAGTAAAAATATTTTGTCTGTACATTTAGTAATTTTGACTGAAATGGATAGAGGGACACTTAAAAATAATAATAGAAAGCAAAAAGATTTTTTTTGAATTTCTTGTCTGTCTGTCTGTCGACATATTTTTGTCCGCGTTTTTCTCTGAAAGTACTGAACCGATTTACTTGAAAATTCACCAATTGCTTTGTTTTAACTCAACTTAACTACTAAAGTTTAGTTCATCAAAATCGGTTCATTAAAAAAAAGTTATCGTCATTTGAAAGAAGTCGTAATTAATTCAACACAGAGATAAAGAACGATCTTGAAAGAAATATCAAGTAAATACAAAGATTTTTTAGTTGGTTCGTTCATATATGTAACTAATTTAAAACTGTACAGGAGTTAATATGCAACTATTACAGTTATTTTACAAAGAATATTATGAATCCTTCAAATCAATAATTTAACATTTAAGGCTGTTTCTGAATGAGTAAATTAAATTATTTACTGACATCAGCACATTTAACAGAGTATATTATGTAGGTAAAAAGAACATAAAGTTACAAAAATATATACGTATAATAAATAATTAGCTTTATGTTTATTTTATAAATATCAAATATCAACAATGGTCGTATTTTTTATTTAAAACAATCAAAAATTCTTTGACGATAATGTCGAAAAAAAATTATATTAGAAGTCATTATAGCTGTCAATCAATTCTGCTTATTAAATCAATAATCACGTATTTTAAGCCGCTAGTAATTAATATAATCATTTCCTCGCTCTGGTTCGAGGCAAGGCAGGAGGCAAAACGTGGCAACGAATTTCACTCAACACGCAAAGCCTCCAGAAATCGGCGGTAAATGGGTAACGGAAGACTCTTAAGTTAAAGGGAGTGTCTTAACGCTAGGTTCCTAAGTTCCCTCTACCGACCTAGCTATGCGGGACACGGCGTGAAGCTAAAAAAGCTGCAATAATTAATTTATTAATTAAGGAAGCTAATTTAATTGGTACTAATAATGGAATAGCTGATGAACTAAACGAAGGCTTCATTATACATTGTTACACAGTATTACAAATACCTGTGTATATTAATAGAATCTTCAAAGCAATTTCTCTTTGGAAAACATAATCCCTTTGTTGGCAAATATAAATTCCTTATGATTTTTAAGCTTAAACCTCTAGAACCAGCTTTGTACGAGTTCTGGTGTAGGTCGTGTACAATAGGAACTTATTTGAGAGCGTAATGGTACTGTAAGCGCAATGATTACAGGTTTGATCACTACTGGAGAAAAAGAATAAATTTAAATAATTAAAGTTTCCTCAATCTTGTAGATTGAGCGCGGCGTTGAGCTACGCCACTTAGGGCTAAAATTGAACGGAAGTTGGTGAATGGAGTTAACTTATATTATATTACTATACGCGAGATACGGCGTAGTTCTGTTTCTTTTATTCACTAGTTCAGTTCACTTCACTCTAGCACTCAATATATAAAGAAAGATAGAATAGAATATTGCATGTTAAAAAGTGATACAGTAAAAAAAGATGTTATAAGTATAATTTCGAGATAGTGAGTGGTAAGAGAGGTTCGAAAAGACCTCGTTGACCTTTGAGAACACAGTAGCAATGGGGGCAGGTCATGAAGTGAGTGGGTCGGAGAGGATGTAAAAGAAGGTTCATAACAATCGACAAAGTGAAAGAGGCATGCGGAGGCCGTAGTGTTTGGCGCTCTGTCTTCTCAGGTTACCACGGGATGAAGCGTGAAGCCAAGAGACATTCCCTAAAATGGGATTTTAATTCTCAAATAATGCGTACGAGCTTTCAAACACTGTTTTCATAACACCATAAAGACATGAAGAAGCAAATTTTAACACAAAAATATGTTTTCTTTTATAATATTATCGTTAAAGGTCCGGTCGATTTAGAATTGACAGTCAAATTGAAATACCTTTTTGTGTACAACGTTTGATTTTCAGTTGGATAGTGCCTCGGGGAATAGATTTATCAATATTGAGAATCCCTTTCATATTTCTCTACAACCGTAAACTATATGGATAAACCCTCATTTTATTCAATTTAATATTTATTGTAGAGTATAGTGAGATGGAAAGTAAATATACTATTGTATATAGGTTAGTGGTCTTCCAAAACAATGTTTCTATGGATTTTAACGTAAAATGGAAAATGTAGTTCTTTTTAGCTCTCATACGAATTTCGAAATGTCCTCTCTTAATTTTTTTTAATCTTTACTCATTTCTTATAAAAAAAAAAAAACTTAGTGTACGTAGATAGATCCTATGGCGATAGCGACGATGGATGGTCCAAAAGTTTCTATCATAAAAATATATTGTTTCTTTTTAAACAACCTCAGCCCTAAGTTAATATTAGGCAAGGATAGTTATAACAATATAATTGAAAGCATTTTTATTATTATTTAGTCCAAAAAAATAGTTGCCAAGTTGCTCAAACGCGGTATTCCAGTAATATTTTAAACAGAAATTAAAGAATTCTACAGAGAAATTAAATATTTGTTTTAATTTTCCATTAAAACGACTCTCGACTTTAACGCTCGACTTAACTGTAACAATTATCCTCATACAAAATTAATTTCAAGTACAAAAGTGTTTTATTTAGGACAAATAATGTTTATAAACAAATTCTACTTTCTGAGTAGGTCTGTGCTTCCTCAATTCTGAGACGTCGAAGAAAAATATCCGTTAAACATTCAGATTTTAATTAAATATTAATTAAGAAATATTTTGCGCATAAGTGTTATTAAATAGGAGGGTAGCGGCTTCAAAATCGCAAATAATAATTTGGTTTATTTAGAAAGAAAAAAACAGAAATTGCTCAATATCAAAAAATATGATATATATTTTTTTAAACAATATCTTTTTGCACAGATATTTATTCAAATTAAGCTAAGCTTTCAATTAATTAATAAATAACTATTTAATAAATAGTTATATTATATATCTTCAATGTTATATTATATTATAATAAAACAGTAAAAATATTTTGTGCCTAAAATACCTAAAAACAGCCATTATACGTGCACTCTGTAATAACTACATATTTACCAATTGTACATTTAGCTAATAATATATTTTTTTGTAACTAATTTTAAAAACTGTACAGGAGTTAATATGCAATCATTACAAAGAATATTATGAATCCTTCAAAAACAAACATTTAAGGCTATTTCTGAATGAGTAAATTAAATTATTCACTGACATCAGCACATTTAAGAGTTTTAAAATTATGATGAGACAAAAAAAAATACAAAAAAATATACGTATAAGAAATAATTCAGCTTTATGTATATATTTTATAAATATCAAATGTCAACATTGATCGTATTCTTTAAACAGAACAATCAACAGAAATATATATCCTTATAGAAATTATGATAATGTAGTAATAAAAATCATATTAGAAGTCATTTCTGTTTATTAGATCAATAATCATGTAGCTTAAGCGGGCGAAGCCGCGGGCGGGCCGCTAGTAAATAATAATTCTTCCTCTCGAGTGAAGATTGAACCCACAATCGTGGCGTTATAGTCACACGCTTGTGCCCCTGCGCCACAACGCACTCTATTTTAGTTATAGCTCACGCAAACGGAATTACGGCAATACTAAAACTATTAAATTATATTGACCCTCGGTCAAAAAACAAAAAAAAATTTCAATAAACTAACACAATAGGTAGCAAATTTTTCGATGGAAAACAGTAAATTTGGTGGACACGAACAATAATGTGATTATTCGTGGACACGAACAATAATGTGATTATTCTTAACAGGCCATAGAAAAAGAGATGATTGATCGCCAAATTGCTATATTTTGTTTTTTTTTTATTTTCATGTGTTTATATTTTACTCTATATGTTTTTAGGATTCCGTACTTCAAAAGATAAAAACGGAGCCTTTATAGGATCACTTTGTTGTCCGTCGGTTCGTATGTCAAGACTTTAAATTAATATCATGTGTTTAGTAGTACAGAAAAAATCAAGCTTCTAAGCCAGCGCAAGCAAAAGATACGAGCGTGTATACATTGATTTTGCTGCATTTTGTATGAAATCAAAATCTATAGGATACTTCCTGTGGATCTACAGTTATGACATTTGGCATAAAGTGAAAACGTACAATGCAAATAAAGAAAAAAAAACGAAAAGTAAAATTTTGACGTACTACATAGAAAAAAATATATAAGTTGTACTTTCCGTTAACCTACAATCCTGAAAGTAAAAGTAAAGCCTCGGTGGGCGAGTCTTAATCAGTTTTTTCTTTTATTTTAGTTTCACCCTGTTTCTGGCAAACAGACAGACATGCACAGTAAACTTGTTAAAGTGTTATGACACTCTGTTGCCCACGCAGCGCAGAAATCGCAAAATTATACTATCTTTCATAGAACATGAATCCTTATCACTTAAGAATATTATTATTGTGGAATTATGCGAGGTCCCTACATTTAATTAAATAAATAGCAATGAATTAGCCATACAATTAAACTGATTTAGGAACAAATGTGTAGACGTATTCTAGGGCAGTGCCTGAAAATTCCTTTTATATTTTTAGGGTTCTGTATCTCAAAAGAAAAAATGGAACCCTTATAGGATCACTTGTTTTTCCGTTTGTTAAAGGTATTATTCTCGAGATCAATCTATCAATCTGAAATTAATATCAATATTTAGGTCTACGGTACCTTGGAACACCGAAAAAATCAACTTCTAAGTCAATGCAATCAAGCAAAAACGATGCATAAATCTTGTATCTCACAAGCATTTAAACTTTCTTTTTGCTGCATTTTGTAGGAAATCGGGTACTTCCGTGGACCTACAATTTATAAATATGGAAAGAACTGAGAACTTGCAGTATAAATAAATTAAAAAAAATCATCACTAATTTATAATTGTAATTAATTTCATACAAAATTTGTCCATAGCAAAGTTAAGTTTGTCAAATTTTATAAGTTGTATTTTCCGTTGACCTACAATCTAGAAATTGGTATCCTCGGTGGAGGAGTCCAACTCGCATTTGACGGGTTTTTTATCTTCATGCTGTATCCCGCATGAAGCAGGGTAGGCAGAAGGAATCAAGTGTTAAGTCACTACGTTCCCCAATTTTATGAAAACACGTGTTGAGTATTGGAACTCAAGACCGCGCTTTGATTTATTATCAGAGCGGGGAAATGAAAATACTTAATTTAATTGACCCCAAACCGTTTCGTTAACAGTTAGAGTTGAGCCGGTTAAGCTAAATGAAATGTACACTCAAGTTGTCCATTTAAGCAATATGCGAGTTCTATATATATTAGGTATATGTATGTATATTTATATACTATCTATCTATCTATGTATATATATATATATATATATATATATATATATATACATTCATATAATCAATATCGTTTAGGAATCTTATTTTTATATCATGAATCGTTTACAATGGTTCTCAGAATTTTGTTTCCATTGTTGGATAATTTATCTGCTGTTTTGTAACTTCGATAGAATATTCAGTTTTCCTCGAATTTTCCGGAAACTTGGCTTCTCTATTTGAAATATAATGATTTTTGTACGTTAAACATGAATATTTTTTTTTTTATATTTGAAGAAAATAGTAAGATGCTACTTTTTTTGCTTGCTTGTAGTTGTAAGTTACGTAATCTATGCTTGATTTAATTATCTACATTTTGCCGTTCCAATAAGAAAACGTGTCGTTTCGCCACTTTTCGTTAAATGCGGAATTCAACGCTGCGTGTGTTGTGTTGTTTTTAAAAACGGTAAAACGGAGTCTAAGCACTATTCTTTCTTTACACTACAGAAACCTGCGTAAAGCTCAAAAATAGAGTTGGAAACGCATGCCCAAGCTTATGTATTTTCACCAGCATCGGAACGTAGTGAAATTTTAGTCTTGTACTTAATTTCAACATCCTATAGATATATCACGTTTCTTTTATATGCATCATACTTTCCTACGATTCGGCAGTTGTGGGTTCGATTACACTCCACACAACACGCGAAAATAGCGCGTTTAATTGAACAGAATGAGCGTAAGTGTCTTATTGAGAGCAGAGTATCGTAATATTAGGTTTCCAGGTTTCCTCTGCTTACTCTGCTATATGCAGGCACAACGTGAGCTTTTAAAAAAATTAAAAGAAGTTTTCGATCGCAGGCGCTTCCCTTTCCGTTCATCCTTTGCTGATTGTTACTCACTTGTTGTGTCATATTGCTCTACATTATTTATAACTAAGTCTCCGATATATACTTAGCATAAAATTATATATTTTTTTAATAAATTTAGACCTCGCAAACGAGCAAGCGGGTCACCTAATGTCAACTGATTATGGTCTATCTACAACAGTAATACGCTGCGGACTTTAAGAAATTTGTTCCTCTGTGTCTTGAAAAGCCTTTGTCATGTAGGAATATTGCTGGTGATAGTTGATTCTATTTGTCCGTGGTAAAAAGTATCTGGTATACCGGGTAGTTGAACTGATCCAGGAATCCGGGTGGTGATGGTGACACTGTTTTCGGTGGCGTGAAGTACGGTTAAACAAATTCCTCCATCTTAATCTCCAATTTTCCATTTTTTTGCTTCATACTGTATTCCCGTATATTTCAGGTATAGGCAGCGGGAATCTGGGAAGTTCGTTTTAAGATATTCCGTTCTCATTGCAGACACTTCCATTGTCTACTTTTTACCGAACACTTTGTGGGGAACTTGCAAGTTGAATCGCGGATCTCAACGCCACGCTTTGCCTCGTTACTAGAGCGAGCTTCAGCGCAATCAAACCCCCAGACATAAGGCACACTTGTGCCTCTTAACCACGACTGGTATCAGAACAAATAGATTGTTTATTGTTTGTTGTTTTTATATCAATTTGTTTTTAATGATTTCTTTCAATATTTTATATATTAACACAATGTGGTTAACATAAAGTACTAACTGACTAAAAAAATAAGCTTAAACACTAATATAAAAAGAAAATGGAAAAGCTTAAAAGCAACCAAAAATAACAACTTTAAAAAGAATAGTACACGAAATAATCACGGACTGGAGAATAGTGGAACTTACAATGAAAGCTAGACAAAAGGCAAAGCTACAGTAAAAGGGACTGAAAAGACTATAACAACGTAATTTCAAGACTTTCAAATTTTTTGTATTTACATTTTTGGACCTTCACGCCGTGTCCTACATATAAGAAAGTACGCAAAGGGAACCTTATGTTGAGATACTGTATTACTCACGCATCTCCAACTTTTCAAGACATTTCATGTGGAGTGCTGCCTTGGTGCTACATCGAAGAATTAAAATATTAAGAGATTATCATTCATTCCCTCGAGTGGAGATCGAATCCACAACCGCCGCGTTACAATTGCAACCTTGTGCCCCTACGCCACGACGGCCTCGCACACAATTATGGTACAATATAATGATCAAAGCTTCTGATTCTGAAGATCTGTTCAACCAATTCAGATCAAGTATCCACTTCATTTGTTCGTATTTTGATTGGAGACGCCTTAGGAGAAATAGTTTTACCTAATATTCTAATGAAACATCAATTAGGGCTTCATTTATGAATATTTGTTTGTTTTATATATGTCAGCTTCACGCTGTATCCCTCATACATCAGGGTATGCAGAGGGGACCTAGTGTTACGAAACTCCGTAGTCCTTTTTCCACCGAATTTTTAAGACATTGCGTGTTGAGTGGCGGAACTCAACCTGGCCTTAGTACCAGAGCGAAGGAATGAAAATATTATTCAATAATATTTATTCCCCACGAATGGGGATCGAAGCCACAACCTTCAAGTTATAGTCACACCCTTGTGCCCCTGCACAACGACGGCATCTTTATATATGTATAGATCATCGTCGTCTATGTGAGTATAAAAGTAAGTAAATTATTGGTATTTCTTTACAAATTTCACAGAGTTCACTGTGATGAACATTGATTTCCTGAAAACTGAAAGAAATAGATTCGTTTTATTAAATTCCTAGAGTTTTTCACGACCCTAGAATTATAGAATTTATTCAAAGTTGTAGAATTCATAATATTTTATTTATATAAATATGTATATAAAATATAATGAATATAACAACTTTGAACTTTGTGAAATTAAGGATTAAGCATTGAGTGTTCGGTCACTACTCTTCCGTTATATTTAGTTATTATATATAAATGAATTGAATACACAAGAGCTCGCCAAGTGTACAATACAGACATGATAGCGGATAGTAAGGTTCAAAAGGATCTGATCAGAGCAACGTTTGGTCGAGTGTTTCATTAACCTTAATTAACCAGACTGTTAAATACGTATAATGTATTCATGTTTCACAATAAATTAAAAGTGCTGTATGCAGTTGCACTTGTAGGTATAGTATATAGCGCTAAAGGACCCTATGGCTCAGTGGCAGTGTTTTGTAGTAAGAATAATGTTCGTTAGTTCAGATTTTGATTGGTTACATCTAGATTTTTTACAGATTTAAACTTTTTGACATAGGAAATTAGTGCTAAGACACTCCGTTTCTCACGTAACGCCTAATTTTCGAGATTCTATTCAAAGAGCGGTAGAGCGAAAATTTTAAATGTATATTTCATTATGTTATTATTTCCATTTACAAAAGTTTATATGTAAGATGACACAGCATCTGACTGTGAACGCGACAGTTTTATGTTTGAATTTATGATGGATTTGTTTAATTTCTTTGCTCTGGGGACAAGTCAAAATGAAGCGTTAAGATCCGACACACGACATACTGTCTGAAAAATCGAGCGCTCCGTTCACAAGTGGTCTTAACACTAATAGTGTCTTAACACTAGGTTCCCTCTGCCTACCCAACTATTTTATTTAAATTTTCGCTTTTATATCCTGCTATGAGTCAGTAAAGCATCAAACTAAAGAAAAGAAGGAAATTTTCCAATTACCTATACACAAATTTCAATTTTGGCAGAAATAATAGGGAATCAGTCCAAGAAAGATTTTCTACAAGACGAAGGTCTAATTACAACTAGTAAGTCGTTATCCTATCTTTTTCTTTATCTGATGTTTCGTGTTTTCCTGATAAAATACTTGTTATTTGTAGATGATTATAGTGATAAGGATATTTGGGCGAGTGACGATATCCTGGACCCTTGTTCCTCTATTGAGAAAGTTTTTATATGTATATATATATATATATATATATATATATATATATATATATATATTTCTTTTTTCATGTAAGTTTCGCCTTTATTTCTAAAATAAGTCATGGATGTGGCTGAGCTTCCGTGGTAATATCTATCTCTATATATGTTAAAACAATAGAAAAGTCAATGCTGTATATTTAATATATTAATTGGGTCCCGTAAAATATTAGAAGTATACTATAAAACATCACTCATTACAATTTTATTGAATCACGTAATAACTATCGGACAGCCAAAAAAAATATGTTTTGTACATACATATATGTAAAGAAAGTTATATAAAGGATACATTGTCGATATTATAGCATTTTCGGATATCGTCTGAGATCGTTTTACTCCCCTAGCAGAGAGTGTAAATTCTAATCCCGAAGGGATTTTGATTTATTTTTTATCTCATCTCGCATCATGCAAGGTATTGTCCTTTTAAAATATATAGGCTGTTTAATAGTACCTCTAAAACCAACACCGTACTTTGTTAAACTAAACTAGGTAATGGAAAATATTCAAAATAATATCTATGTCCTTTGAGGCCGATCGTGGCGCAGCGGCACGAGGTGTGACTGCAAAATCGACTGGTTGTGGGTTCGCAATGCCTTTCGCAATACGCAATGCCTCCAGAATTCGGCAGAAAGTGGGGAACGGAGTGTCTTAACACTAGGTTCCCTCTGCCTATCCTGCTGTGTGCGGAATACAGCGTGAAGCTAATTTTTTTTTTCATCTATGTCCTCGTATGAATTAGCCAAAAAGTTCACGAAAAATTGAACCGTCACTAGATTTACTTTCTATTTCTTTTGATTTGGAAGATGAACCTTTTTTTAGCATAAATATGGTAAGATAGGCAGATGGGACCCCATTCCCCACGCTACGCCTGAATATCGAGACATTGTGTGTCGAGTGGCGAAACTCTACATCGTGCTTTGTCTATTCTCAGAGTATATAATTGTGTTTTTTATATATTTTTTAAAAACCAGCTTTCTAGATGTTTTTTTACATGGTGTTATGTATTTAACAAATCAAATCCTGCATTTAATATCTATATTCTCCGCTAGTTTTTAGCTTCGCTCATTATGGATTAACAAGAAAGAATATTATTTATATGGAATTTCATTATTATCAGAACTGAAGTCGTCATTCAAATTTTTGCTCAATCCGAGAAGACCGAGAAGTGGGTTAAATTGGGCTTGTAAGATTTCACATACAATAACAAAAAAAATCTTAAATACGTGATAAATATTCATAAATGTATCCATTAATATATATAAGGATTAAAGTGTCTTACCACTAGATTTCCTCTGTCTACTTTACTATAGATATAAGCCGCAGCTAATAAAATTAAACTAAATAATATAAACAAGTTGAGGCCGTCATGGCCCAGAGACACGAGAGTGTTACTAAAACGCGACGGTTGTGGGTTCGATCCCCTCTCGAGGGAATTAATTATTATTTCTTAATATTTTCATTTCTTCGCTCTAGCACGAAAGCAAAAGCCCGGCGTTGAGTTTCGCCACTTAACACGTAATGCCTATTAAAATTCGGCGGAAAGTTGGGAACGGAGTGACTTATACTATGTTCCCTCTGCCTACCCTACTGTGTGCGGGATAGAGCGTGAAACTGATTTATAAACAAGTAACATACACACTTTTACCATAGCACACAGTCCTGTTATAGTATTCATAGCCACAAATATTAGAATGATATTAGGGGGCAACTTCCCAAATGAAATTACGAATGGGAGAGTGACCGTGGAATTCACAATTTATTGCTTAAATAAGATCCTTAATTCTGTTGAGACAGCCTATAATGAGTTTAGTTTATAAGTAAATGGACTCGCGGTGGAGTAGCGGTACAGCGTCGGGCTGTAAACGCGACTGTTGTGGGTTCTATTCCCATTCGGGGATGCATTTATTAAATTTTATAATTTCATTAGCTATAATAACAAGACGAAGTGTATTTGAGATCTACTACTCAATACGCAACGCCTTGAAAATTGGGCTGTGAGTAGGAAACGGAGTGTCTTTTGTACTTCTCCTCTTCCTACCCTGCTATATACGGAATCTTAACGCCATGGTAAGTTTTAAAAGTAACTTAGTTGGCCTTTGGTCCTAATTTATCTTAATTAAATCCTATCTTAATTTAATCAAAATTTATAAAAAGGCTTATTTTTTATTTAATCGACTTTTTCGCTAGAAAGTCTTTGTAGTTTGCAAAGTTTTTAAAGGCAAAAGTGAAATTGTTCTTTTTTCAAAGTATTCGTTAAACACCATAAAATCCCAGATTTTGTATCTGTGATTTTATGGTCTTTCGCGAATACTTTGAAAAAAGAACAAATTTACTTTACTTTACATAAAATTAATTTCTTTCCAGATCGATAGATAAATTATACAAAATTTAAAATATATATATATATCAATTTGAACCAGTAGTTTATGAGATTAACGCGTCCAACCAAACAAAAACAACACCACAGGTTCCAGTAAACATTTTTAATCTCATGTACATTTTAATTAAAGATAAACAAAGCCCAGGGCAAGGAACGACGTTCCCATGTTTTCCGGCGACCGGATAATTTCCAATGAAAATCCTTGACTGCGTATAAATCAATCAATCTTAGAAAATAATATTATTGTTTTGGCACAAAAATTGCTTACTTTTGCCTTCTTTTGCTTTTTTTTTTGTAATGAAGGTACTTTTGGTAAATATATTATGCTGTACAGGATATTTGTACATTGATAAATGTATAATACAACAAATGATTAATTAGAAATGTCTTTTTTCTAAAAATTGGTTGGTAAAATTATCAAAAATGATATTAAAGCTGTCAGCGCAGCCGCAGTAGGTGCAGTCGCGGTAATAAATTATGCTCGTTTCCTCGCTTTAAGTTAGACTGCAGCGTTGAGTTTCGCCGCTCAACGCGCAATGTCTCAAAAATTGGGTATTGCGTGTGGAACGGCTTAATCCTAGGCTCTCAACTCTGCTATGCTATTATGAAAAGGCTTATATTTTTTCATAAAAAAATAATAGTTCGACTATTGAACGACATTTGTATAGAATCGTGGAATAAGATATTATATATAGATTTAATTATACATATTAAACTAAGATTAAAAAATCACCTACACGCTGTATCCCACAGGAGAGTGGGCAGAGGGAACCTAATGTTTAAACATTTCGTTCCCCACCTTTCGCAGAATTCTGGAGACATTGCGTATTGAGTGACGGAACTCAACACCGCGCTTTGAAGAATGAAGAAAAAAAATATAAATTTTAATAAATATTGAGGTCGGTCGTGGCGCAGCGGCACGAGGTGTGACTGCAAAACCGACTGGTTGTGGGTTCGATCCCCACTCAAGGAGATGAAATATTTACTTAAATTTATATTTCCATTTATTCGCTCTGGTGTCCAGGTTAAGCGCGGCGTTGAGTTCTGCCACTCAACACGCAAAGCCTCCAGAATTCGGCAGAAAGTGGAGAACGGAGTGTCTTAACACTAGGTTCCCTCTGCCTACCCTGCTGTGTGCGGGATACAGCGTGAAGCTAATTTAATTTAATTTAATAAATAAATATTTCACTTCCTCTAGTGGTTTCGATCCACAACTCGCGTTTACAGTCACACTTTGTGCCCCTGCATTTTTATATGAAATCTTATTCATATCTTTAATAGTTCCAGGTAACAAAAACACTCCTTTAAAATAAATAAATAATTTATCTTTATTTGAATCTTTATGTTCAGACCAAGCAGAAGAAATAATTTTTAGTATTCTATTTAATGGGAAGAATTCGTTATTTTTTTGCCTTTGCCCATGTAGGTACATACAGAGGCAATCTAATGATAAAGAAATATGTATATATATTTATTTTCAGTTATTAAGGGTATAATAAGGAATATGAAATATAGAATACGAGATAATGATTGATGGATAACATTAAACTTTTGTATAATAATGTGACGAGTGCGGCATTTTTTTTTTCATTCCCATCAAAATTCGAAACAATGCATGTTATAATAGAAAGTCGTCGTGGTACAGTGGCAAGTGACTGTTAACACGACGGTTGGGGACTCGATTCCTATTCTGGTAATGAAATATTTAATGTTTTCATTTCCTCGCTCTAGTAACGAGGCAAAACTCGTAGAGTTTCGCGACTCAACACGCAATCCCTCGAGATTTCGGCGGTAAGTTGAAAACGGACTGTTTTACCACTAGGATCCCATGTTCCCTCTGCCAACTCTACTATTTGTGGGGTACAGATAGTTTCACGCTATATCCCGCACACAACAGGGTAAGCAGAGGGAACTTAGTGTGAAGATACTTTGTTCTCTATTTCCGCTTAAACCAGAGGGCATTGCGTGTTGAATGACGGAACACAACACCGCACTGCGCCTCGACGCCAGAGCTAAGAAATGTAAGTATAAATAAATATTTCATCTCATCGAGTGGGGATTGAACTCAAAACAGTTACAGTCCCACACTTGTGCCCCTGGGCCACAACTGGCCTCTACAGAAAGGAAAAAAAAGTTATGTCACTAGAGTGGGGAAAAGAAAAAAAATCATTCCTCCGATTGGGAATCGAATCCACAGTTACAATCGCATTACAGACGTTGTCCCTTTGTGCCTCTGTGGCATTCTATTGATAATAAAAAACCTACGAATATTTTATTTCACTCAAAATGAATAATATAAGCTTACTTATTGTTATAATAATCATAAATCATTAAGGTTATTTGTTAGATGATGTTGCAATTTCCAATTTATTTTTGTATGAGAAATACATATATTTGAATGTATGTATGAGTAATTTAGTAAATGACTTTCCAGGGATGAATTATAAGTAAGTAAAGTTGAGTAGATCCTAACGCGGTTTTACAATGCTACCAACGTTTTGAAGTTTAGTTTAATTAAATATTATGTGCGTAATAAAGTTTGTAAAAGTATCCTGTATCGTAACGTATGTACGTATATATATAAAATCTTTTGGTTATCAAGCGACAGACAGACCACACACAGCGCTAGGTTCTTTAGGGACCATAAATTTAATTATTTAATTAGATTTAATTATTTAGAAAACGTATAAAAATTTGAACGTAGCGGGACTCGTAGCGGGAATTTGAATGTTAAAAATCTTTAGGATCCATTTGAAATAAACGATTATTAATTTTATACTGATTTTATACTGAATTACGTGTTAAACATTTCTAAAGACTTATTCCACGCTTAGGAAAGAAAAATATTTAGTAAGAAAACGTATATAAATTTGAACGTAGCTACGTACTCGTAGCATTCTCTTGCTAAATAATAATTCTAAGCAATTATCTTTGGGTGGTTGAAATTTGTAAATATCTCCCTACAGAGATAAATAAGATGTAACAAGTGTTTAAGAAATTCGACGTATCTTGATGACAACGTATGGCTTATTGGTCAGAGTGCTTATACGGTTTCCAAGATTCGCAGGTTGAAATGTTGTTATTTTTTTTATACGTTTTCCAAATATGTATTGAATTACTTGTGTTTAATTTCATAACTTTACAGTGAGCGAGCTATGTCTTCCCCCAGTGCCAATACTATCTCTATACAAAATGTCATTTATATAAGTTCTGTTGTTTACATGCACTTTCTGTTGCTCGTACAGGCAAACATACTTTCGTGTTTATCATATTAATAAGGATTATTTAAAAAAAACACGAAATATTTTACGATTTATGATGCAAAAGTGAGCGGTAAGACAGGTAGGGGGAGACCTCGGTTGACCTTCGAAAACACAGTATCAAAGATATTGGAGGAAGATCACGTAAAAAGCATGAGGCCCCCCGGAGGGCATGTATGAAGAGGTTGATGACAGTGGACGAAGCGAAAGAGGTATGTAGAGACCGCAGCGTTCGGCGCTCCGTTCTCTCTGACTACCCCGCTAGGGATAAAGCGTGAAGCTAAGTTAAGTTATTTTAAAATTAATTTCATTGTAATTTATCAAAATGCTCAAGTACAACCCATTGTGAGGATCTCTTTCATTATCCGTATACAATATAAATAGTACCTATACTAATATTAGAGTATGTATGGTTGATCGAATAATATCAGAAACTACAAGGTTCGAATGAAAAAAATATTTTGGTCGGATACCCCGTTAATTGAAAAAGTCTATACGATAAATAAAATATTAATTAAAAAAAACCTTTTTAACAATCAGCTTCCCGGAGTTTATTTATTTTACAATTTTTATAAAGCCCTTTCATATGATATGCATATGAGGTGGGTTGTACAAAAATGTTGAGGCCGCCATTTTGTTGCGGTGGCCATTTTGGATTAACAACATTTATTGATTATACATAATTTCATAGTTCAGACCTTAAGTCTCAATTAGACTCTGGGAAAATTGAGCTTACAAGATTAGCCATAGCCATATAGGTATAGCCATTCTCTTATTCTTCTATCAGTTATTATGTGGGTATTATTATTTTATTTTCTGTAAATTACCCTCACATTGACAATTATCTTAAACAAAATGTCAGTATTTTGACGGAGAACTTTTGTTAGCATGTCTTTAAAATTTTCTTGTATTTTCTTATACGCTGACACTAACACGGTAAGTCAAGTATATTCTTGTCATACTATCACATTTATCGTTTCTATGTAACCGACTGTACCAGCGGACAGTTACTTTGGACACTTCAAATGTATCATACAAAACGACTAGTTATGATCGTTTGTTCGAGGAGACGAAGTCGCAGGTATATCCTAGTTTACTATACTAAAACGCCCCAGAACGCAGCCTCCTTTCACCAATGCTCGCCACGTACCTCATTACTCATCCATTCCTTGGGAAATATATCAAGGGATGTTTTCGTTTACGTCACTCTGTGTTCTAGTGAAATATGAAACGGCTTTATTTGGATATAATCGTTTAAATATGCAAGTTTTGATTTAGAAGGCTTTCGCCCGGTGGTTTAGTTGTTGATTTGGTATTTGGGTAATATTAGTATATTTTAAGTTATTTTTAAAAGGCCAGTCGTGGCGCAGTGGCACAGAGTGTGACTGTAAAACCGACTGGTTATGGGTTCGAGCCCCACTCGAGGAGATGAAATATTTACTTAAATTTATATTTCCATTTGCCTGCTGCCTTGCTGTGTGCGAGATACAGCGTGAAGCAGATTTTTTTTTAAAGTTATTTTTACCGATTTTTAATATATTGCGTGTAAAGCTTATAGAAAAAAAATTTTACCTTCACGTTGTACCCGCATATAACATGGTAGTCCCTAGGAACCTGGGAGCCTAATGTTAAGACACTCCGTTCCGATTAAGATACTTCTATTGCCCCTATGCCTTCTTAGTAACACTTTACATAATTTTAACAAACGTTAAAATGTCAGGGGGGAAGTATAAGATATCATTTAGTAACCACAATTTATTGTTCCCTTTTTATATATACACGTTCCGTACACTTAACACCGCACACTTAACGCTGTTTCTATATGACACTTTACACTTATACACTGTTTTTAAGCATAGTTTCAGCAGTGACTTACTTAAACACCGTGATAATTTCAAACCTTACGAGAGGTAGACTAACGACGTAGGTACTGACTCAATCTATCAAAATCTTCTCTTAATATAGCCATTCCCTTATTTTTTTATCAGTAATTATGTGGGTACTATTATCTTAAACAAAATGTCTGTATTTTGACGGAGAACTTTTGGTAGCATTTCTTTAAATTTTTCTTATATTTTTGCCTAAAGTAGTATACCTATTTGTATAGAAAATAATTTAAAAAACCCGCTCTAAGTGCTATAAAATGTGCTAGGAGCTATAAATACGGTGTACTTACATGAAAATTTAAGATTAATCGGGTAGCCCAGCACGTGGCCGTGGTGCTGCATCGAGCACTGGTACACGCCCTCGCTACCACCATTGTTCTTGCGTATCACCTCCAATGTACCATTCTGGGATATCCTGAAAAGGAAATGTAATTTTAGTATATTTTCATACTATAAAGTAATTGATAAAAAGTAGAGAATAAAGTTGTGTTTCATTGTTACTTTTCTTTTTTAATTATATTTTTTTTAGTAGGGAAGGCAGAATAAACCTGGCAACCTTGTGTTAAGACATTCTATTCCAACTAAAACACTTCTGTTGTCTACTTTCCGCCGAATTCTGGAGAAACGAGCCAGCCAGCTAGAGTGAGGAAATGAAAATATAAATTTTTTAACTTCCTCGAGTGGAAATCGAACTCAAAACCTGTTGCGTGTACTTCTGATATGAAGATAGATGACTTGTTTCCTTTATCTAATTATTTATATTTGTTTATATCATATTAAAAATAACCCAGTATCCTGTACGTTTTTCCCACGCAATACGAACCTAAAACTATCGCGCGAATTAATTGTCTAATTACTCGACCCCTACGTCATTGTAAAAGGCAAGAACGGATATTAATCAATGAAACTAAAGTTAATTACTGCATAGGCAGATGCTCGGGGCTCGACCACCTGCTAACAAAATATTGATTAATAGTAAATTAATCATGTATGTTAGTTAATACATGCTATATTTGCTTTCCCTTACGAGTATATTTTTTCACGCTGTATCCCGCATATAGCAAGGTACACAGAGAAAACCTAGGGTTGAGACACCCCTTTCCACACTTTCCGCCGAATTCGAGGTATTGCGTTTTGAATAACAGAACTCAACGCTGCCATGTATATTTTTGTAATTTTTAATACAAATTAATGGTTTTTTGTTGATTTAATTATTATTTTCTGCAACTTTATGTATTAAATGGCGTAAATTAACGCTGTATTTTGTTTCGGCATAGCGAGGGAGTGACATTGAATTTAATATTATTGGGAAACTTAAGATAATATTTATTTTACATTTTCAAATCTAATTAAAATTTTAATTAATTGAATAAATTCTAAATGATAATTGTTTCTTTTCAATTTCAATTGAGCTTAGCTAAGTAAAGATTTAACTAAAGTAAACTTTTTTTATCGCACATGTGGCATTGTAGGCAGAGAGATGGAGTGTCTTAACACTGTGCAGTGTTAAAACACATAACCCTCCCACACCTATGATGAATTTTGAGACGTTGCTGATTGAGTGGCAGAACTCTACGCCTTTTTGCCTTCTTACCATAACAATAATTCATTCCTTCGAATGGTGTTTTCAGGTAAATACGTACAGCATACACACTGCGCTACGTGGGCTTCAATTTTGAATGATATTTAGCATTTTTGTTATACCTATATATCAAAAAAAGTGAGATATTCCTTTAGTAAGCACATACCTTTTCGAACTAACTTCCTCATTCCCCTTCCTCCACGTGAAGAGTTTCGTCTTCGCCCCATCATCATCAATGAGGGGCGGCGGTCGCCGGACTTGAATCCGCAACCCCGGTATTGAGCACGGCAGCGAAGCCGCGCGAGATGCCTGCGACCATGTTATAGGGACATCTGTGGAATGACAAATATAAAAATAAGTTATTATATAAGGCAGTTTGTATTTATTTATTTATTTAAATATCACGTTGTACCCCACATACATCACAGGGAACCTAGTGTTAAGACACTACGTTTATCCTACACTTTAATTCTTATTAATAGTAAAAACACCTAAAATCTTTTACATTTTACGTTTTCTATTTCTGTTTATTATTCGTATATTAACCATAATTTATTATTTTTACGTCAAACTGGATCTAATAATCTTTACGGAATTCAGAGAAATTTTGATAAAAAAAATACATTTATTTTGTACTTTTAATGATTAAATCTTTAAAAGTCAACAATATAGGATTTTTTAAACTTTTTTCTTATTATCTACATACTTACCTTTATTAATTCATATTCATATAAATAATAATATATAATTACAATATACCTTTGTACAGGATTTCACGTACTATAAATATTATAATACTCACAGCAGCCGTATCTCGGGAACAACAAAGTGAGGTCCACTTTGATATCTGACACATTTCACCTGAAATGAGCTTTGAAACTAAATGCTACGAACCTTTCTCAGTGTTGAAATGTTTCCGCGATTTTCAATACTTACTTTTAATATTTAAGTCAGTTAGTAAATTTGTATATAACGTTATAAAGCTGAAGCTGCTGCTGGTTTAATGTGTTAATTTCAGGAACTATAAAGTAAAATAAGAATATATTTTGAAAATTGTATTAGATAGTCAAGTTATCGTGTATGGTTTTAGGCTATATTACTTTACGTTAATCTTTTTTTAGCGTTTGCATTCGCATATAGTAGGGAGGACAGAGGGAACATTGGAATCAAGTGTTAAGACAATCCGTGTTAAATCAATTCATTACTTTCTTTCCGCCAAATTCTCAAGGCATTGCGTATTGAATGGCAGAACTCAACGCCGCACTTGGCCTCGTGACCTGAGCAAGGAATCAAAATATGAAATATTTCGTTTCCTCGAGTTGGATTCGAGCCCAAAACCGTCGTGTTATATACGCGTACTTTTGCGCCACGACGGCCGCTAATTATTTCGCGGCAACTTGGTCACTTCGATTCATCGATCTAACAGACGAAGA
Organism: Heliconius himera; assembly: GCA_021202915.1. Taxonomy (NCBI): domain Eukaryota; kingdom Metazoa; phylum Arthropoda; class Insecta; order Lepidoptera; family Nymphalidae; genus Heliconius; species Heliconius himera. The sequence continues at coordinate 30,411 of JAJHJA010001036.1, forward strand.
CGCGAGCAAAGACCAGTGTATTAAGAAATCTGTTCTTAATATTATTAATTATTCCATAAAATCGAAGGAATTTATAACTTTATTACAGATATATATTTAATGAAGATCTTTGACGATAACAGCCCACGATCTAAACAAAATGTTATACAAATTATTTCGCTTTGTTCGTCATTCACACTCTGGTGAGCAAAGGGAATCATATAATTGACTGGATTATTATAAATTTCTTAATAATAATACCACTTTTTATATAAATTTTGTATTATTTTATTTGAGGCCGTAGCAGCCCGGTCTCACAAGGGTGTGAGTTCGATTCCCTTTAAAACAAAGATTTAATATTATCTTTTCCTGCTCAGGTAACGAGGCAAAGAATGTAGTTAAATTCGCCAATCAACACACAATGGGGACGAAATATCGTAACACTAGGTTCCCATATTTCCTTTCTCCTGCTATATGCGCGATACAGCCTCAAGTAAAAAAATAAAAAGTATATATATTTTCACATTTTAGTCTCTCAAATATATATAAGAGACTAACAGACAACCCACGCCCAAATCCGTAAAGCTAAAATTTGGCTCTTTAGAGAGTGTAAAAGAAGAGGATTTTTCTAAATTATAGAATAACATACAAAATAACAAAGTTGTAAATATGTATTTTTTTAATCCCATACCGTAATTAAGCCCAGGACCTTATTTCAAGAGTCCACGAGGCTAAACGTATCAGTAAATGGTCCATTTACATCAAAATATTAGTAGATATTGACCCTAATTTGTTTAAATATTACGTCCCAGAAATTCTTTTTAGCATGCGCAACATTAAGGACGGCAAATAACGTAAAGAAATATTGCATATATTTTTTTTTGATTGAGCAACACGCCGTATCCCGCATATAGCAGGATAGGCCGAGGGAACCTAGTGTCAAAACATTTGGTTACCTACACACCGCGCAATATTCATGGGATTGCGTGTTGAGTGGCGGAACTCAACGCCGCGAATGATGAATAAGTATAAAGCTACTCATTATTTGATTAATGACAGTATCGAACGCTATAGTCGTTTGTAGTAAACGCAGGTCAAGGCTACACATGTCCTTGTCACACTCACCTCAAATATCTTGCCTCTCTTTTCCACTATGACCACGTGATTACAAGTTAGTACTAAAGTAACGTTTGATTGTAAGCTTTTTTTAAATACTATAACACTACAGACACGTGGTCCGTTCCTTTTTTTTCTCATTATTATACATAATTTTCTTATTATATCTGTTAATTAAGTATATACTAATCTTAACAACGCAAAGCGCGGCGTAGAGTTTCGCCACTCAACACGCAACGATTCGATCATGATGAATGAAATTTGGCTGAAAGTGGGGAACGGCAGTGTCTTAATACTAGGGTCCCAGGTTCCCTCTGCCTACCCTGCTATGAGCGGGGCACAGTGTAAATCTAAAAAAACAATACCCAACTGAAGAAAATATTGTCTTTCTCTTTATATTATTTTTATAAACTCTGAACTAAGGTGACACCTGAGCGAATTGTTAGTTTTATATACTACAATATTTGTATATACTTAACTATATTTTGATTATAAGTTAGCTTTACGCTTTTTCCCGCATAGTAAGGTAGGCAGAGGGAGCATAGTGTTAAGACACTCCTTTAACCACTTTTCGCCCAATTTTCAAAATATTGCGAGCCTAGTGGGGAACCTTCCTTATTTTCTGAAATTTGCATATTTAAAAGGCTTCGCGATATGTAAAAATAAAAATTAATTATATATGTATGTAAGTACGTCCGTACCTCCATAACACATTATAATAGGGCTATATTTTTTTTTATATTGTCCAAGGCCGTAACTGTTGTATGCTCCGATACACTTGCCTCGTGCTCCTCCAGAATTGAATCTACGACCTTCACATTAACCAAAATAATGAATGTATAATGTTGTCAAATGTTAGTTTCCTAGAAAATTCTTTGGGAGATTATAAACGTAATGTCATGTTTATGCAACTTTGCATATAGATCATAAACTTGGGGGTTCGAGGGAGATTTCATTTTCCCGGTGGTAGTTACTTGAGAAACAAAGATTACTATATTTACTAATTATTTATCTATCTATATATAAAACTCTTCCATTACTGACGGACTGGCCGACAACAACAGACAGAAAAGACTACTGTACTCAGAACTTGGTATGTATGTAGATTAAGGAATCTAGGAGAGCACTAAGAAAGGAGTTCTCGAAATTCCTACGGGAACCGGAAAATACGAGACTTTCCATCACATTCATACATATTAAAGCCCACGCAAACAAAATTGCGGGCGAAGTCTAGTTTTATTAAATTACTATTTATTAGAATTTTAATTCACAACCGTCACGTCAGTCGGTTTCACCCCAAATATAATGATAATGTCAAATTTAAATATTCATTGTAAAAATTTTACACGTGTCTATTGTAGCATAGGCAGATAAAAACAAAATCTATATGCTATAAGGAAATATAATGTATGGCAATGTATGAGCTATCACTCTACAAGCGGAGAAACGTAGAGAATATAAAGAATAATAGATAACTCTCTAACATAAAATAGTGAAAACTATTTTTTAGCTTCACATTGTATCCTGCATATAGCAGGCAGGCAGGCAGCAGGGTAGACAGGGGGAACCTAGTGTAAAGACATTCCGTTCCCCAATCAATTTTCAAGACATTTTATCTTGTAAGCACCGCGAGAAATGTATAAATATTCCCGATGAGTTTCTAGATTATATTTTAGATTATAGATCCATTAATTTCTTAATTGCGCCATAATAGCGTCAAATCCAGACGAAGTTATTGTAGCCATAATATAAAGAACATCGTATTAAGTTATAATATACGTATATAAAGTATTTCCTTTTCATACAAAGTACTTGTCTCCCCAAAGCTGTTTTTTTACCCTTCGGCATTCAACCCTCGAAATCAACCCCCGCGGCCCGAAGTTACAGGACTTTACTTAATAACGTTAAATATAGCAAATCATGTGCAATTTACAACAATTTTTTCATATATATTTTTTTTCATTTCATCAGCTTCACGCTGTATCCCGCACACGGCAGGGTAGGCAGAGGGAACCTAGTGTTAAGTCACACTCCGTTCCCCACTTTCTGCCGAAATCTGGAGGCATTGCGTGTTGAGTGGCAGAACCCAACGCCGCGCTTAACCTCGACACCAGAGCGAAGAAATGGAAATATAAATTTAAGTAAATATTTCATCTCCTCGAGTGGGGATCGAACCCACAACCAGTCGGTTTTACAGTCACACTTCGTGCCACTGCGCCACGACTGGCCTCCTTTTTTTCATTTCTATACAGTTAAACTGTTTCTAATTGTATAACTATAATGTAATGCAACAAACGGTGTAACTCAACGCCACGCTTTGCCTTGTTATTAGAGCGAGGAAAAGAAAAAGTCATCGTCGTGGCGTAGCACCTTAACATTATTTTTCATATATATCGCTATGCATGAAATAAAGTGAAGCTGTTCTTTCCCAATAATAATTATGATATCCTTAACGATTCATCTTCAATTCCTGTGACCTTCAAAGGGTCTTAAGGTCAGGGGGAATAACGTAGGGGAGTATCGGAATGCATATCACGTGGCTATGAGGAGTAAAATGTGCTGCTCTTTACTAATGTTTGAGTGCTTATAATATAAATTTAAGTAATTTCGTTGTATAGGCAGAGATAACTTAGTGATGAGTCACACTGTTATCGTAGATCTTATGGAGATTACTGAGAGTTGTATAATTATGACACAACGCATATTCTAAATGCAAATCTCTCTGCGGATTTTAAATGATTAACATGATAATTTGGGATTCCTCGATGGATAGATCATTCAACACAAAAATATTTTTCAAATTCGAACGAGTAGTTCCTGAGATTAGTGTTTTCAAACGAACTCTTCGGCTTTATAAATATGATTAATATTACTTATATTAATAGACTATGACGAAAGAATCTCTATTCTTTCGTCTTTTCAAAGACGCTATTTAAAAAAAAGCTTTTATCATAAAAAAAATAGACAAAAATAAAAATAGATAAAAATAGACTTCTTCTCTAGTAAAAACTATTAATTCTGTTCATATTTATGTGAACATAAAAACAAGCTTAGTAATAATTTATATCATTTCACGAATTAAACGTCGTAACTCCTAAAAAGCTAAATCCAAATACATAATTTAGATTTCCCCCGACACGGTACACCCTCACGGAGGGACTGTTCATACATACATACATACATACATAAGTTATATATTTGTATGATCTATATAAATTTGCTTGTGTACAGTAGGTACCTATCTGTATGCAACAGTGTTATAAACTGTTAACAAGACATGGCGCGGCGTTGTACCTCAAAAAATAGGCAGAAATTGGGTAAAGGATTGCCTTTGTAATGTCTTAGCGTCTTTATATTAAATCTACTAGGTTTCCTTTGCCTATCTCGCTATATGTGTGAATGTATTTCTTTTTATTTATAATAGTACAAGCACGTAAAGATCAACATAGAGTCTAACTCTCATCTCACCGCCCTCCAGTAACTTATGAACAATTATAAAATATATTGTATAAGAAAAAAATATTCTTGCAAAGCAATTCCTTTCATATTATAATAACTATTGTTATATACCGAAAAATAAGGTTTATTCGTAAGAAAATGGTCACGAAATAAAACGTATGGAACAAGATTCTTATATTAGTTTAGTTCTATATATTAATTCTGACAGCTGTTACAGATAATAGTCCTTGGAACTTAGTAACGCCTTTCTTGGGGACGTACCAAGGGTTTGCGTTCATATATTTAATAATTTTTGTCGGCGGCTTGATCTGTACGGTCAAATAGAAATAATTTAATGTATATTAAATTCATTCAAAAATCAGCTTCACACTGTATCCCGCATACCCGAGTTTAGACAGAGGGAACCTAGTGCTAAGACACTCTGTTTCTCACTTTTCGCCGAATTGATGTTCAGTGGCAGAACTCTACGCCGCGCTTTTGCCTAGACCAGAAGTAGATATGAAAGTATAACTTTAAATAAATATTTCATTTACTGGAGTGGGAATCGAGCCCACAACCAGTCGTGTTTACATACACATTTGTGCCCCTGAGCCACGACTGACCTAGTCCCGAATGTGTATTACGCATCGAGCTGATTTCTTTATATTGCACGGATGACTCTTTCAAAGTGCCCGAGGTGACGACCGCTGGTGCTGTGGATTGTTTTGGAAAGATTGATATCATATTATAGAGCTCGAAAGCCTTCTTCGATAAATTGACTACATATCATGGTAGTCAGAGGGAGAGGAGGAGTGTTAAATCTTCGTATCCCAGTGTGATAGAACATAACGCCGCGCTTTGTCTTCTTATAACGTAGAAATTGGAATCGAGTTATTAAGTGGCGAAACACAATACCTCCAACTCGTTACTAGAAGGCGAAAGAAATGAAAATATAAAATATTAAAATTTCCGCGAATGGGGAACAAACCCAAGACCGTTTACAGTCGCACGCCATTGCGTTACGACGGCTTCATTGAACACATTGTATGTATATGTTACATACAATAAAATCGGGCAAGCGCGACTCAGGCTCGCCCACCGAGGGTCCCGTATAAAAATTGGTGATCTCGAGGTTTTTCTGAAATTCAAGCTTAGCTTGGCCAGAGCCCTTTCATCTGATACATCACTTGAAGTAGCGGTTTTAAAGTAAAATTTTGCGCCCTAATTTTGTTTTTAAAGCGATTATTTTTGAGGATTTAACTACAAATGTATAGTTTTCAGATTATTTCCTCAACTTGTACTATCTGTAGATTCTAGCTGTCAAATTTCATAATTCTAGGTCAACCGGACGTACACTATTCATATCTGGCCGTATCTTTTTTTTAAGTAAATGTAGAAATACGATGTTATCAAAAAATCAAGGGATCGCAGATTTGAGTGTATAGTTTAAATTTCAACTTGATACCTAGAAGCGTTCCCGATATAAAGACTCTTGACAGACAGACAAACGAACAGCAAAGTGATCTTACAAGATTTTCTTTTTTCCTTTAAAGATACGGAACTCTAAAAATACACTAAAATTCAAAAACATACACTAAAAAAGAACTAAATTTCTTAGAAACAAACATAAAGTAAAAATATAACTTCACGCTGTCAAAGGACTAGAAGTAAGTACGAACGGAATCTAATATTATGTTAACTTTTCACATTCGAGGGAAGTTATCAGCATATGAGATGTGTGAGAGCAAAGCCTTATGAAGTTAACGGAAAGTTGCTTAGGGAAAATATATTTTTTTAAGAGGGCGTCGTAGCGGAGCAGCGCTTGGTAAGCCTGACAGTTGTGGGTTCGATTCGCACCCGAAAAATTATTAATGAAAAATCTAGAGTCTATTGATGGTGTGAAGTGATCATCGCCGCCCACGACCCCGTGCAGCACCAGAGGAGGTGCAAGTGGACTGCCGGCTTTTAACGTGGTTTCTGGAGGTACTCATGTCCTATCGACCTGGAATCACTGCCTTAGGAAGGCCATTCCACAGTTGCGTAACGCATAGAAGGAAATTCCTGCGAAACACGCAATATCTCGAACATTGGGCAGAAAGTGCGAAGCGAAGTGTTCCTCCACCATTTTACTTACAATTTTATTAAGAATGCTATCATGAAACAGAGTAAAGCTGGTTTATTTTAACTGATAATAAATCCTATTTATATAAAGTAGCCAACATTTCTTAAATTATATCAACTTTAACAAACGACGTAAGGCAAGAGTATGACGAAATACCTAAAAGTTCGAAGAGTCTTCAGAAAGATACCTTTCAAAAGAAAATTAAAAGTAAAAAGTGAAAGTAAACTGATCGAAGTTATTCGATACCAAAAAAATAATGAAACATCCGATCTTTTTTCCACTATTCTTTGTTTTTGTTGAAGCCAGTCTTATAGTATTGTGAATTGTATAACGGATTCCATTTCCTCTTGAAGCATATTTTTTTATATATTTTTACCATTGCTCTGTATTCCACACGTAGCAGGTAGGCCGAGAGGACCTAGTGTTTAGACACTCCTTTCCTATTAAGATACTTCCGGTCCCCACTTTCCCCAAATGCTCGAGGCATGCCGCGTTACCAGAGAAGAGAAATGAAAATATTAAATTTATCCCGCATGTAGGGAGAAGAGGTAACTAGTATCAAGAGTCAAGACACTCTGTTCCTTAATCACCGCCCAAATTTGGAGACATTGCATGTTGAATGAGGAAACTCAACGCCACACTCATCAACATTTTATCTAGTTACCAGTGCGAAGTAACTAATAAAAATAATTAATTCCCGAAGTGGGAATCGAATTCATAACCGATCGCGTTGCGTTTACAATCAGACCTGCCGTTGCTCCAAGATAGTCAAATAATAAAATAAAAATCAAATATAAAAGTCAAGTCAAGTCAATAATAAAAGTCAAATTCACTTTATTTCACGTTCTCCAGCCTCGCTCTATACAAATAACTAAACAACTTACAAAACTATCAAACGAGATTTCAACTAGAAAATAAATAAAAGAAAAAAAAATTAAACTATCCTCTACACTAAACCTTTTAGTTAAAATACCAGTTAAGTTTTTCAAGTTGAAAGCTTCATGTTAACTCGCAGTTAACTGTCCTGCATCACTATAATTAAACCGTTAAGTTAAATATATAACGATTTAACTTATACTTAAACTTGATGACATATCTTAAAGGTTCAAGTATAAAGGATGCCATTATATAAGTTAAGTTACAAATGTACGAGTATATCAGTTAAGAGGTAAAAAATGGATAATAAGAAACTAGAAACTTAATTGGAGGCCGTCGTGGCGCAGTGGCACAGGGCGACTGTAAACGCGACGGTTGTGGATTCGATTCGTGCGCAAATAAATATTTAATATTTTTATTTCTTCAATTTGCTAAAAAGACAAAGCGCGGCGTTGAGTTCCGCCACAGAGTGAAGCTAAATCAAACTATTAAGTAAGTAAAGTTACAAATATACATCACTTAAGTATATATTTTCTTTAAATATTTTTGTATCCGTAGTGTGAAATAACATCTTATAAATGTTAAAATTATATGAACATTCCTGTTTCTTTCCAAAAAGAAGCACGCTCCGAATAAGTTTTAAAGCTTCGTAGTAATAGTGGTCATTGCAACTGGACAAGTTAGAAAGGAATATTGAATGCACGCCTCTGCTAGGGCTACCTGTTTAAACAAATAAATATTTCCTATATCATTTTTAAGTTTTTTTTTCTCTTCTCGCTGTTTTTCAGCTTATCGCATATAGAACGGTAGGCAAAGGGAACTTAATGTTATGACACTCCAACGTAATGTAAAACCTCGAAAAATTCGAAGGTAAGTAGGGAACGTCGATCGCGTATTGAGTAGCGGAGCTCAACGTTGATTTTTTATATTAGTTTTAGTTTTTGCTTTAAATAATTAGTGCAGTATTCCGGTAAATATCACTTTGATGAAAGAAATCTACCTTACTATGAAATTACTAATAACATCACAACATAGTATAGCTAAGCGCGGCGTTGAGTTCTGCCACTCAACACGCAATGCCTCCAGAATTCGGCAGAAAGTGGGGAACGGAGTGTCTTAAGACTAGGTTCCCTCTGCCTACCCTGCTGTGTGCGGGATACAGCGTGAAGATTTATTTTATTTTTTTATTTAACATAGAATATTAGTACGACGCCAGTCGTGGCGCAGGGGCACAAGTGTTCTACTGTAAGCGTGATAGCTAGTGGGTTTAATTCTCACTCGAGGAAATAAAATATTTAATATTTTCATATCACGGCTATGGTAACAGCCAGCCCTAGCTACACTCAATAAATTCCTGCCGCTCCCAGAGCGAGACAGCACATAAATGCCATACGTGCGAGCGAGACGGACGCTGACCTACATCAATAAGTGAACATTTTGCAGGAATGCAACTTGTACCTACATACATACATATTTATGACATCCTGCACATAACTGTTGAACTATCAGAACCTATTTTCTTAGGTTCTCATGGAATATTCTATAGGAATTCTATAGAACAGTACAGCTATTAAATACTTGGAAGCCATCGCAACGTATGATCGTATTTAAATTATTTTGCATTTATACTTTGAACGATAATATGCAGCGTTGGGTTACGTACACTATATCTTCTAAGTCAAAAGGAGAATGGAGTGTCTTGTCAATAAGTCTCTGTAATAAAATTAAAATTGAAAGTAAATAACAGATAAGAAGTCATTGTGGCACAGTGAATAAGTTTTTAACTATAGACGTCCAATGGTTATGGGTTTATTATTACTTGGGGTAATTATTATTATTATTATTTTGTATTTTTTAATGTTATTTATCCGGTATATAAAAGTAAAGTTAGGCACTAAGATTCAGCCATCCATCGTAGTGATTTAACGATAGATTGTCTCTGGTCTTCAAGCTAAAACTCGAGAAAATAAAAAAGGATATGAAAAATCGTTGGTCTCAACTAGGTTCCCTCTGCTTACTCTGCACGGAATGCAGCGTTTTATCATTTTATAAAATATTACATTCATTAAAATTATCTTAAACATTCTCCTACTATTATTTTAAAATTATCTTTCATTTCTTCGCCAACATTGTTATCAAAGGCAACGGTCGTTACAAATTCAACGTTACGGAATCCGTTACCAACAATTCATATGGTATTTTTTCTACTTTTCCGTTTGCATTCCATATTTTTTCAACGTATCAACGTGTAAGTAATTTCCGGTCATTAAAGCCGCTGATTAAAAAAATAACTGACTTCTGGGAAAGCGTAGATTCATACATATTATACCTTTTAAAGGTTGTGGGTTCGCTAATCACATAAAATAATTGGTTAAACTCAATCATTTTGTTGATAAAAGTTAGTAAAGATTGATTTATAGTAAGTAGATTTGTCTTAGTTTGCGTGAATTATTAAATGTAATTTTTTTTATTTATCAGCTTCACGCTGTATCCCGCACACAGCAGGGTAGGCAGAGGAAATCTAGAATTTAGATACTCCGTTCGCCACTTTCATTGCAGGCATTGCGTGTTGAGTGGCAGAACTCAACGCCGCGCTTTGCCTCGACACCAGAGCGAAGAAATAGAAATATAAATTTAAGTAAATATTTCATTTCCTCGAGTGGGGATAGAACCCAAAACCAGTCGGTTTTACAGTCACACTTTGTGCCGCTGCGCCACGACTGGCCTAGCAAACGTAAAATCTTCTTTTTTAATTACAAAATTTTAGTCTGTACTTTGTCTGTCAGTCACTCAGTAACAGAGGAGTTTTATAAATAATATACTTACAGATTTTTAGTTTTTAAATGTTAATTAATCGTCGCTCATCTTAACACTTTTTAAGTATAGATATAGTCTAAAATATTTTAATATACGTTTGTACAATTAACACATTAAATTAGGAAAATCAAAAACCATATATTTTTCATAAAAAATTGAACCTACTACAGTAAGAGCCAGACAAGCCACCGTGCCACGATAGCGTTGAAAAGTCGTTTTTAAGAAACAATATGAATCAACCACACCGTGTAAGGCGTGTCGCATCATACAGTGCATTAAGTTGCAATACGATGACGTAATGCCTTCACGCTGATATAAAGTGAATCTTTATATTATTTTCTTTAGCTTCACGCTGTATCCCGCATATTGCAGGGTAGGTAGAGGGAACTTAGTGTTAAGACTGAGACTAAGAAGCCCTTTGAAATATTCCATGTCCAGTGACGAAACTTAACGCTGCGCTATATCTTGCTACCACATGGTAAAAAATTAAAATATTTCATTTTCGCAAGGAGGAATCAAACTTACAACCGTCACGTTTACACTCAGACGCGGCGCTGCTTTGCCGCTACACCACAACGGTATCATTCAATTACTTTTATGCTTACATATAAGGAGAAGCAAAGATAGGGGAAAATTCTGTTTAGACATTCCATAATTTACTTTTGAGCTGACCTGAGGCTGAAGGGAGCATTGACAGTGTATTTCTCGAAATTCCTACGGAGAAAATACAATATTTTCCATTTAATGTTTTAAAGTCCACACAAAGTAGGGGAAGACGACAAGTATTATCATATAATGTATACATATTTTAAAATTGTAACTCATCGCTGTGCTTATATGGAAAATATGTGAAAAAATCCATCAAATATTAATGAAATCCAAAGCAATTATTTTTTTATATATTTATCTGCATGTTTTTTCACGATAATCTCATAAATTACTTCAATCGATTTTAATGCAGTTTTCACTGTTGTGTTTTGGCAAACTTCTCATTACAAACATTTCGTGTTTGTCTCATTTCAATTAAATCACAAAAGTAACTCAGATGAGAAAATAAATAATTGTGTGGTACAAGCGGGCGAAGCCGCTAGTATAATATACATATAATAATAGTATTTACTTATAATAGGTATCCGTTAGAATACAGATAGTAAAAGTCTAACCGACACCGCCTACTATAAAGATAATGGGTTCCTGTGCGGAACTCTAATGATTTTTTTAGTTCAGATAAAATAGGAGAGAGATGTGCACGCATTTTCACTCTCCATCAAGAAATGTCATAGTTGTATATAATATACAGTTTATATTACAGTCTATATTAATGTTATAAAGCTTAAGAATGTGTTTGGTTAAACGCGCTAATATCGGGAACTACTGGTTCGAATTGAAAAAAATCTTTTTGAGTTTATTAGTCTATTTATCGAAGGCTATAAGGCTAGATTACAACACGTCCACCGTTACAACGTCGCCACTGTACCTGCGGTCAGAATCACGTCCCTACTTAGAACGAGTCATATGTCATACTCTTTGGGTTTTTTTTAAGCTGACCAGTTAGGGCAAAGCTGCAGATAAAAGCTAATATGTTATAGTACGGTACATTGGTACAAGCGTGAGACTGTAAACGCGACAGGTTATGGGTTCGATTCACACTAGAGGAAATTAAATATTTAATTTTTCCATTTCCTCCCTCTGGTAACGAGGCAAAGCGCGGCGTTTAGTTCCGCCACCCATCTGCTATGCCTCCACAATTCGGTAGAAATAGAGGAAAGGAAGTAATGTTCCCTCTGTCCACCCTGCTACGTGCGTGATACTGCAGGATGCTAAAAAAATGATTTAGTTATACACTTTATTATCTCTGCATGGGTAAAATGCGTGAAGATTATAAAAAAAAACAAATAGCGTGTTGGGCGGCGATCCTCATCACATTAGTATCAACCAGACCGTTACCGACATCAAAGGCAACATAATTATATCTACTGAGTACAATAATTATATTTATTACATAATTAACCTTTTAATTAAAATATTAATTACAATTTGTTGAAAGACTGTAATTATTTATATCTCTTATAATAATATAATACTCACTTAGAAACACGCAACTTTCACGTAATTTAAAATCTACAATTGTTTGTTGTATTTCTTTCACGTCTTTCCTGCTGCGTGTGGGGCCGATGATATTTTTTTTTCCTTTTTCTGCTCATTCTAGTGCGCAGATTGCGATACTTAACGCCGCAGTTAGTTTTACATGGCTGGTTTAAAAGTTACTTTTTTTTTTTTGTATAAAAATTAGATTATACTGGAGGAATCTAGTATGACTTTCCGTTCTTCGCGTCCAAATTTTAAGACATTGCGTGCTGTGTGGCGAAACTCAACGCTGCGCTTTCTACGAGACCTAGGAAATAGAAATATTCAACCATCGCGTTCACATTCAGACGATGTCCCACTGCGCCAATATTTGGGCTATTATGTTTTATTTTATCTAGCGCACAGCACAGGCAAAACGAATGAAAATAAGAAAAGCTGCGTTTCCCTTTCTACCTTGCAATATGCATGACTGACTACCTTTTTTCTGCAGTTTCTGAATGCCCGAGGTAATTTTGACTGTAAATTCAGTCGTTTTCCTCAATACGATAAATATGATGTAATGACATAGTCCATGGCCTTCCTCAGTAAATGGACTATCCAACATAATTTTTTTTTCAGTTTGTATCTGTAGTTTCTGAGATTTGCGCGTTCAAGCAAACAAACTCTTTAGCCATATAATACTCATATAGATAAAGATATGAGTGTAAATAAATAAAATTTCTTACACATTTCTGGTCCATATGGAGGGTTCAAATGTATTAAAACGATGACGCAATCATGGAAGATGACGTCACATGTGCATTGTAATTTTAACTGATGTTGTGGTATTTATATTGAAAGTGATCTCTTGTATGAAACATACACGTAGTAGAATACTATTAAATTCCAACAGTTAATATATTTTTTAATTTTATTATGACGCAATGTCAGAACGAGGGGATTATTATATTAAAATAATTTTGATTTCTCCAGTTTGGTAGCACAAAATATGGCCAGTGCCACGCGATGACTCCAAACTAGGAGGAATAAGGAGAAGGTATGCCACTAGCAATATATTATTACTGTCTTGGTTTATGTGGAAACAACGAAAAAAAAATCATGAAGAAGCAGCTTCGCGCTTGAGGCCCCCGTGGCGAAGGGGCAAAACGCGACTACGAACGAAACGAGACTTTTGTGGGTTCGATTCCGACTCGGGGAATAAAATATTGGATATTTTCATTTCTTCACTCTGGTAACTAGGGAAAGCGTAGCATTGTGTTCCGTCAATTAAAACCCAATGCCTCAAGAACTCGGTGAAAAGGGGAAAACGCAAAAATCTTAATAGGAACGCGGGTTATAGTGTGACCACTAAGACAGTCCATTTTCCACTTTCCGATCAATTTTCGTTTTGAGTGGCGGAAATCCAACCGGCGCTTCCTCTACTCCGAATGAGGAATGAACCCACAACTGTCATTACAGTCAGATCATTAAATATTATTTTTAACCGACTATTGTAAAACGAAGCTCTCAGTTCGACTATATTTTTACCTCAGAACTTTCGACTGGGGGTCCACCCAGCTTTTGATTATTTATTTTTTATTTGAAATCTGATGTTTACTGTTTTAAGTCGTTTTTTTTGTTAAAAATTATAACGATAACAATGACATTATTAAGGACCATTATAGAGGCGTCAACAGGAAACAAACAGTCACTTTCGCGTTTATAATATCAATTAGAGTATTCAACAACATTATAACACATTGATATGGCATAAAAGGTGCGCCGGAAGTCATAGAGGCGGCGCCAGGCTATATTTAATATAAGTAATAAAATGTAAATAAACTATACGTAATTTATTTTTAACTTCACAATGTATAGCAGGGTAGGCAGGGGGAACCTAGTGACATAACACTCTGTTTCCCGTCAGTATCCAATTTTCGAGGTATTGCGTGTTGAGAAATGGAACTCAACATCGCACTTTTTCTTGATGCCAGAACGAGGAAGTGAAAAAGCTCAGTATCCGGAGTAGGAATCGAACCCACAACCGTCTTGTTTATAGTCAGACACGCCACGCCGACCCCACGATAGCATAATAAAATAAATTATTTATCTACTATAGTTTATATTTATTGTTATAATTTGAAACAACTTATATAAACTTTGAACTGGTAATAACCGTCTAAGACAGGCATTCACTTCCTGTCACAATATATCAAGAAAGGAATAAACGTAATCCCAATTGACGTCACGCCGTTGACGTGACACGCGTACGGTATGTCCTTTTGCAATTGTTTTGTTGCCGTGACAGCGCAGTTGTGTTGATCTTATCCGTGGACAAAAAAAGTGTATTTTTTTTTGAAAAAATTGAATTCTATACAAAATTTAAATTATTAATAAAATAAAAGTAATTATTAACTATGCTATGAGTGACCTATTTAAAAATTAAATTCTGCACTATTTGTTTAAGCACATTATTAAAATGAAAATATAATAAATATGAACCTTCTTCAACTGGTAATCGAACCTAATACAGTTAGACACTTCCCTATTCTGTAGCAAGACGGCAGCGCTAGTAGTGAATATTCCATCAAATTAAAATACATAATTAAATATTTTTTTACGCACCTTCCTTTTGGATATCTTAATTATTTCTAAAGTAATTATCTTGATACGAAACTTGAAAATAAAAGCATTATAAAATATTATATTCCATAAAAAAAAATTACAAAATTTATAATAATTAATTTATGAGATAGCTTAATGATCTACTTATCATTTTTGCGGCCGTAGTGGCGCAGCGGCATAGGGATTAAGGAAAGTTGTAGGTTCAATTCCCTTATGGTGAATGATTTTTTTTCTTTGTAAAAAGAAAATGCTTGGCTTTGAATTCCGCCTCCGGACACGTAATGTCTCGAATATTGAGTGATTCTTATCACTAGGTTCCCTTTGCCTTCCCTGAAGTGAAGCTTCAAGTGTTTAATATAAGATATTATATATTTATACTTGTAATTCTGCACCACAATCACTCAGTGGCTTAGTGTTCGCTATTTACATATGTAAACGTATCAATATATTATCTCCTATATTTTTTAAAAAAAGACTTAAAAAGAGTTAGAAATAGTAAACTTTCCTTATAAACTTTCTTAAAATATTATTTGTATCAATATTTAAATTGTAGAAAATATTGTGTTTACAAAAGTTTTTACCTTGTTTTATTCTGTAAACTAGAAATGTATAAAAAAACTAAAAGGTGCTGGTTTAAATCTTGCTAAATATAAATTTTTATACGGTATATTAAAAAATTATATTAGATAGTAGGCGCTAGACAAACAAAAATATTAGCCTAACAAGTCAGTCTTCTCGAGCATAACTCATTAACTCTCTTTTATAGAATATTATAATATATATTTACTTTATTACTTTGCTTACAAATGATCTAATTAATTTTGTTATGGTGTATTTTTTTTAGTTTAATAATTTTAATTTTAATTGCAAAAAATATTATTTTGAAGCCAGTCGTGGCGCAGGGGAAAGAGTGTTACTGTAAAATCGACTGGTTGTGGGTTCGATCCCCACTCGAGGAGATGAAATATTTACTTAAATTTATATTTCCATTTCTTCGCTCTGGTGTTGAGACAAAGCGCGGCGTTGAGTTCTGCCACTCAACATGCAATGCCTCCAATTCGGTAGAAAGTGGGGAACGGAGTGTCATAACGCTAGGTTCCCTCTGCCTACCCTGCTGTGTGCGTTGTCTTAATCCTTGCAATAAATATTTATTTAATATTAACTTCTGATAGTAACTTGAGATTAGATTTAGTATATACATATAAAAAAAGGAAAAGTCGAAAAGAAAATTTAAATAGGTATGAGAAGACTTTGGTTAACTTTCGAGAATACAGTATCGGTGATACTGGAGGAAGGTCACGTAAAAAGCATGAGAGCCCCGCGGAGGGCATGTATGAGGACTGTGGACGAGGCTAAAGTGATGTAGACACCGTAGCGTTTGGAGGCCCGTTCTGGCTACACTGCTAGAAATGAAAGCGCTAAGAAAAATAAGAGAGAAGGAAATTATAGAGTGTCTTATCATAACTTATAAAAGGAAAGGATTTAATAAAAATAAAAATGAATGAGTGGAAATTGAACCTACAACCATCGCTATTAGCGAACCAATTACACTCATACGCCAGTAGCACCACAATGACGATACGCACCAGAAAATAAACGTCATTTTTCTCCGCAGACGAAATACAGTAACAACTTGCCATATAAATAAAATAACAAATAACAAAATACATTATGCATATTTGAAACCTAGGAATATGAAAACTCTTTATAAATAGAACTGGGGCATCATATTGTAAGGCAGACAGACAGACAATTATTAATTCTATATAGATATTGAATGTTATCGTCAATCAGGCTGTAACTTGCGTACGCGCAGACGAACTACTGCCATTACATAACGTAGTATTTGAAAAGTGTAAACACTGTTTTACATTGGCTGCCCAATTTGTGACAATGTAAGATGAGCGGAACACAACGCCGTGTTATCATATTTGTCGTCGTCTCACTTTTGATAGAGCGGTCGTTTGAGGTTTGGTGACACTAAAAGTGGAAAAACGTAGATACTACAGAAAAATACGCCATTAAAGACGAATTTGGAATTCAATCTACGACTATTGATTGTACAGTCGAATACGCCTTGTCCCGTGTAGGAGAGCTCCTCACTTCTCCGTTTAAGTTCCTCACTTTCTGCCTACTTTTCGATTATGTAAAGAAATAAATAAATTAAAAAATTAAATTAGCTTCACGCTGTATCCCGCACACAGCAGGGTAGGCAGAGGGAACCTAGTGTTAAGACACTCCGTTCCCCACTTTCTGCCGAATTCTGGAGGCATTGCGTGTTGAGTGGCAGAATTCAACGCCGCGCTTAACCTCGACACCAGAGCGAAGAAATGGAAATATAAATTTAAGTAAATATTTCATCTCCTCGAGTGGGAATCGAACCCAGAACCAGTCGGTTTTGCAGTCACACCTCGTGCCGCTGCGCCACGACCGGCCTTATAAAGAAATAAAAATAAATTATTTCCTCACCCAGGACACAAACGCACAGAACCGCTGCGCCACGACTGCTACACATCTAATTAAAATAAATGATATAGCTTTAAATACATACATATTTCATACAAAATTTCCATCCAAGTACCATTATAATTCTAGTATTGTTCAAATTAACGAGCTCATGTGTATTTTTCCTTTAGCAACGTTGTTTGATGAATTTCATTAAAAGTTTCCAGAAGTTCGCGAGTTGGGATATAAATTAATATAATTTGATAGCTTTGTTATTGATAGAAATGTCCATATTTGTTATACCGTTGTAACAATTTTATTTTTTATTTGTTTGAACGCTCTAATCTCAGCAACTACTTCTTCTAATCGAACCCACTATCGTTACGTTTACAGTCGGACGCTGTACTACGCTTTACGCTACAACTTTTCGAATAATTTAACAATGTTATGTTCTTACTATTATCTTTCTATGAGTGATAATGCAACGCAATGTGCTAAGAACGAAGAATTGAGTGATCGGTCACTAAGTACGCGTACCTATCACGCCGTACGTACATACATACCTACAGATGATTTCTCTTATCTTACACGATCTTCTTATCTTACACGAAAAAAAACATGCCTGCTATGGTGTATTGAAAACTTTCTTTATTATACTTAAAAGCTGGCCAAGTGTGAATCGGACTCGCGGGTAAGGGTTCCGTACCATTATCTATAGAAGCTGTCTAAAGTCGTGTTTGCTGTATGAGAACCCCATTAATACTTGTTTTTTTTATATTTGTTGTTATAGCGGCCACAGAAATATATCATCTATAAAAGTTTCAACTCTCTAACTATCACGGTTCATGAGATACAGTCTAATGACAGACAGATGGATGGACCGACGGAGTCTTAGTTATTTGGGTACGAAACCCTAAAAATAGTACTAAATATTACTCGATTTTTCTAAGCTAAAACTGATATGTTAAGTGTACTTAAGTACGTAAAAATACAAGAAGAGTATCCAACAAAGGAAGTCATAATGCAGCCGCGCTAACATTATCACACAGTTGAGTTGGGTTAAGCTACTAAAGCTAGAAGAAGATTTTTGTTCTTCACATTTTGAAAGATATTTTAGAAGATAATTACGATTTTAGATGCCAAAATTAGTAAGAAGCTTATATAGGCTTTAAGGGTTTCTCCCGATTTCCATTGAGATTTCATCGACATCAACATCCTCCTTTTTCAAAAATCTGTAAATTGAAATGTCCACTCTTATTTATGTACTAACCTAACCAATAAACCAAAAAACTACTATTACTGTATAGAAAAACAGTCCCCATTATTTATTTTTTAATTTCTGGTAAATATTTTTTTTATTGACTGCCACTATAAAACACGGGGACGCCCCGAAAATTTAACGGTATGTACAGGACGGAGTGTTTCACCACTTTTCCCAGGTTCTCAGTTCCTATCCTGCTGAATTCAGAAGAAAATAAAAAAAGACTGTCGCAACATATCAAAGGATACGTTACAAAGTGAGTAACATTCAACATTTACAATTTAAGGCACGTGCGTCACCGGAAGCGGAAGCGTATCCTATGTTTCATAAGACGCCTAGGTCCTAGCTTAGTATTCTATCTGAGCTCGATCTAGACTAGTTCTTAGAACGTACATGCTCGTTTCTTTGAAGTATGTTACACAGTTATTTATTGCGTTATATTACCTCTTTATGTTATGCCATGAGACATCATGTAAGCGCGATGGTTGTGGGTTCGATTTCTAATAGAGAAAATGAATTATTTTCGTTTTTACGCTCTGGTAACAAAACAGAGCGAAATTGAGTTTCATCACGTAACACACAATATCTAAAGTGGAGAACGAAGTGTCTTAACACTAGGTTCCCCCTGCTCACCTTACTATATGCGAAATACAGCGTTAAGCTATAAAAAAATCATTACCATACAGCTGTTCCACCATAATTTTATGTCTCAATCTACTGTAACACTTACAAATAATAATTGCTATACAATTATGAAGAGATCGTCGATAATACGAGCCCTTCAATATGCTCATCGAATATTCAGACCGGAAGTAGCTAAGTGGAGGGGGGGATGTGGGGGTTTTCACGAGTCATCAAATTAAGAAGGGCTTACAGCAAGTGATGGAAACCTAGTATAGAACACGTTCCAGTATCTATGTTTTTTGTATCTATTATGTGTATGTACGTATGTCTGCCTTTTTTTTTTAGTGAACTCTAGTAAGATTGGTAATAAAACGAGGTGTAGAGTTCCGTCATTCTATATATTCTATTTGGGCGGTCTATAATGCTTGCGAACACTACACTTAACCAAGCTATAAAGGAAAAACTAGAAGCTGAAAAGAGAATTAGCTATCCCTATAACAACATATTTTGATTAAAGAAAATCCACTACAATGTTCTTTTTTTTATCAAAACAAAATGGGGTTGAAAATTTTTTTGTAGTCAAAATATAAAATCATCTAATTTTTTTGTTCACATGTGATATTCACATATTTTAATTATTACATTCTGTTATAAATTATAAATATTATATTAATATATAAGCATTACTATGGAGGCCATCGAGGGACAGGGGCACAAGCCCGCGACTATAAACGCGTCGGTTTTGGGTTTGATTCCAACACGAGAAAATGAATTAATATATATTTTAATTTCCTTGATCTAGTAACGAGACAATGTGCGGCGTTGGGTTCCGCCACTTAACACTTAATGCCCCAAATTCGGTGGAAAATGTAGACAGGTAGTCTCTATTAAGATACTACTGTTCAGAAGAAGTAGAAACAAAGTATCTTATCACAAGGTATCCAGGTTCCCTCTGCCCACCTCAATATGTGCAGGATACAGCGTAAAGTACAAAAAACATAATAACATACCTATGTATGTAAATATATACGTTACATTTGACTGGATCATTGATTAAGTAATTGGTATAGGAAATAAAATTTAATTATATATTGTTTTCATTTCCATCATTATTCATGTTTTTCTTTATATTGTAATCTACTCTAGTATGGTCTAGTTGTTACTTTAAAATGTATAAAAATCATACATGCCTTGGAAAAGTAGAGGAATGCTAACATTTAAAATAAATTTTCTGTATAAGTTTATTTAGAAAAGAGAGATACACTAACTTCTCTCCAATTATACGCAAAATGATGAAATTATAATATGATGTAAAAAAATAAATCAGTTTCACGCTGTATCCCGCACACAGCAGGGTAGGCAGAAGGAACCTTGTGTTAAGACACTCCGTTCCCCACTTTCTGCCGGATTCTGGAGGCATTGCATGTTAAGTGGCAGAACTCAACGCCACGCTTAACCTCGACACCAGAGATTCAGAGAGAAAATATAAATTTAGGTAAATATTATATTATATAATATGATTAGATTTTATTTTCTTTTAAATATACAATATTGATATTTTTTTATAAGTAAATAAAGGTTACATAATCAATCACAATTATAAAGAATAATAACCCATTCCATAGATAACAAATAAATAAAACAACAAACAATAGACAGATTATATAAGCAATAAAATCTAATCACCTTCCGATGGAACAGTTATTACGAGCTTTGATGACATCAATTATATCTAAATTGGCAAGAATAATAAATGGAGAGCAAGAGAGATAGAGAGAGAGAGTTCACCACTAGTTCACATAAAGCAGACATTATGTCGATATACATGGGTAATGACATTTATTTGTATTTTGTTTTGTTTTTTAATTTTTATCGATCTATAAATTGCTGAAAAATCTATGATAACGACAAATGTGAATTTTCTTTAAAATTTCGCAATTGCTGAATTAATGCTAAACAGAAAAACAACATTATTTCTTTCTATTACATACTTAGTTTATTTCAATGTATAAAACCGGAAACTGTAGCTAGCATTGGTATCTTTAATGTGATAAAGCTAAAGAATTTCTTTGGTTAAACGCAGTAATCTCAGGAACTCGTGATTCTAATTAAAAAAAATCCTTCAGTACATACATAAATATGCAAGGCACTGCACTTGCGGTCGGAGTTATTTCGGACACGTAAAATGTTTCATATGTAATCTACAACTCCTAGTTCCATTTGACCATGCGAACAAAGCCGCCTGTAAGAGATAGTAAATATGTTTCAGACAGAGGGAACCTGGGAACCTAATATTAAAACACTTCCATACCCCACTCTCCGTCGAATTCTGGAGCGGCACACGCATTGCCTCATTAGCAGAGCGAGAAAATCTAAATATTAAATATTTAATTTCCTCGAATGTTAACAAACCCACAACCTGTCACGCTGACAGCTGCTCGCTTAGACCACTGCGCCACGACTGGCCTCTAAAAGATATAAACAATAAAATCGAACGACCGTACGTTTTCATATAAATATTTGTTACACCTGCCATAAAGCCAGAACAAACAGCAGGTTTGATGACAGCTTTTATTATTATTATATCGCTTTCGATACCGTTACTACGAGATTTCCTTTATTAGTCGCAGCTATAGAATATGCTTATAAAATAATTATAGAGTAGAGTTGTCTGGCATATTCTTTGTATTAGGGTCCGGAATTGAAATCCATAGTTGATTAAAATTAATTAACATTTTAATTTAAAAGTAAGTCATCTTATTTCTGTTTTTTTTTTTGGCCCTAGCCTCACATGCAACATATTCTATAAGCCGTAGCGTCTAATTGCAAGCGTGACGGTTGTAGATTCGATTCCCACTCGTAGAAATTAATTACTAGTAACAAAACGAAGCACGGCATTAAGCTCCACCACTCAACACACTATATCTGTAAAATTGTAGGGAAAGTGGGGAACAGAGTGTTTTAACACTAGATTCCCTGTGTCTAGCCTGCTATATGCGGGATACAGCTGAAGCTAACACAAAAGTAACACATAATTCTCTCTATTTTTCAAATGCTTATTTTGCTTTTCTTCACAAATATTTAAATGTCTTAAAGAACATAATAATGTGACAATAGGTCTTACGCTTTCAATTTTCAGAAAAGAAAAACAGTTTTTCCAACAAAATCCCGAAACAGCTTCCACATATAAGCTTGAAAGCCTGAAAAATGCTAAAACACCGGTTTGAAGAGGCAGAGCCTTTCGTCGAGGCATTCGTCATTACACAAAATACGCGTGGCGAGACACTTTCTTACATAATACTCCCTTGTATCTCAAAATCTTGGAGAATCACTCTTGAACTTGCAAGATATTGACGTTTTAATGGAAATATACGAGGCTGTAATACTGTTGTGAGTTCGATTCTTGGGGGAAGTTATTGTAGTTAAATTATTTTTATTTCTCCATCTCGAAAAATAGTGCAGAGTGTGATTGTTTATCAACACCTGGTGTTTTTCTAAATATATATTTAAAAACATATAAAAAATTAGCCTTTTATATTTTTTATACAAAGCATTTTTTTTCTACTGTTTTAATAATTAGAAATAAGAAACTGAGTTCGTTTTGTATATTTTATTTTAATGTTTAATTTGTTTTTATTATTTCTAAAAATATTAACAATATTTAAAAAAAAACTACATCCAATTCACATTACAATTTCAATATATCGATGCGTCAATACATGAAAACGTGAAAAGCTATACGCTAACGTATCTGTACGGCTGTTGACCTCCCCAACCCTCGCTTGCACGCTACCTCGGAAATACATTGTAAATTGTATACATATTACATTTTTTTTCTTTATTTTCACGGTTTATCTTGCATTTACCTACCCTAAGGTAGGCAG
Organism: Heliconius himera; assembly: GCA_021202915.1. NCBI lineage: Eukaryota > Metazoa > Arthropoda > Insecta > Lepidoptera > Nymphalidae > Heliconius > Heliconius himera. The sequence continues at coordinate 53,665 of JAJHJA010001036.1, forward strand.
AGGGAACCGTAGTGTTATGACACTCCGTTTTCGACTTTCCGCGAAATTCTGGAAGCGTACTGAGTGGCGGAAATCAACGCCGCGCTTTTGCCTGGACGCCAGAGCGAAGAAATTAAAATATAAATGTAAATAATCATTTCTTTTTCTCTGAGTGGAAATCGAACCTACAAGCAGTCGGTTTACAAGCACACTTTGTGCCCCTGCGCCACGACTGGCCTCAGACATTGCGTGTTGAGTGGCGGAACTTAATTACGCGCTTCGTCTTGTACTTGTACTAATCGAGTAAATTAAAGTTAATTTTTTTATGCTCAAACGTATCATATGCGGTATATTTATGGAAAAAGAACATAGTCACTCATTTATAGGCTTAGGTCTAAATTTCAATATGTTTAATAGTACTTGTAACTAAGAGAACTTATATAGAAAACGTTATTATTATCCCAAGATGGAATTGATTCCATAACCCTTACATAGACTTAAGACCTAACTATATGTTTCTATATGTCTTTTTAATTTATAACAGTGTCTTCTATCATTCTTTATATCTTCTTTAGGGTCAGCTAGCCTAGGTAACTTAAATATCCAATATTGCATTTCCTCGAGTAGGGATCGAACCCACAACCTGTCATGTTTACAGTCACACACTTGTGCTCCTGCGCCACCACTAGCCTTATTAGATAACATATTTATATGAAATAACGTGATGTCAATATATATTTGCCCATCTATATGTCACACATGAGAGTGATTACCGTGTAATAGAAACGCTCGTTTGTATTGTATTTGTTGTTTATTGAAATATCTCGGTCTCACGGGAGATGTAACGTTAATGGAAGCTGTTTATATGTTTCAGATAAATTAAAATAGAAAACCTTTAAATATATAACCATTTTTGGCAATATTCTTGTTTATTTAATACCGCTCGCAAGTTATGGATGTGCAGGTTCACGCCTTTTCCCGTATCGCAGAGTTAAGACACTCCGTTCCTCACGCACCACGCAACTTTCTATACATTGTCACTACCAGAAGAGAGAAATTACAATAAATATAATCCAGTGTGGGTATTGAATCAACAACCGTCGCGTTTACGGTCATGTGTTGTCTTCTGCGCTATGAAGGATTTTTTTATTTTCAAACTAGCGACGCCCGCCCACTTACTCTTATTGTTATATTAGAGCCAAATTATACAATATCTTTTCATAAATTGTAGCCTATGTGTTATTCTGGTGAATATATAATCTATATTAACTATAAAGTTTCATCTTAATCCGTTTAGTAACTTTAGCGTAAGTGAGATGGAATAAACATCCATCTTCATACATTTATTATATTACATACAACGTAAACAAATTTATAAAATTTCTATATCTTTCAGTTAATTATACAGAATATTCTAAGAAATTTATTCCTACACAAATAAATAGGCCTCAAACACGTTTATAAAGAAAAACAAGCTGACGTAAAGAAATATGGCATTTTTTTTGTCTTCAATACAATACTATAAAGTAAATATAACATAATATAAATATTTATTCACATGGTCGACACGCGCCGCGTCGCAAATAACTATTATAATTTAAAATGAGCTGCATCACTCCTTTCTTTACTTATCTAATATCTTTTACGTACTGAACGGTTATCGCTTCGCTCGCCGACTCATTTTCGCTTCGCTCTGTAATGATAAAAAATTAAAAGACAACGATATCTTTTTTATATTATATCCTAGCTTTGGAATTAATTAATTTCTATTCGACAGTTAGCTAAAAAGACAAACCGCGGAGTTAATATCCCACTGAACGCGTGATATTTGAGAAATTGAGCACCGCAGCTTTTTAAAATTGGAGTTTATTATAATAAAATAAAAAAAAGGTTTAAAGTTAAACTTCATTATTACTAGAAAATTAAAAATTTTGCTATAATATCGAAGCTAATCTTATTTATGGGACTTTATTCTGATTTCGAGTGGAGAGGATTGAGTAATAATATAGTAGAGAAAAGCATGGATGTAAGCGTCAAATTATTTAGATAATATCATAATATATGAGGCCGTCGTAGCGCAATGGTACAGAGTCGGTGTGTCAAAGCTATGGTCGTGGATTTGATCCCCACAAGGAGGAATGATTATAGTTAAATTATCTTCATTTCTCCGCTCAGATAACCAAGTTGCGTTCCGTTCCGCAAGTACGTTGAGTTCCGCATCAACACGCGTGTGTCTAGAATTGGGCGGAAAGTAGATAACGGAGTGTCTTAACACTAGATTTCTTCTGGATGCCCTGTTATGCGAAAAGTTATGAAAAAAGCGAGAAATTGCCGCTGCTACTGGTATAATAATGTTGGAAATTACATGACAGATGATTTTCAATTCTCAGTTGCCTACTGCCCGTCCAATTTTCGAGACATTGCACGCTGAGTGGAGAAAATCGCAACCTACTTGTCTTGCTCTTGTTAGCACTGGGGGAAATGGAAATAATTTTATCCTCCTAAAAGGGGCTCGAACCCACAACCGTCGCGTTTACAGTCAGATGCTGTGCCACGACGGTCTCAGAAATTAATTATTTATTAATTTCTGAGATATACTTAAAGTATTATCACTTGGAAGAGCAAATACAATTGTATTCACACGATACAATGTATATCTCTAATTAGTAATTTATCTAGATTTATTTGGAGGCTCTAAACAAATGTAGACGGAATCCAGGCTTTAGACAGACCTAACCTTATTGATCTCAGTAATTACTTTCCCACACTCAGAGGATACAATTAGGTAAATAGATCCGTTGTGGTTCAGTGGAAGTTTTGTAGATATGTATGAGATACGATATCCTTAGTTTTTTGTTTTGGGATTTTTTTTTCATTTTAACTTTCAAGAGATTTGGGTGTTAGTGGCGCGACAGAGGGAACACAAGGGAATAATTAAAAAGTTTACAAAAAATATATCAATTGAATAAAAGTAAGTTATGGTATGGTTTTTTGATTATGGCGTTCCGAACGTGCCAGTTAAGCACATATCACCTTGCCAATGTCACGGTGTCTGGAGAAGACACTAAAGAGGTTGTACGGTAAAGAAGAGACAATATTACACAGTAAGAGAACGCATGTTAAAAAAAATCAGTTAAAAATTGCCTTCATTATATGCATAACACAGTAATAAATTGTTTACAATTTAATATATTTACATAGACGACTAAACACAAAAATTAAAAAACATAGAACATTAAGAGGACGGGGAACCTTATGAGGAAAAAAATTATAAGAATAACATTTTAGATAAAACTGTGACATTTTGTTATTGAAACTTTAAACTGTGTTATTTTAGAAAATAAGAAAAAAGAAAACGATACGAGAATAGATAGTTTCTATTATCGCGAAGCAAAAACATTGGCTGCAAAAAAATATGTAATATTTGGTAACAGTAAATCCGGAAAGCCTTTATGTAGTAACTAAAAAATTAACAGTTCAAATTTTTTTTCACAATTTAATATTTTTTAGGCGTAGCAGGATAGGCAGAGACTACTTACAATTAAAACACTCTATTCTCTATTTCAGAATCATTTCTTGCTTAGTGACAGGACTTAACGCCGCCCTTTATCTGCAAGAGGGTGGAAATAAAAATATACAACCCATATCCCAATAAGGTAAGCAAAAGCAATGTAGTGTTAAAACACTCCTCACTTTCGTGCTATTTTTCGCGATGTAGCGTAATGAACATTGCAGTACTCAACGTCACGCCTTGTCTTGTTATCAAGGCGAAGAAATAAATATGTACAACTCTAAACTTAACACGGGGCGAGAATCGAACCCACAACGCCCGCGTATTACGGTTCCTCACATAAATTTTCATCACATATAAATATTTAAAAATGTGACATATTGATTGGCCGCTGTAATCCTATAGCGCGTAGTACAGATGACACACGAGGTTATTGTTCCTAACAATGAACTTCAACCCTTGGAAGGTCAACGCGTTGTAAGGCTTCTCTGTAACGAACTTAGTTTTTCTGTTTCACTTTTTACACTATTACGTGTATTGGCAGAGAAATTTATTAGAAAACGGAAATCTAGATATATCTTGTGAATTATGGAATACAATAGTTATGGGTGGTATTTAGAATTGATGTAAATTTCGACAATTTTTTTGTTTTAAATAGCTTAGGGGCCGTCTTGGTGCAGATGTGAAAACGTGTGACTGTAAAAACCGACCTATGTGGGTTCGATTCCCACTCAGAGGAATGGAATATTTCCTATTCAACATGTAATATTTTGAAAATTGGGGGTGCGTGAAAGACGAAATGTTTGTTTGAAATGTTCAAAGCAGAGGGAGCACTAGGTTCCCTCTGTTTATCATATTAAATGCGTGATATAGCATGAAACTAGAAAAATAAAGAAAAATATTATGCAAATTATGTACATCGTAAAAACTTCTCATTTAGCATAAGAAAACAACTTTAAGTGTACATCTTAAAAATATTTTAATCACAGCTTTTATTCGCTACTATAAACTTTTTACCCGACTTTACGCTCCTATACCCATAAGTTATTTACATAAAAGACAAAAACTTATATACACGATAAGGTCACGCCTCCATTGAAGCAGATCGACACAATTTTTTTTTTATTTTTTTACGTTATAAATAAGAAATATTTTTCAATAGTTCTTGCCCTAGATGCGTGACGATGACAAAAGTGTTAAATAATATTTATTTAAAATTATAATAGTCAATTATTTAGTATTTACTTTGTTGTAAATTAAATTCTGAATTGCACCACAATGACACCTTTGTCAAACATTTGGGATTGTGGTAGTTCCGCACACGATGAATTTGAATTCGATTTTTTTTTAGCTTCACGAACGGGTAGGTAGAGAAAATCTGGGAATCTAGCGTTAAGATATTATGTTACCCAATAAGATACTTCAGTTCCCAAATTAAATATTTCATTCGCCGAATGTGAATCGAACCCACAACCCTCGCATTAACGGTCACTTGTGCCCCCGTGCCATGACGGCTTCGACATTTCGTTTGTTTTATCTTGCTTTACTCTTTTTTCCGAATATAACAAGATGGGTAGAGTAAAACTAGTGTTAAGACACTCCGAACTCCATTTTCCGTTAAAATTTTAGAGCCATTGCGTGTTGCATGGCTCTCATACAACAGACATGATTTTTTCTTTATAAAAAACTGTGTGTATGCAAGTTCGACTCGCTCTTGGCCGGTCTTTAAATTAATCATATCGTGAGAACTGATTAATAAGCTACAACAAGTACATACTAGCGGTTATCTAACCATCTATTAACTTCGATGGTTTCGATAAGTGGCCGAGAGATAGCGGCTTAATTAGATTCCTACTATCTTATTTTTAATGTTGTTTGTATAAAGCTAAATGATTTTGGGTTCAAATCTATTTGAGGGAATAGTTTTTTATCTTATATAACAATTTATTCAACAAACAATATTTTTACGAAAATATACAGATTAATATCTTATTTTTTTGTACTAAAGTAGATAGTAATAAACAGTGGTATAATAATATAATAAGAAACTTAGTAAAAAATTAGCTGTCCACTTTTTTAAGCCAGATCGTGAAAATATTAAATCGTTTAAAAAATCAAAAAAGAAAAAACTAAATTAATGATACGTTTATACTATTTACTAACTTAAATATGATCGACTACTGTGTCAATTTAATTGGGTTTTGTTCGGGTTATTTAGTAGTAACGTATAAATGTTATTTTTGTCTTGGCTAGCACGTACCATACGCCACTTCAAACATAAAACGTCCTCCTTCTGGGAAGTCGGTTAAAAATTAAAAGATTCTAAAATATCTATTCACCCCATAGCAACTTCGAACTCACAACTACGCAACAATGTGCAAAGGATAAAACATAAGTGTATATTATTATATTGCGTTCCTTAACGCCATTTAACCCTCACGTTACCTTCTACTTCCGTCAAACTATTTACCGCCTCCCCTATTATAATAATCGAGGGTGTACTGTATTACAGAATCTATTCGTGTTATAGTTCTTTAAGTGTTGTTTAGATATGATTGAAGTTTTATTTCTTTTTTAGGTTCACGCTGTATCTTCTTTCTCGAAAATTTAATAAATATATATTTTTTTAAAACATTAGAATTACCGTATAATTCTAAATCTGTATTTGATTAGAACCCACAACCAACGAGTTCAATCAAACACCTCTAAAACTAGGTCCCATAATTAGTTTATAATATTATATCTAAATTAATTTAAACACAAAAATATACACAAAACACAATATAATTTACAAATTGTAACGAACTAACTTCAGCCTAAATGAGAACGGAGTGCTTTAACACTCGATTCCAAGGTTCTTGCCTACTCTGGCTCTCTATTCGCAACTGGATATCTACAATCGATTCATAAATAGTTTACGAATCGAATAAACTTTTCACACTACAGGTACAACCCTCGACAAAGCTAGCAGGGGTGAAGGGAAACGATACAGGAATTAAAACTATAAGGGAGGAAAACGCTTGGTACTTTTTATGTAATTTATTAGTATTATGGGATTCTCTGTTTGTGGGGTAGTAGATCGTTTGATGGAAGTACAGCGTAAGTTACGGTTTAAAAAGTATCAAGATAAATTACTAGGCTAGGGAAGACTGTCCTTACGCAGTGGAATGAGTATTGTGTATTTGGTCAGTTTAAATTTTTTTTTTTTAGCTTCACACTTTATCCTGCACATAGCGGGGTAGACAGAAGACAGGATAGGGACAGAAGGAACCTGGGAACCAAGTGCTTGGATACTCCATTGCCCATTAAATATCAGTTAAATATCACCCCTTTGACTGGGAATCGAACCTACCACCATCGAGTTTATAGTTGCAACACAGTTTATTTAACTATTCTTAACATATATAATATTTTTTGTTACAAAATAACAAAAAAAAGGTAAACGAAACAAATACCTATAGAGTTACAAAATAGGTACATTTAAAAGCAATCACCATACCATTAAAGTAAATAGATGTCCACGAGCTCCACAAAGAGTGTCAAAATTAAACGATTTACACAAAAAACTGAAATAAACACCGTTAGAAAGGCATTTTTACATGGAATATTTCGGTACTTTCTCAATGTTCCCACGGCCACTACTACTACTACGTTAGACTTGGAATAGCGTGAAATAATATTAAAATACTTGTAAAATTATTTTTTTAAACTTCTCGCTGTATCCCGCATATAGCAGACGGAACCTAGTTTTAAGACATTCCGTTCCAACTTTTCAAGACTGAGTGTTGAGTGATAGTTTGCGTGTTGAGCGAGACACTTTGTCTTGTTATCACAGCGAGAAAATGAAATTAATTATTCCTCCGAGTGTGTATCGAACCCACAACTATCAAGTTTTAAACCACAATCTATGCCGCTGCGCCACAACGGCCTTGACTGAAATCTAATGGATAATCAATAAATAATTACTATAGTGGCAGATGGTTAAACACCTGTTCCACGTTTAGTCGTATTGGTCGGACTATGACCTGTAGGTTCGAAGTATTGTGGAGCATCGTCTCATCCTTAAAAGCAAAAGAATGATATCTCTATATCCTGCCATATAAAGATAAGCATATGAAAACTGCACCAACTTCTCTTTTCTGCTTAAGTTTTACCATGATCTTTCATCAGATATAGTGACACACCATTTTTTTTTTAGCTTTTTTCTCAGCTTTTTTAGAGTATCAGGGGCCTAGTATTAAGACACTCCGCTTCACACTTTCCACTGAATTCTGGAGGCAACGCGTGTTGAGTGGCGTTATAGGATATACAACTCTTAAAGAAAAATTTCTTTTCTCCATATGTATTGAATAAAACTCTATGGAGTTTTAAGTTTAAGCTGAACGTGACGACCATGACGTCATAATTATATATTCTTATTAGAAGTTTCAGATATTATAAACTGTAAAAAAAAAAATCTTTCAAAACCGCTTTGACAGCTTTCTATCAAATTTATCATCCTAATCATTCCCAATATAAGAATTGAACCAACAACCGCTTACAATCGTTGTCCCACAACCACTATAGTTTCAGAATACTTGGCCATATTTTCGAATTAATAATATTAACAAAACATAAGTATAACATAATATATTTATAAATATTAAATATTTAAGCCATTCAATAGGCAAGGCTTGAGAGGAAACGGTGTCGTATGTCGCCATTAGGTTGTTTGAACCTACCGCCGCCTGACGCAATCTAGTGTTGAATTTCTGACACGCTGCAGTATATATGTATGTATGTATATACTTATTATAGTATGGTAGTAATAGGATCAATTACAATAGTCTGCAATTAAAATAATCATTGTATTTTTCTAGATGTTATGTGATTTTTTAATTTTACTTTGATGGTCTTATTTCTTATGGATTTGGCGGAAAATGGGGAACGAAATGTCTCAACAGTAGGTTATCAATTTTAAAATATGGTACTTCCCATTGATCTAAAACCCTGAAATTTGCATGACATTATTTGGCTTTTTATTTAAATACATAAATATACTCAAAAACATAAAACTTATCCTTAATTTAATAAAATATAATCCATTTTCTATCAAAATTGATAGCAATATACTATCACAAAACTATTCAAAATAACAATACATACAATACAACAAACAAGTAAACTGCAAACTAAAATTCCAAGTTAGGTAAGCCGTTAGTTGCATTCCAGCGTGTACCGATCGGCATTCCATTGCTTACTCCTCCCCCCGCCCCGGCCCCGAACTCGCTACCTGCGCAAGCGCAAGCCAGGGTGAACGATCGCGATTAGGGGTCGGAAATAACAGACATACCTACAGGTGCTTTCGTCTATTCTGTTGTAGTATCTAGTTTTGCAAGGTGTTTTGAGTTTTATTTTATTATATTCAAGTATACAAGCAATATTATACAAATATAAAGTAGTATAATACTACTTCATTATTATTTTTCTATGTTACTTTTTTAGTTTTGACTACATTGACTGTAAACACGACAATTTTGCGATTGATTTTCACTCGGGGAATGATGCTATATACGGGATACAGCGTGAAGTCATAAATGTCATTCATTATATTAAAATATAAAATATATTAATGACATTTTTAAACAGATAAATCTACTATATAACCCATTTGCTAAAAACAAAAAAAAATATACTACAAAATAGTTACGAACTACGAACCTATGAATAAAAACTCCACGTGTAAAATCCATTTAAACTCAATGTCGTTGACTTAATTTGAAAATTTATAAAGCTCGAGCCCTTTATATAAAATTGAATTTAAATATTCAATTTTCTTGTTGTTTATAGAAGGAAATGATTCTAATTGACGCTAAGCTCTGGCTGACCTAAAATTTAGTAGAAAGTCTACAATTTGGTTAATAGTTATACCTTAGTATACCTTAGTAACTGTTAGATAAAGTTAGGAATTACCTTACTAACTTTGCTACGCTGTTAGTGCTATTAACTATCTATTGAAAGGTTAAATAAAGATATTAAAAAGCATTTTTTTAGCTTCACGTTAAAAAAAATAGTTTTATGCGGGACACAGCATATCACAGCTCAGACATAGGGAACGTAGACATCTTGCAGTAACACTCTGTTTTTATTAAGACATTTCCGGTCCCCACTTTCTACCGAATTCTCGAGACATTTTATGTTGAATGGTGAAACTAAGCCCCGCATTTACCTTGTTAACAGAGTGATTACTATATTCATGTATTATTGTAGTTTTTCCGTTTTAAATATTTTTCATCTACCACATTTAGCCTATATATGACTCCGTTCTTTCAGTTGTAGTCACTTTCATTCCATTGACAGAGTTTTAAGCTGGTAGTAAAATACGTAACGCAACACAGCATTTTATTTAACCAGACTAGGAAACTTAAATCCAAAAAAAAACATAAAGCAATTAAATCAGAAATGATTTATACATACTTAACTCTACAATTACTATAATTTTAATATCCAAACGTAGAATGTCGTTAAAAAAAAACAATAATTAAAAAAAATAATTTTATGAATGAAAACTTCGTTAGCGTAGGTCGATGAACTTTTGACGTGGCGCCATATTGGAATATGGCGGCGCGCGGGAAAACCAAGTGCACTCAGAACGATTGCTTCCACGCTATTTTTTTCATAGAGAACCGTGGTTTTAGTAAATTTTGTTGCTTATTAAAGATTCTGCGCGCGTACTAAAGGTTCTGGCTGTATACAAACGTAAAACGTCTGTTTTAGTGAAACACGAGCTTTGGAAGCTTATGTCAAAGTTACCGAAGACACAAGGAAGCTTATATTTTAAACTTTTTATCACTTTATTATACGATGTCTCAATAAAAAGCTAATAACATTACCATTTTATTACACCCATTTGTGACAATTTCAAACGCATCCGCCATCAATTTACGTTGCGTACCACAAATTTGATTACGATTTTTCTTAGAAGTTCTTGAAGAGTTTCAGTGAAGAAGACTTTTTTAAAGTTCTTGCAATGTCTTTGAAATCACCGTGTTGTTCGCACGCGTATTTTTTATTATAAGTAAATTGTCATTTCATTTTAAAATTTAAATCCCACACTAATAGAGGATCTTGCCGGTGATTTGTCAAAGTATAGTTTTTTTGCTTCACGCTGTATCCCGCACCTGGCAGGATAGCAAAGCGTTAACAAAAGCGTAACCTAGGTTAGTTTCGCTAACGCTAGGTATTAGGAACCTACCATTAAAACATCTCGTTCTCATTAAGACACTTCCGTTTCCCATTTTACACCGAATTCTAGAGGCATTGCGGGTTGAGTGGCAGAACTCTATGCCGTGCTTTTATTATATATGTATTAATTATTATATATAGGGGCCACGACTGGTTGTGGGTTCGATTCCCAATCGAGGAAGTTAAATATTCATCGAGTGTCCTGGTGTCGAGTTGGCCGAAAATCCGGAACAAAATTTCTCAACACTAGGTTACCGCTGCCTATCCTGCTGTGTGCGAGATACCTGAAGCTTATCTATTCATTTTATTTTATAACTACATTATTTATTATAATCAGACGTGAAACATAAGAAAACAAGAAAGAAAAAATATCAAACACTCTTCTAACGTCTCGCTATTTAAAGCTTACCTAAATTTCCGATGGTGCCGTAATTCATAAACATATTTTTCTCTTGTCATACCAGGCCAGTGTTTATTGTTAAACATCTAACGTCACAGTTTTGTAGGTAAGTATAAATAGACGTACACACGACGACGCTGGCATCACGTGATATACAAATGAATAGAGAATAAACGATGTATATATTTTTCATTTCCTACTAGTTTTATACTGCGGCTTCGACCGCGTGGTCTAAGACAATTAGATAAGAAACATTCTAAGTACCTGGGTAACTCTTACTATTGGTACAGTAGTTCACATATAAATGATTGATGTGATATAATATAGCCTATATATAGCCTTCCTTGATAATGGACTATCCAATATGAAAAGTATTTTTTAATTTCATTTGATTCCGCCAGGTTCCAAGGAACCTAGCATATCAGCAATACACAACGTGCAACTATTTAAAATCTACGTATTTTCAGTTACTCATTTTAACTGAACTTCCTAAAACTACGGGAAATTAAATATTTCCTATCATCATGTCTCTTGTAATGAGACAAAGTGCGGCGTTGAGTTTCGCCACTCAACACGCAACGCCTGCCTATCCTGCTATATGCGGGATAAAGCTTAAAGTAAAAAGAAAACACTTCCTATACTATTACTTAACTTTAATAGTATTTTCGTCGTTCGCCGGTAAATTGTCTCCGACAGCTGCGTCTAAATTTGGTCCGTCCATTACGAGTTCTGTTTTATAAATACTAAGGAAATTAGTTAAAAACGCCGTGAACAGATATAGCGTTAATATAACAGCTACTCTTACTTAGTTTATACGAAACATGACAACATCCTTTTGATTTTATGACGTTTCAAGGAAATCTTGTAAGACAGAAGTGTTACTATTTTTAATATTTTTAAAGTGTTATTCCACACTTAGGAAAGAAAAATACTTATTTAGAAAACGTATAAAAATTTGAACGTAGCGGGACTCAAACCCGCGCATTCTGGAAACCGACCAGGCGCTTCTGACTACTAAGCCATACGTTCTTATCAAGCTACGTCGAAATTTTTATAAGCTATAACACAGCTTATTCATGTTTGTTAGTGTTACTACCAACAATATTATATATTAAATTGTTTTAGGAAAATCCTATTTTACTAATATTATAAATGTGAAAGTTTGTGAAAATGGATGTTGGTTCCACTTTCACACCAAAACTACTACACAGATTTTGATGAAACTATACTACTACTAGTAATAGAGCTTAAACATACATCAGAAAAACAGAATCAGAATAAGGTAAAATTTATGTAAGGATAAAATATATTAAAATTCACTTCTAAATTAAGTCTATTTCGAAATCCTAATTACTATTCTGAGGCCGGTCGTGGCGCAGCGGCACGAGGTGTGACTGCAAAACCGACTGGTTGTGGGTTCGATCCCCACTCGAGGAGATGAAATATTTACTTAAATTTATATTTCCATTTCTTCGCTCTGGTGTCGAGGTTAAGCGCGGCGTTGAGTTCTGCCACTCAACACGCAATGCCTCCAGAATTCGGCAGAAAGTGGGGAACGGAGTGTCTTAACACTAGGTTCCCTCTGCCTACCCTGCTGTGTGCGGGATATAGCGTGAAGCTAATTAATTAATTTATTAATTACTATTCTTAAGCAAACGTAATACCTACGTGACAGACAAACCCGTACTATGACAGGCAAAAGATAAACAAAAGAAACTACTGTTAACAAATTTAATAATTTTATAATTATTACCCAGTAAGATGTGACTGTAATTTCAACTGGTTGTGGGTTCGATCCCCACTCGAGGAAATAAAATATTTATTTAAATTTATATTTTCATTTCTTCGCTCTGGAGCCGAGGCAAAGAGCGGTCTTGAGTTCCGCCATTTACCACATAATGCACTTAGAATTCGGCGGGAGGTGGGAAACGGAGTGTCTTAACACTAGATTCCCTCTGCCTTGGTTATTTTACTTAAACTTTGACAATATTAGTAAATGTTACGAAGGGAGGCACAGAAAGATTTTGTTATAAAAGTGGACACAAGTCACTGAAAGATCTAGGTGTTTTCTTTGAATGTTATCAAGTAAACAAGTGAATATTATAATTAATTTACGAAGTAATCAATGGCTACGCCTACATTACCATTACAAACATAAAATATTGAAAAAAAAAGGAATCTACACCCAAAAAATAAATCTAAAAAGTTTATCCCTATTAATACAAGTCACGTATTTATATATCGTTATAGGTTACACAATTGGCTCTAATGGCCGGCAAGTTTAGGGGACACAGTGCTTTTCATAACGTATAAACTTTTAGGGACCCTCCCGAAAAATGATTTATGTTGCCAATATACTGGATAAATTTAAGTGAGATTTAAGCGACTCCGATCAGTGAATATTAGAAAGTTTTCTTATAATCTTCTTTTATGCGACGCGGGTATTTTATATAATGGTATCTTTTATATTAATAATTTATACAAATTTTATATTTTTTTGAGATAGGTAGGCTAGTAGGTAGGAGCAATTTTTAATGGATTATTCTATTCAGTTATTTTATTGACAAAACGTATTGGCAAAATGTGATGCGACCGAATGTTCTTGCGATTTCGTAAACGGGAAATTTTACGTCCCGGTACCGTCTTTGGGGACATTGGGAATCACAAGCGAAAATTGAGGCGGCCCCGTTGGAAACGGGCAGTCCGGTCAATGATCACATTAGGGATACAGCGTGAAACTAAAAAAAAACATTGCGGTATCCTGCATATTGCAGGGTAAAACCTACATAAATATACATAGTCCTACATTATATAATTCACCCCGACAATATGACCAGCTCGATTCAAAGTAACCATTGGCTTGTTAAATCAGAAGGAGCAGTCGTTTATTGTGGACCTCCACCTCGTCCCCGCGTCACGCGTAATGGTGCACGTACGGGGAAGCTTAGCTGAGCGTGAATGCGAGCTTTGTTCTGGCTAATCAGCTAGGAAATTGTAAACTTATTATATTATTTCGATATTAGAATAATATAATTACTAAAAGAGTTTTTTTAGCTTACGCTGTAACTCTAGCGGGGTAGCCAGAGAGAAAGGGGCGCCAAACGCTACGGTCTCTGCATACCTTTTTCGTCTGTACTCCGGGGGGTCCTCATGCTTTTCTTAACCTTCCTTCAGTATCACCAATACTTCGAAGGACATCCGTGGTCACTCTATATAAGTTATAAACATATAATAGTTTTTACCTACGGCTTCACTCCCATGGTTTAATAGAAATAACTCAGAGTACTGTATGACCCATGTCACAATCTAAGTGGCAGAGGTAACCTGGATACTGATACAGAGGGTTATGTCGAAACGAATAACGTTATGTTAGCCTTTAACCTTCTTCAATAAATGGATTATTCAACACTAAAAACAATTTTCCATTCAAGCGAATGCCTGCCCTGTTATATGTAGGATACACCATATTACATTCGACGGGAAAAGAACCCACATTCATCAGTTACAAATGTCACATCCAATACCGTAAAGATAGATAAGTTACTAAAACTATAGAAAAGTAACTAAAACTCGAATAACAACTTAATAGCTTTTGAATCATCCCTTTATCAAACATAAATGCGGAAACTCCATTGTAGCGCCGACCTTGTACCATAAAATTGATAAACACAATATTTCCACGAAATCTCATTTCCATATCGGTCAAATATCTAAAAAATATATTTTATTAGTGCGAATTTTTGCTATTTTTTATATGGAGCCGTCGTAGTGTAGCAATAGTTGTTGCTTTAATCCTCAAAAAAACAAAGTTCGGAATTGAGTTACGCCTCTGTCTCTCAGTTTCGAAAATATGGCGGTACGTGGAGATCTGAGTGTCTTAACAGTTGGTTCCTCCTGCCTACTCAGTTATATATAGGATACAACGTGAAGCAAAATAGATATTATATGATATTATATAGATTGACTAATATTATTCAATTTCTTCACATTATAAGTAGGTACCTACTATTCTTGAACTGGAAAAGATACGACGTAGAACCGAACATACCCTTTTACCCATGCCGAATTATGAACTTCAAAATTGTCTACACGTGAATCTTTATATAACCTGCATACATTTAACATCTTAAACAACCGAAATCAATGATGATATCAATAGAACAGCTAATATGCTCATAAATATTCCCAAATAGTAATTAGATATAGCTCCAAGTATACGGCGGGTCGACGGCGCATGCGTCATGGGGCCCTAAGAATTTTTTTACAACTTCGTTCCATTAACACTGTACTACGTATTAATTTTCACATATCGTTATCGTATATTCATACCTTAGATGTCACCGTGACTCACAGATTCAGCCTCATAGTATAAACGCGACAAATGTTGGTTCGATTCCCAGTTAAGAACTGAATTATTTCCGCCATTCAACGTGAAATGTCTTAAAAATTGCGCATCATGTCATAGCACTCGGTTTCCACTGCCTAGCCTGTAGGATTAGATTAGATTCAGAATACAGCCCGAAGTTATAAAAACAGTTTTAATTTGTGATTGTCGAAAATATTAATGATTTCGTGAAGTTTTCTTACCAAATACAAATAAGCTACATTGCAACATACTACACTCTTAACAGCAAGTATAATTAAAAATATGATATTTAATTATATAACAGCAGATTATAGAGATTTTCAATATTATTTTCAATTTTATTCGACACATTTTGCATCATTTCCCTTATTTTATGCAACACGCAATGCCTCCAGAATCCGGTAGAAAGTGGGGAACGGAGTGTCTTACACTAGGTTCCCTCTGCCTACCCTGCTATGTGCGGGATACAGCGTGAAGCTGATTTATTTATTTTATTTTTTATTTCCCTTATTTACAGTGGAAAATTAGCAAAATGAGCAATTACTTCGCAAATTCTACCAAATCACTTAACACGGTGCCCCTTGAAAAACAGTAGAAGACGATGACCGTCACCGATGACGACTCCCGCAAAAACAGATCGAAGGCTATTTAAATTGATTCTGGTCGACGAACTTTATTATCTAAAAATAAACATATTTAAATATATGTTTTTTTTAGTACAGTTTGTTTAACTTTAAATTGATTGTAAATTAGAATTTTCTTTATGGGAAATATATTATTTTAATTTCTACAACGGTATTTCAAAACAACGTGTAAGCTATCTGTGGACAATAAATATTTATATGATAGAGATATTGAAAAAATATTTTTTTTTGCGTGGCCAAATTAAGTAACTAATTTATAACATATTCTATGGGCGGAAGGCTAAACGCAGGTATTCTAGGATTCACCATTTAGCCATCCTCGATAGATGGACTATTCAATACAAAAACATTTTTCAATTAGAAATAGTACTTCCTGAGATTGGCGTGTTCAACCAAACAAAGTTTTCATCATCATAATATTAGTACAGATATACAGAATATTCTTGTCAGTCCATATCTAATTAAATGTTGTGACAGTTGTAGATTGTAATTTTCGTTTCTCGTAGTTCCCGGCTCCCCCGGCTTCCCCTGGCTCCCGGCTCCCGGCTTGGTTGCAGTCTCAAACTTAGCCAGGCTATTAAGTTTTGACACCTATCCATTGTAAGCTCAAATTTTATGGTCTGTTTTGTTTTAGGTGAAAGATGAGGCTTTGTTTGACGTTTGATAGTTAAATAAGTTAGTTATGTCACAAATTAACTTGCTTTTTTTACTTAATTTTTTTATTTATATTAGAAAAAAAATTAAGGGTGTCGTGGCGTGGTGGCACAATCGTGTGAGTGTAAGCGCGAGAGTTGAGAGATCGATTCCCAGTCGGGGGAATGAATTATTTAATATGTTCAGTTTTCGTTCTGATAACAAGGCAAAGTGAGTTGAGTTCCGCCACTCACCACGCGATGCCTGCAGATACGGCGAAAAGTGTTGAACGGAAATAGAGAATAGGTTCCCAGGTTCCACTACCTACAAAAAAATTACAGTATGTATTGACAACACTAGTTAACAATATATAGCTAGGACACTAAGTCAACGGGACAACGTAGTTCAATATTTTATTTATTTATTTATATCAGCTTGCCTTTACATAATATCGTATTTAATTCACCCTGTAATGGCTACGCTAACACGCGGATCAGCTCCACGTTGTTCCAATAAGAGACATCGATAAGGGGGAGGGGGAGGGAGGTTTGGTGTACCCAAAGGTATCCCCTCGCGCGCCTCATTACAAGTGAACATTTGAATTATTTGTACAGTCTAAATTCGTCTGCCAGTGAAGGCCAGCGCCTATCCTACGCGTAGTAGAAAAAAGTCTTCATTAACGGTCGTCGTGACGTATCCGTTGGGTCATTGGTTATGTATGGATGTAGATATGACACTGTGTACGATTTTCTTGTTTAGGTTTGGGTGAAAAAATATTGTCAGTATTCATTTAATTTGAGCATAGAATGTTTTCAGCAAGGTATGCATTGGGAACCTAGTGTTCAGTTCCTCACTTTCCGCCAAAAATTCAAAGCATTGCGTGTTAAGTGGCGGAAGTCATCGCCGCGCTTTGCCTCGACATCAAAGCAAAGAAATTAATATATTTTTTTTTTATTTTTTTTATTGTAAAAAAACATCTCCAATTAAAAAAAATGTATAACGCGTAATCGTATCAATACATCAAAGTGTACACAATACACACGATGTGATCATTTAACACTAGTTTATGTGTATTTAGTACTACTTAAGTAAACAGTTTATTACTTGCCTCATTTATTCTGTGTTCGTGTTGGAAATCTTAATTATTAGTCGTTTGGTGATTCGCGACACTTGTGTTTGTTGGTTATTTATTGGTTTATTGTAATAATATATAGATGTAATTAATGCAATAATAAAAATATACAATTGACCTAATCTATTAACGGTATTATAATCAAATCCCACAGAGTCAATAAAAAGTAACATAGTTCTGCTAGCCCTTCTCATTTACGAATAAAAACTTTTCTCTTCTTGAGTCTTTTACAGATAAGAATATGAACAAACAAAACAAAATAGGATAATTATAAATTTTAAATATTACATAACCGTTTTGAGGTTCATTTTATTTTAATTTTCACGTCAAATCGCAGTGATTAATTCTGTCACTTAATAGACAATTTGGGTATTAAGTTGAGAACAGAGTGTCTTAACTCTCTGCCTACCCAACTATAACTAAATAAAAATTATAAAAAAAACCCCACTTGATACTTATTTTGCTTATTCATATATCACTCTATTAACGTGTCACATCTGCGCTACTTAGTTTATGGCGTTAAGATCGTTGGCCGGGGCCCTCGTGCGATGTTACATTTTACATCGCGCTATTACCGTCCACTATTACAACGTCACTGTTGACTGTTGTGAGCTACGAATCTGTTTGTTTATAAATATCTTCTATATACTTCTATCTATCTCTGTTTTGAAGAAGCCATGGTTTAGTGGGTGCCTGACTGCGGTCGTGGATTCGATTCTCAATGTCAACTATATTGTTTTGTATTTTCGTAGGACAAAACGTGGCATTGAGTTTTGCTATTTAGCACGTAATATTAGAAAATTGGGCCTAGAAAAGTGAGAAACTGAATATATTGATACTAGTGATACAATGGAAAAACTTACAGGCGCTCTTTGAATAGCGTAAAAAAATTATAAAGCGATAATTTATTAAGCTGCCACTTTCGAATCGTTATGTGTTGAGGGGCGATGGGCGAAACTTAACGCCGCGTATTGTCGTGTGTCATAAAAATAATTCATTTTCCATGAAAGGGAAGAGATAGAACCCACAACCGCCGTGTTTAGTTAGACGATGTGGTTTTTATACATTTTTTTTTCATGCGTTTCATCATGAATTTAAATTAAAATACAATATGGTGTCTTATAACTAGACTATTCTCAACAAACATAAAGATAATATAGTACTAATGATATCGCACTTCTATTATAAAGAATTACTCTAATTCTTTATAATAGAAGTATAATAGAAGTGCGTTATTTAAACACGTAAATAACGCACGTGTTATCGTTTTATATACTTCATTTATAAAACGATAACACGTGCGTTATTTAGCAACAGTTGTTTTGGCGCGAGTATGATGTCATCTATTATGCCTAGCGCGGGCTGTGCCTCAGTTTTTGTTTTGAAATTAGCTTCATACATTTTTTACATGCAATAGGCAATTTCGAGAAGGAGCGTATTATAAGTTAGGAAGAGAGAACGGAGAGTAAGAAGGTCGAAAATCTAGTTATATCTGAATTCACCACGTTGACTTAATAGTTCTAAGTCCGAATCATATTTTAGATTTCTTTTTGTGTACATATTATAGGTTCCTCAAGTCAAAAAACGTGGCGTTAATTTCCATAATTCAGCCTGCATTATCTAAAGCACAGGAAATATAGTGAGTTAAATTTCGATCACTGCCTGTGCCACTAAATGCAATAGCACGATAAATGTTGAATGACGGAACTCAACGCCGCGTATTGTCTACCAAAGTGGGAAATCGAAAATAACTTAAATACAATCATTCCAACGAGTGGACAACAAACCACAACGACAGATCGAATCTACAACCATTATGTTTACAGTCACAGCGCCACGATGGCCTTTAAAAATAACAGTAAAAACAATATTTAAATAACCTAACACCCATACAAAAATAAAAAAAACACTCAAACACGAAATGATAAAGCACATCTGCGGCAGATCATTAATCTTTGCTCGCCTAGGTCAGTAGCAGTGACATTAATAATTCTCTAATGGAACTAGATCCTAGGCAACTTTGCAGTACAATACGTATAAAAAATATAGTTTCACATGGTATACGGCATCTAGCTGGGTAGAGAGCAAAATGAACGTAGTGTTGAGACACTCCGTCCATCAATTTGCAAGATATTATATGTTGTGTGGCGGAACTCAACGCCGTGCTTTGTCTTGTAAACATAGCGAGGTAATGAAAATGATTTTTTCCCCAGGTTGGTAACGAACTCACAATCGTCGAGTTTACAGTCAAAGTGTCAGTCGGTGCGCTACGACGGCTCTAATACATGTAAGCTAGCAAAGTTATATTTCAAATTCACGCTTAATCCCGCATAGCAGGTTGGGCGTAGAATGGGCGTTAGGAAATAGTGCTAAGACCCTCCGTTCTCCACTTTCCACTTATTTTACTACGTAACTTAACACACGTTACGTAATTCACCGCCGCACTTCCTTTATACAATGTTTTTTACTAATAATTTTCCGTTAACAACTCTACGTATTATAAAAAATAGTTTACTGTATTAGACATAACAGGAAACTTTCTAAAACAAAAATGATATGACCCAATAGACAACAAAATAAGATGAAAAAATATAATGAATAGAGCATAATATTATAAGGTAAAAAGTTGTCGTGTATTTACTGTTTGTAACAATTACGAAGCGTTTTCTTTGAATTTAAACAAGCTTAAAATATTGTAATAATGTTCATAGTCGTGGCACAGTGGCACAAGCGTGCGATCGTATACGCAACCGTCGTGGGTTCGATTCTCTCTCGGGAGATTGAAATATTTAATATTTTAATTTCCTCGAGGCAAAGCGCGGAGTTTTGTTCCGCCTTAATGATTCCGAATGAATCTCAAAGACGGAAATGAGGAAGTTTCTTAATAGGAACAGAGTATCTTTACATTAAATTCCCAGGTTCCCCTACCTACCTACAATCATAATACAATTGTAACAATCACATTATTCTGTATAGCAATGAAGGCAGAGAAAACTTAAGCTGTACGACTCTCCGTTCTTCAGATTCCGACCAAAATAATACATAGTATATTGAGTGACGGAACACAACACCGCGCATTGTCTTATCAAGCTTCCATAATGCATCAAATTACAATTTTAAGTTACAAAGGTAATCGACCTCTGTAACTTTTTATAAAAAACCCAGCTACTTGGAAAATTCTGAATAGAGAATATTGTTTACGTCTAGTATCGTAATATTTTGTATGCAGGATGCCATTTTCTAGCATTAGTTTAGGTAACGTACTGACTTTTTGTAGATTTAAAGTAACACTTAGAGACCGCAATTTGTATACTAACTGGAATTAAATCCTTACTAATATAACTCACAATGTTTATTAGTTAAGAACTGAGCGACGGCCGCTTGAAAACCATTTAAAGCAGTTTTTTTTTCTTATAGGGGAAATGAGTGACGAATCTTCAAAATTATTACGTATCTACTAAGAAACTAATAAAGGTATTTTTTTTATTCGCAAATCTACACAATTCAAGTGTTTGAGCAAAAATTGAATGGCTTCATAATCCACTTTCCTATCCTATATTTGATAGACTTAATTTTAACGTAACACAACACCGCGCCATGTCCTACCACAGCACATAAATGAGTACAATATCTAACCTATTAGACAACCAATCAAGATGGCTTTAAATAAAATATGATATTATTTACCTATAAAAATCAATTATTTGTCTATTTATACACCGACGCCCACACTCTAACTAGATCTAAATCCCCGCTAATAACGTTTGTTCCCATGAAACCTGATTTCGCGAGTCAGTGATTCACAAAGTGGAGGTTGTGTACCCCTTTTTTGTTTTATAATTTTTCTTATTTTTTTTTTTGGTTTCACGCTGTGTTCCTTATAAATAACAGGGTTTGAAGAAGGGATTTAGTGATAAGTCACTCCGTTTCCGCGAAGAAATGAAATTTTAAATAATTGATTCCCCTAGGAATCGAACCAACAACCATTGCGTTTATAGTCACATCGCGACGTCCTTTTTACTTAGTTTCTTTATAACACTTTACTAAAAGATAGCAGAATTTGAATAAGTATTATTATTCCACACTAAAGAAAATACATATTTATTCGTAAACTTATTAAGATTTAAACGTAACCAGACTCAAATCTCCGTTCTCCGCTCTCCAATTCCGCTTCGACATTGTGTATACAGAAGTTGAACGAAAAAAAGGTAAATGTGAACATTTTCCCGGAAATGGAATGGGTACTACCGTATAAACTGACAGACAGAGTCCTTCTACATGTACTTACATGACGACAAAACCTTTTTAGCAAATATAAAAAAAAGTTGATTAACAAAGGTACAAGTAAATCCGGCCGCAAATCTTGTATAATCAAGACATAAAGACGTCCAGACATGTATAGCGACTGCGTAGAGATTTACATTAAATTAAAATGAAATATCGATATAAAAAAGCAGCTTCACGTTTTATCCCGCATAGTAACCCCACTGTTAGAGATAGAGGGAACCTAGTGTTAAGACATTCCGTTCCTATTTTTCAGTCGCCTTTTAAGACATTATACATGTTGGGCTGTGGAACTCAACGTCGTGCTTTTCGAGACATAAAAATAAATTGAATATATCAACCTAGTGGGGATCGAGCCCGCCACCGCGCTTACAGACAGACGCTGTACCCACTGCACTACGACCGTATATAAAGCAAACGAGTATGACCAATTAAATTGGAAATGCATGAATTTTATTAAAATAATAACTTTATACGATTTTTATTTCGCTTGTCGTGCACAATATCGATTTCGATAATTGAAACGTTAACATCGATTTGCTGTTGATTGCAATTGTTTCACGCTACATCCCTTTATGCGTGTCAGTTTACACCAGACCGTGTCAGATCTAGTCTAAGTGTAAGTCTAGGACTAATTTAAATGGGTTTTAGATATAATAAATTATATTCATGGCGCTACGTCTGATTGGATCAAGGTTGAAATAAAAACTCTTATATATGTGTAAACTTGTCACTGAATTACTGAGAGATGACGTATTGACGAAACATGTTGAGATTTTACGTATAGGTAGGTAAAGGAGAGCAAGAGATCACTAAGTTAATCACTCATTACAATCACTTACTCATTACAATTTTTCCGTTCCCGTAGGAATTTCGAAAAATCATCTAATAATGTATTTATATATCTCCTCTGATAGAGAATAGGAACCTAAATACCATATTTCAGCGTTCTATCCCGCATAGATGAAGCTATGCGTTACGGTCATATATAAATAAACAATTCTAAAACTAATATATATTTATTATTTTTATATTGAAATCGCATCTCAAAACCGCATGTTCTAATTTAAAAAATAAATAAAATAATATTAGCTTCACTGTGGTATACCAACCGTAATTTGAAATTCCACAATATCACACGCGAAAACCGCTAAACTGTGTAAAAAACACGGCAAAATGAAGCCAAAGTAAAAAAATATGGTAAACTTGCATTTACCTCGGGCTTTGCCTGTTTGGGCAAATATAAATTACTAAGAGCTAACAGTTAACAGTTATTGTTAGCGTAATGTAATCTACCCCGTAGCCTCACGCTGTATCTCGCACGCAAGAGAGTAGTGTAGTATTAAACACTCCGTCCCAATTAGGACATTTCCGATTCCCATCTTCCGCCGAATTCTGGAGACATTGCGTGGCGAAACTCAACGCTGTGCTTTGCCTCATTTATTTAGTCTTATATTATTTATTATTTATTTTCATTTCCTCGCTCTGGTAGAAAATAATAAACATTGCATTTTTCCTAGTAGGAGTTGAGCCTTAGCTTGTGCTCCTGTGCCACGACTGGCCCCAGCTAGTTACCTTTAGTCTTCCTCTATAAATGAACCATCCAGGAAAAAAGTTATTTTTCAGTTCACACTTGTAATTTCCAAAATTAAAACGTCCAACCAAAAAAAATGTTGTTTACAATATTTATTTGTTGTTTTAGTGTGTTATTATTTTGTTTTATTTAATCTAAGTGTCCAATTTTATTTATACATATTTGTATGCATTAATATTAAATATTAATATCAATTCTATTAAAATAACCGAATAAAACAAAACAAAATCACTATTTCAGACCGTCGTGACGCAGCGACACGTCGTCTGATTGCAAACGCACCATTAGTTCGATTTCCACTTAGAGGAATTATTTATTATCATTTCCTCGTTCTGGTATCAATACAAAGCGTGGCGTTGAGTTCCGCCACTCATTATGCAACATCTGGAAAGTTCAACGGAAAGTGAAAACTTCTTAACATTATGTTCCTCCTGCCAACACTATTATATACAGGATATAACGCGAAGCTACCAAAATTCTAAAAAAATACTGCAAATAATATAAATTTCATCGACAATTCTGACGAGCCCCATCTCTATATAGAGGTAAAATCGCGAGTTAGAACCGAATTTGAATTGAAATGTGCCGTAAAGGGCGACCTTGGGCAATTCCCTGTGCATATAAAAAGCTCCGTACAAGACGTTTATGGATTCCAAGGACCATAATTAAAAACACGTTTCCACCGACCCGTGTAATAATTCAGGATGTTGAGTTCAATTCACTTTCATAGATTATTATTTAGATTTAGATATCTTATGTTGAATTCTGTTTAAAATTTGTACTGGAGATATAAAATTAATTATAATAGGTCTTTAGGTAAAGTGTGTTTTTTTATGTTTTAGGTATATATTATTACATATAAAGCTCTTAGAGTTACTGAGTGATAGAGACAGCACACAGCTGAAACTACGCGGCGTAGAACGCTGAAATGGTATGTAGATTCCTTAGAGTGCATAGATGAACAAAGAAAAGAAAATAAAACAACATTTCTAGTGGAAGGGGAAAAAAGCGCTTTTTGGGCTACAATTTGTAAACAAATAAAAAACATAAATGAAAGAAATAATTATTTGCTTATTTTATCTCATCAAATTACAGAAATAAACTCACTCCCACTCTCCTGTATGAGATCTAAGGGAATAAAACAAAATATTTAAGTTAAAAAAGAAAAAGATTTTCCTGAAAACGTACTGAATCAAGTATTTTTCTGTGAACGCAGTATTTGGTGCCTAATAAGATTAGTCATAATGCGGGTAGTCCGTAAACACTTCTCACAAATTATTTTTATATGATGTAAGGTTTCTTTTTCTTTTGACACTTTTTATATTTATTTTTTATGAAAGGTATATTTTAGTATACAAATACTAGTAGCTCAAGCGAGATTACTTAGTTCACTTATGTATTTAAGTTCGGTAAGTGAAAAGTAAATATTTTGTTCTTCTTTAATAATTTATTTGACTACTCGCGATTTTTTCTTTTAATTCCTTACTTTATTCATAAATACGTATTTATTACATATGTATTTTTACCAGAGCGAGAAAATAGTGCATGTCCTCGAGTAGAAATGGAACCAACTGCGTGTTTACAGTGAAGCTCTGTGCCGTTGCAACACTATGGCCACGAAACACTAAGCTTACATCTTTCAAAATTATTTTTATTTTTCCAGAAAAGTAATAATATAATATTATACTTATTTTCAATTACTAAATTAAGAGAAAGTTCTATCAAAACTTCCCTTATTAAAACCTAAGCAAATAAAGCTATAAAAATAATAATAACCTTGACATTCAAAACGTGGGTAATGGAAAGTTCTCTAAATGTGATTTAGAATTTGTAAACAACGAGTATACAACGAGTTTTTTATTTCCGCCCCTCTCTCTCTCTCTCAATATAATACTTCTTAGGGTGGAACGGTTTGTGGAAGGTCATGGCTGGCTTGCCGGGCTTCTTTTTGTGTGGCCCCAGTGCAAGCGGCTACAATAGCGGAACAAGTATATGAATAAATTACATCATGATAGAGCTTGATGTAAGCGTCTGACTCTATATAGGTATGTCGATTCAATTCCGTTTTAGGGTCAAGTTTGTTTTATATTTTAAATATGTGGCAAGAAAAAGAAAAGTAATATTTTTCAGCTTTACACTTTTAATACAAAAAGAAACTGTGTTGGCTATCGATTCTTTGATTCTATCGATTAGTTGAATAAATCTAAAGCTCTTGAAAGGCGTTGTTAATTTACGTCACTCAACACGCAATGTCTCAACAAATTCCGCTGTGTATGGAGAACGTAGTGTCTTAACACTAGGCTCCCACTACCTACCCCGATATATGCGGGATACAGCGTGAAGCAAAACAAAAAACTAAACCTTTTATAAATTTTAATTTGACTCTACATCATCGTACACTTTCTACGCCATCAAAAGTTATATAAATACAATCCGTGTTTACATTTTTAGTCTAAATTGCACACAGACAGACTGTACCTTCATATAATCCCCCATCGGAGGGGACTCCGAGCCTGTTCCACTCCTCGTTGCCAAGGTCCGAAATGAAAACGATTTTGCAATACTGAATGGTTCACTGACACCGAAATCCTACCCTAAACAAATTTTATTACGCACTTCAATATTACGTATTACTTTAATATAAACTCGTCTCGAACAGACAGACACCCGGCGTTGTTCATTTTGTTCTTTATATTTGTGTGTATGTATCGTACATGTATATAGTAAAGCTTAAGGGTTGAACTTTTGAAAAAAATGTTTTGATGAAAGAGAATTCGCATTTAGATCTCTATATTCGATGCAGTTGATAACTCAACGTGTTTTTTTGTTATTTAATTTTCAATGTATACAATACGTAGGGCTATGTCTAACCAGATTGATTTAGTATAAAAAATAATTAAATAGGGTACATGTTTTTTTTTCTCGAAATGGACTTGAATGGAGAAATATCATTTAAGCTTCATCACTATGTCTTAATACAACAATTGGTTTCTTCTTCTTACACTTCACAAAATTTAGCTAACGTGGCGCAGCGATTAGCAACTGACTGTAAACTAAATTATAATTATCTTGATCTTCTTTTAGAAACAAAACAAATGTCAGCGTTGAGGTCCATTTAACACGCGAAATCTCGGAAAATGTGAGGAAAATGGAGAGTGACTTAAAAAATCTGCATGCTCTACTGTAGATACTATGTGAAGCTGTTTTATATAAATTATTTTAATCTAATTTCAAATTCAAATTTACTTTACAAATACAGGTATTTAAAGTTTCATCTCTCAAACCAGTAGATACAAGAAGCCACCATTTCGGAATAGGCGTGAGACATTATTGATTGTAAACAGAAACATCAAACGAGTCGTGTCGTTATACATGGTGTTCCGAGAAACAATCAAACGTAGTGTAGCGCCTTTGATTAGAGCTAATAACCAGTTAAAATAAATCAGTTTGTTAACATGTCGCCGTTCCCTTTGATTACGTCATGTTATGGAATTTATTTATGTTATGTGAGAAAGAAATCTAAGAATCAAAACAAAAAATATTTTTGTATTAGTCCCGCAACTACCAAAGTAGGCAAGGCACAAGTGTGAACTTAGTGTTACGACACTCCGTACCCCCCGAAACCCTCAATTTTTCATACAATGTGTGTTGGATGGCGAAACTCAACGTCGCGCTTTAAGAGCAAAGAAAACAACCTACGATTGGGAATCGAATTCACAACCGTCTCGTTTACAGCCAGAAGCTGTGCCTCTGCGCCACGACGACGGCCCCTAGATTTTTAAAACATAAAATTGTTATTGGTTTTTACTTTATTTTTTGATTGACCCATTCATTACTACATATTATAATTTAAAAAAGAATGAAATTTTTTACTTGTTTATTACATGTATGAAAGAATTAATTTATACAATAAATATTTTTTATTATAAATGCGAAAATATATTATACATTTGTAGGTACAGGTGTTACTTAAATTGAATAAGAAACTTCGCAAATCCACCTAATCTTGAGTACAAGATAACAACAGTTTTACGAAATATTTAAATAATAAATAAGCATAATAAGTTAGTATTTTTTTTCCGTTTGTATAAATTATTTGTATAATAAAATAAGAAAACCTGTATCGTATTTTATAAAATAACATTTTTTTTTTGTTTCATATTTCACGATAGTATTTTAACTACTAACATTAGGTAATTTATTTACAGTCATAATTTTCAAACGCATTTTTTAGCCTCACGCTCTATCCTGCATATGACAGGATAGGCAGAGGGACCGTAGTGAGAAGACACTCCGTTTAGATCGTCGAACAATCAATTCCTGATGACTATCAGGTCCTTGATTCGATACCTAGGTCACTTTAGAATTGTCTGACTGTAAATAAGATCTATATGGTTTAACGCTTTCACATTTTCTTTGTTTTTTTTCTGGTTCACGCTGTTTCCCACATGTAGCAGGTAAGACAGAGGGAATCTTGTGTTAAAACACTCTGCTCTCCATTTTCCACCGAATCCTGAAGGCATTGCGTTGCGTGCATTTCCTTTACATTTCCCATAAAAATTGTAGATTGTGAAAATTCTAAATTCAAGTCAAGACTTGATCCATATTGCTCTCTCTCTTATAATTAAGTAGAGTCAATAGTTAGGAAGAGAATTAATTAAACATGTTTAAACTATGAATTGCTGAAAATCCATATAACGGAATGTTTGTCCATTCAAAATCGTGGGAGCGTCGCTAGCGATTGAGATGTTAAGCTTTTTACACACTATCAAAAAGTAAAAGGTGTATTATTTTTCTACTTTTTATCTACAGTATATTTTGATTTTGCACTTTACAAAGTGCTTTAGTTACGTCGTAATAACTGGAATCTGTTTTTATAAAAATAATTCAGTAGTGAAGATTAAAAGACACGACTATTCTTTTTAACCGTGATAGAGACATTGAATCATCAAGCAATATTGTAATATATGTTTGAATTTTTTCTTTCTTTATTGAAAGAATTCGGCAGAAAGTGGGGAACGGAGTGTCTTAACACTAGATTCCCTCTGCCTACCCTGCAGTGTGCGGGATACAGCGTGAAGCTGATTCAATTTTTTGATTTTTATTTTTGAAATACGTATATCTTTGGCGTCATTAGTTAGACTTCGTACAATATTATATTTGACTTAAAAAGAAAAAAGAAGAGCGAGCTATTAAAGCATTTTTAATAA